>CM060094.1:2315124-2632171 GCA_030522485.1 Stenchaetothrips biformis
GAAGTAAAGATGTAGTTTTGGCCCATTTATATGATAGTCCAAAGTTCCACAAAGCGACCGCTGTAGGGCCAGTCGAGTAACTATTGTTTGCTCTCCGGAGGAATGATCCCACTTGTTTTTAAGTGTGGCCGAATGCGTTTGCGCGCAATTGGACAAGCCTCCGTAGTGTCGCCGCTAGATGGCAGCATCATCGCAATGCTTTCGGGCAGAGATGCCCGAAATTACCCTGGGTGCCCGAAATTACCCCGTTTCACGGTACGGTGACGATAACTTTTTCATACCAACGGAGTGGTCTCGCGTGTGTCCTTGCCGAGGCCCAATGTGGGCGGGGATTATTCTCGCGGTGTCTCTTGGCAACTCAATCCTCCTAACGTTGGTCACACGACAGCATCGCAGTGCAGAGTTTACTTACTTACCAGAATAAGGAATCATTCTAGTTAAATCAGATCAATTTGAATTATTTCCTTTAAATAAAAATATTTTTCCATACTTAAAACTTATTTAGGTCGGTTTTCAATAATTCCGATTAAATTCAAATAATAACACATTCATTGACAAAAATTCATTAAATAAAAGGAAATAATTAGATCAAGCGTGCGGGGAAAAGGTGAGCCACTCCCTAATGTATTTTAAGACTTTGATAAAATAATTGCTTTCCACTGCAAATCCAAGTGTAGGACAAGCATGCACTAGATAGCGTGGGACAAATTGTCCTACGCTTGGAAGCGTAGGACAGTTTGTCCCACGCTTGGCAGCGTAGGACACACTATGTCCCACGCTTGGAAGCGTAGGACAACTTTTGTCACACGCTACCAAGCGTGGGACACAATATGTCCCACGATTGCAGGCTAAGGACTACGGATTTTTGTACCAAGCTTATCCTATCATCGGTGCATAGTCCTGTCTTTGTAATCACTGTTGTTGGGGTCAATTGAAAGGTTTTTAAACAAGCAATGATACTTTATCAGTAATTGGGTGGTTGCTGTTTCCGTACCTTCTGCCAGCTAATGTCTTACTCAGTGGCAACTAAACATGAGAGTTTCATAGAGCTTTCCATCAAGAGTTTATACATCTAATCTGAAGCAGAGGCAAGCAGAGCACTAACTTACATTTCCCTGCACTGTCAGATGAAGGTAAAGTTCCTTGAAACAGAGGCTGGTCCCAGCAACCACAGTTTGATGGCTTCATCTTCATAAATTTTACAGCAGTGCCAGTCATGGCGTCACTTACCCGTCGCACTTGGCACTCGAAGTTTCGTCTCTGCATCTGCATGGCATCGTCCCTAGACACGTCCACGACGCATGCCACACTGTTTCGAGTTCTGGCTCGAGTCAAGTTTTAAACGTAAATCATAAATACACCAACATTTACACATTTTCACGCGACCGGGCGATGGTGCAAAGAATGTTCGAAAGCACAAAAGTAAACAAAATAACAGTCAACTGTTTATGGTACGGTGTCTGCTGGGCGATGAGAAATCGGCAGGTACGTTGAAGTCTCGCCAGAGCGATTTCTCATCTGCTATTAATGCAGGATTACGACTTCAAAACAGAAACAACATGCTTTCAAAGTTTAGGCCTTCTCTCTCGCTCGACTGTCTGGCATTACCTGCGCGTGTGTTGCACGAGTTCGCAATTAAGTCATATTTTTGATTTTGGGTATGTCTTTTATATCAATTGTTCGTGGACTTCATGTTTGAGCCTCATTCGTCATTCATGTGCAGGTTGCTGTTTGCTGCTGGGATGTGTGGCACGATCGTTTGCTAGTGTTTGTTCGGCATCCTTCTCAGGCCAAAGCGTCCAAAGCATGATTACAGTTTCTGTTTGAATCATGGCAGGTTCGTTTCTACCCAAATCATGAAAGAGCTCATTAATGTGATTGTTTTGTTTGTTTCTAACCTTACCTGTACTTGATTTTCTATTATGTTTAGATTCTAGTGACTCTGCTGCTTATGCTATCCAAAATGCAGCAGTATCGTTTCTTTCTAGACTGAAGAGCCAGTATAGAACCAGTCAGATTGCGAATGACTTTGTTGTTACAGAGGTCAACCATTTGACTGATTTATATCTTAACTTCCTCAAGGTACAGATTGTTTCCTGACTTTGCTATTCATCTAGCACTTATATTTTGGAACCTTAAAATTTAATTTGTATTGTTTTTCTTTTAGGAAAGCATTTCAGTGAACTGTGCTCTCTATGATGGACACTTACGGCTTGAGCAAGTATTTTCAGTGCTTGAATCTCTTCGAGGACAGTCTTTATTTGCTGGTGCGGAATCTCAACCTTACCTGGACTCTTTAGTTGCTCACAAAAGCACTGATAACAATCCATTTGGGTTGTTAGAGTTGGAGTTTGACAAGAAGGAAGTGTTTAGACGAGGGATTCCATACTTAGTGCCTTCAGAAAGGGCATATGTTGTTCCCTTCAAGGCACAGTTGGAGCAGCTTCTCAACCGTCAAGATATCCTGCATTGTGTAGATAATCCCAGACCTAGTCCAGATGGTGTATTCAAATCTATAACCGACGGTTACTTTTACAAGTACCATTATATTGTTGTCCGGCATGGTCCAAAAACTCTTTCAATTACTCTATATGTTGATGATGTAGAATTTGCCGATCCCTGCAAATCTAAGACCTTGAGACACAAATTTCGAATGTTCTATTGGTGTTTGGGAAATATTTATCCGGAACTGCGGTCTTCTCTGAAAGCTATCAATCTACTAGGCATTGTAAACTACAAGGTTGCCATAAAATATGGAAATAAAGAAATCTTGAAGTACTTTATGAAGGATATACAAGAGTTAGGTAATGGTGTCATGCTGAAGATAAATGGTGAAGAAAGACTGTTTCATGGTATTTTACAATTTGTTGCTGCTGACATACCTGCTGCTGCTAATCTGGGTGGGTTTAAAGAGTCACATTTTGCACTTCGACCATGTCGTATGTGTATGTGTACTCGTTATGAAATCTGTGACCACTTTCAAGAAGATGAAAACCTTATGAGGCGAATTGATGAACACGAGAAGGGCTTGCTTCAAGTTGAGGCTAAGAAGAAGAAACATAGTCCTTCTGTTAGAATGGTCAATGTGGATCCTACATCTCAGGAAGATATTGATACTTATGTAGAGGAAGAAGAGGAACGAGAGTTTTTTCAAGATCCTAGACCTGCCATTGTATTTAATGACCATCATGATCCCTCAGTAAATTATGGCATTAACTCTAGAAGCCCTCTTGCCGAAGTCCCTGGGTTTGATGTGACTAAGTGTTTTCCCTACGACATCATGCATGGATTATTTGAGGGTGTGGGGGAACTTCTATGTCGATTGATGCTGAAGGACATGTGCACTGTTCCAAAACAGCAAGTTGAGCCCAGTCAAGCAAAACGACAGAGAAATGAACCAGCAGTGAATCCAGGTCAACGAAAAGAACAGAAAAAGGAACCAGCTGTAAAACCTAAAGTTTCACTGGACTATGTTAATGAAGTCATACAGAACTTATGTGACTACGGGCATTTGCAACAGAGTAGGCCGTCTCCTATTCAGAAACCTCATCTTGAATCTAAACTGGATCAAAGGATTGTATTACTGCACATTCTACCTGTCATTGCAGTCAATAACATCTCTGAAGAAAAACAGGACTTACTTGGAGTGTTTATAAAGATAGCTGCTGTGGCAATGCTGTTTGAAGCTGATGAAGAAGATGCAGTGAACCTGGAAAGTTATGTTGCAATATTTGGGGAAAACTTTGTAAAACTCTATCCTGACTATAAAACTCTGAAACTTCATGCATTACGGCATTTGGCAATGCTGCTCAGGCTTCATGGTCCCCTTCGACAGCAGGCATGCTTCAGATATGAAGCAATGCACAGAGAATTCACACGTCTAGTCGACATTATAAATAACATGAAGAATTTGGAATTTTCACTTACTTGCAGGCATATAAGTGCAAGAAATAATGAAATCATGAATAGTAAAGATGATGGCACCTTCCTTTACTCTGGAGATACCATTCGGAAGAGTCAGCCAACTAAACTTGCAGCTTTGTCCGATAAGGATCTTGTTCTTGAATTACTTCCTGAGTTGGATTTAAATGTTGATGTTTTTACTGTTGACTTGTTTGAACGCCATGGAAGAGTGTGGAAAAAAGATGTCATAGTTTCACTATCAAGCAATCAAGAACATGGTTTTGGTATAATTGTAAAGATTTATCTTGTAAGTGATGGAGAGATAGTGTTCTTGTACAATAACCTGAAAGTGAACTATTTATCCAAATTCCATGCATTTGAGATACAAAGAAGAGACAACAATCTCAAGGGAATTCTCTTCTCTCAACTCATGCTGCAGTTTCCCATTGCCCGATTCTCAGTCCATTTTGGTACCAACAATGTGAAATCGTATCTTGTATCAGGAAGTTCAGGAAACTTGGTTGCATAGCCAGCAAGTTATTAAACAGGTCAGAACCAACTTTCATATATCAATGCCAAATAGTGATAATAATAATAATAATAATAATGAATAATAATGTACTAAGTTTTCTCTTGTTTTTTCTCTTTTTTTAGACACTTTTTGTTCATGTTTGCAAAGGTTTTGAAGACTTCATATGATTGAACAATAATCTTCTTCCTGTCTATGATCATGGCTTTTGCATGAAGTTTGTCTCACAAAAAAACCACTAGCAGGTTAAAAAATTGATATAGGAAATGTATTGACTGAATATTGTTGGTTGTCATAAAAGATATATTTTATCCGTAAGTTTTTTTTTCAGCCCATGAACACTTCATTTTACTCATTCAAATTAAATGGCTTCTTTTTAAATGAAGAGTAAGTTGTTGTGACATTATTTTTTCTGTGGCTCCCCATGTTAAACTGCATTTATGATGTTTCATCGTTACAGGTGGCGCATGGGTGTAGTTTTCTGAGACTGATCTAGTTTGTTCAAAGTTCATCTTTCTGTGATATTTCTGTTTTGGTGTAAATTGCTGTGCCATTTTGAAGTCGTAGTCACTTGGTAAGTGGAACTATGGAACCATGCATGGAATTGCACTGGTGAAGAAAGGAATCAGTTGTTTTATTATACATAATTTTATTTCTATCTTGTAATGCTTCCTTGCTTCTTAACAGATTAGAAAAACTTCATTAAGATCCACACGATAGTTCACAATGAAAGACTATGATCAATGTAGTTAATTAATTATGTATACAACTGTAAACAATTGATTGGGAGAGAAAAATTCTGGTAAGAAAATAATATAGCTCTTAACTATTCTGTCTACAATAGTGTGAAGTGTGAACAACAGTTGATTTATAGATATAATGTTTGGGGGAGAAAAACATAAAATAGTTTGTAAGAGAACTATTTGAATCTTCATAATCATGTGTTTGAATAGTGTGAACAACAATTGATTAACAAAGGTAATTTGTTTTGGCAAAAACATAACATAGTTTCTTGTTATTACAAAATAATTAATAATAAAATATCATTTTGATTCATGTACATTTGTACAGAGCTAAGGCTCGGGGAAAATAATTTGAATTGGCTGAAGCTAGTTTAAATTTTCTAAAAACCTCATCCATTTTAGAGTACCTAGATACACTTCTAGAAACATCTGTTACTCTGCCATGAAGAACAGCTTCAAAGGACTCCAAATGCTGTTTGTACGGTGCAGGAAATTCCAAATCGAACACCCAATATCCTGCTAACAACAAAGCAATTGATTCAAAGGCCGACGGTTTACCTGCTAAAGTTGTTAAAATCCCGCCATCAAAAATCAAAGAAACACTTCTGAGTTCCTTGCTGCCATCCTGGACCACTACTAAAGCAGGAGCTTGGCCTTTGGGGACTTCTCTGAGTGGAGCAGCATTCCTGTTGGCTGCCTGTAAAAAGACAAACCAAGGGTGTGAAAACTTACTTCTTGGCGTTAACAGTATTAGCTTTGATAATTAATGCTAAGTTTACCATAGTTTCATACTCACATCACAAAACTGAATTGAAGGTTTGATAATTAATGATAAGTTTACCATAGTTTCATACTCACATCACAAAACTGAATTGAAGGCAGATGGCTTTCCCCTCCACTGTAAAATTCTTCTATTTTCTGATAAAGCTGTAATTTGGCTAGCTCATCATCATATCCTGGGTTTGACATGTCCAAAATGTGGGATATCGGAAGGAGACTTTCGATGAAATTAGCTTCTAAATCAATCAGTGGTAAAGGTACTCTTGTGCTGTACTCATAAATAAGCTGCAACAGGAAAGAATTTATTACTTAATATACTGTTTTTATTCAAGTTTGAATTGATTACAATTTCTTACCAAGTCAGCTTCTTTTAAGTAAGGGTACTTAGCAAGGACCTCTACAACTGGATTAGACTTGATGAAGGGAATTCTTAACATTGATTCACTTATGCACCTCTTAACACTTTCTCTGTTAACCACAGGCTTCTGCAGGATGATGTCTGCTTCATCAGGTTCTTCCGGTGCATCCAGGGAGTCCTCACTTTCTTCGTCACTTCAGGAGGTATAAAAAAGGTAATAGAACATTTAAAAATTACCGGTAAGCAACTGAGTACAGAAAAAGTCTTAGTGTTGAATTATGCTTACGATTCAGTGGGATGCCCAGCTTGCCTCTGAGCTGCACGTTGAGCTTTTCTCTCTGCTATTCTGTTTGCCTTCTTTTTCGGGTAATATCGGCTGCTTCTTAAGCTGTTACTCAATTCTTTTTTTACTTTACCCTGTAGGAAGAAAATTAAGCATTAATAAAAATTATGAATGAACAAAAACAAAAAAAGAACAAAAAAAAGGATTAATTAAGTTCTACTTACAATGTATCCTTCTGGGTTTTCTACACCCATCGATTTCAGTCTGCTTGCTACTTGTTGTCCCAGTATTTTGTATTCTGTTTTTTTAATATAGTAGCCTCCAGTTACCTTTACCACATGCTTTTTGGCCCGCCCATCTATTCAAAAAATAGGGGGAGGGCATATGCATTTGCCTTTGTGTCTGTGTGTCGTTGTCGTCTGTGTACAAGGAAGGAGTTGAGCTGGAGTGACCAGATTTGGAGGGTACTTCAGGAGGGCCGTCCGAACAAACAATCCGGTGGTGCAAATCCCGTCCGACCCGCGCAAGGCCTGCAGCAGCTGCATCATGGTTTGCATGGGCGGGAGGGGGATTTCCGCCATTATTGGTGCTAGCAGGGCACATAGGGGTATTTTTGGAATCAGGGCGACGAGACAAGATGAATGGACCTGGTCCCGACCCCATCGGCCGCTTTTACAAGTTGGCCAGATCAGGATCTTCAAAAAAGGGGGTCGACCGACTAAAAAAATTTATTGCAGATTTCGATTGGTCTCAGCAAGACCTTTTCAACGAGGGGTCGGAAAGGGGGTCCAGGAGCCCGACTTCGTCTATTAGTCACATCAGGATCTTGAAAAAAGGGGGTCGACCGACTGAAAATTTTTACTTAAGTTTTCGATAGGTCTTGGCAAGACCTCTTCAACTAGGGGTCGGAAGGGGGGTCCAGGAGCCCGCCTTCATGAGTTATGTGAAAAAGTGCGACGGGCTCGTTTTGCGCTCCTGCTGTGCCTCCATTGCAAGGAGTTGCAGTAGCATGGCAAATATGAGTATTTTCGAAATGAGGGCTAAGAGACAAATGAAATGGGCATATTCTAAGGACAGTTGGAGTAAAAAGTGTAAGGACTTTTGCATATTGTGAATAGAAGGGCGGGCCTAAGTCACGATGGTACATCGATAACTTTGCCTTACCCGCTCACGGGGTGTTTGATGAGAGCGGGCCGAAGGCCCGGGCCTTCGACTGGCCAAGTTGGGTCTGATGCGAGGGCCGAAGGCCCGAGGAAAGGCCGCCGGCAGGCCAAGCTGGGCCGGCCCCCTGTCGAACCGAGTTGCCGGCGCAGCGAAGCGGAGCTGGCAACTCGGTTCGACGGAAGGGCGGGCCCTAGCTTGTTTAAGAAGTTATTCATAAGCTGGGTATTATAAACTCCGTTCTCTAAAGACTGCATCAGATCCTTGTCAAATGGGGGCAGGGGAGTTGATTTTGTTATTATCTTCCCAATGGGCCTTTGATCCTGGTGACATAAAAACAGAGACATTACTCATGTGTGACTATAAAATTTCATAGAATTTTTTTTCGAATACCTCACCTTGTTTTTGTGGAAATTTCCTACTACTTTGACCTGCACAATGAGAATATTTTTTTAAAAAATTTCCGTTTCTTGTATAATTCCTTTCTAAGATAAAAATAATATTCTGGCATACCTGCACCAATTTGACCACGTTCTGTGCTAATGGGCCTTGTTCTTCAGGTTGTGGATCTATTTCAATGTCTTCCTCATTTGTTTCATTTCCAGAAAACTTTTCATCTTGAACGGTCTTTGCACTTTCCTTTGCCGCTCGCCTAGGCATTACACGACGTTCAATGTTTTCCTTTCCTGAAAAAGAGAGATGTAGTTCCACTTTTTCAAATATCACTCTGTATGACAAGGTGTCTCACCTTTTTTTTTCTGCTTTGTTTTTGTCATAGGTCGAAGCTTTGGTGCATCCTCTGGCACAATTTGCTGAAGGCGGAGTCGGTTCTCCTCTCTATTTTTCATCACATGCTCCAAGTAATCCCCCTCTGGTGATTCAGAGCGGCGTCTTCTCTTGCTGCTAAAAATGGTCAAGGAGAGAGGCAACTGAATACTTTACAATTAAACATAGGAGAACTAAACCTGTGAGGATGCTTGCTTACCTTGAAGCTCGCTTTGGACTTGAAAGCATCATTGTCTGCCTTTCAGGCCTTTGGTCTTGTAAACTTTCACTGAAATGCACAAAGGATAGAGCAAATACTATTATCAAAGAAGAATTTAGATTATGTACAAATGTTCCTTTTCATATTTGTTTTACTGATGATTATTTTTAAAGCTATTGAACATTCCATATAAATCTGACATAGCTGATCAATTTTTCTTATTTTCACACGATTATTGGAATTGTTAGTGAATTGAATTAGTTCTTAGTATATGCTCACCCTCTTGATGGTGCTTGAACTATAGTAATTGATGCAGGTGGCGCAGAGACTTGAAGTAAAGTTCCCTTCGACTGTTGGTTTGAATACCTGCAGTCTTGTGTTCTCCGACTGAAAATGCCCATAAAATTAAACATTATAAGTTAAGAAAATTTCAAAAGTCAAGGACGTCTTTTTTTAATTAAACTAATGAAATATTTTTAAATGTGACAACAATATTTTCTCCCTTAGTAGAGAATAATGCTTGTAGTTTTAAGTGAGTCAAATTATATCTGTACTAACACTCCTGAAGTTGATGCTACAGCAGCCGGCTCCACTTGAGATGTAGTCCCAGGGTCCTTGTGAACACGCATACCTTAAATAAAGAATTATTTTTATATACCTACAACTTGAAATGTAACTCATTATTGTTAACCAATGCCTGAAGCTTACCAATCCTGTCTAAATAGCTTTTCATGGGTTTCGAGACTAAAGGGGTTGGCTGTACTTGCTGAGGCTGCTGCCGAGTTGGGATTTCCTGACAAGGCAAAATTATGTGTCAAATATTTATTCCTTGATAACTATATTTCACATTTCCGTTCAGTGCAAGTTCCTCTTTCCCCGGCAGATAAGCTGAGTGTAAAGAAATTGAGAATCCTTTCATTCCTGGAGGGGAAATGCAAAGAAGCACCTGTCTCCCTCCCCCTCCTCCTCTCCCTAGCCCGTCAGAATGGTAAATTCTGGGAGTCGTTTTCGTCGCTCTCTCTCTCTCTCTCTCACTCTGGGGGCGTCGTCCCCTGCAGGTGCGAGAGAGGCAGCGACGAAAACGACTCTCGCGAAGCGTTCTGTTGATATCTCACCCATGAGTGCGAGAGAGACGGAACGATGTGTGCTTTGTGAGCAACGACAGTCGGCACCGCCCAGTCGAACTCACCCAAACTATTATCATACACCCTAAGAGCGTACTTACAAGTCTTTTTGAGCTGTGTAGCATCAATATTATAGGATTGTCGGCGTCCACTTGCCAAAACTCTGTTGATCCGTCAATCTCTACGTCTAGACCACTTGCCTCATCACGCTGCATCATGAAAAACCCACTCTGTGCGTTAGGTTTCATGAAAGGGTCCATCTCCATGGCCTCTCTTATTGCACTTTCTAAACTTGTAAGAAAAGGGCCATCCTCCGAGTTGCAGGATACCTCTATCCTTTTCAATCTGGGACCAAACTTAACAAGAAACCTCCCTACCAAACCAGCCATCGTGACAATCAGCTGATCGACCGTTGCGAACTGGCGAAAAGTTTAAATTCCAACTGCTCCGCGGTACGAGCAGGTACAAGCTGGTATGTATGAGAAATCGCTCTAGCAAGACTTCAACGTACCTGCCGATTTCTCATCGCCCAGCAGACACCGTACCATAAACAGTTGACTGTTATTTTGTTTACTTTTGTGCTTTCGAACATTCTTTGCACCATCGCCCGGTCGCGTGAAAATGTGTAAATGTTGGTGTATTTATGATTTACGTTTAAAACTTGACTCGAGCCAGAACTCGAAACAGTGTGGCATGCGACGTGACGTGTCTAGGGACGATGCCATGCAGATGCAGAGACAAAACTTCGAGTGCCAAGTGCGACGGGTTAGTGACGCTATGACTGGCACTGCTGTAAAATTTATGAAGATGAAGCCATCAAACTGTGGTTGCTGGGACCAGCCTCTGTTTCAAGGAACTTTACCTTCATCTGACAGTGCAGGGAAATGTAAGTTAGTGCTCTGCTTGCCTCTGCTTCAGATTAGATGTATAAACTCTTGATGGAAAGCTCTATGAAACTCTCATGTTTAGTTGCCACTGAGTAAGACATTAGCTGGCAGAAGGTACGGAAACAGCAACCACCCAATTACTGATAAAGTATCATTGCTTGTTTAAAAACCTTTCAATTGACCCCAATAACAGTGATTACAAAGACAGACTATGCACCGATGATAGGATAAGCTTGGTACAAAAATCCGTAGTCCTTAGCCTGCAATCGTGGGACATATTGTGTCCCACGCTTGGTAGCGTGTGACAAAAGTTGTCCTACGCTTCCAAGCGTGGGACACAATTTGTCCCACGCTTCCAAGCGTAGGACATAGTGTGTCCTACGCTGCCAAGCGTGGGACAAACTGTCCTACGCTTCCAAGCGTAGGACAATTTGTCCCACGCTATCTAGTGCATGCCTGTCCTACACTTGGATTTGCAGTGTCGAAACAACTAAAAACGCTCCTGCTCCTTTAAGTTTAGTTTTATTGAGAGTGGTACTGTACCGCACATACTTGACTCAACGCAGTGCTAGCCTCATACATGCGTAAAACCAGAACTTAAATTAAAATCAACTTTGTGAATACCAGAATTTCAGGAAAACGTTTTTTTTTTTTTTTTGTGTGTGTTTTTTTTTCCAATTGAAGATTGCTGCTTTACACTTGCGGTGGGCTTTTCCTGGACTCTTATTTCTTTAACTGTAAGTTCGATAGGGAAAGCCATATCCTACAAACATGATGTTTGGGTGACAATGAACAGGTTCTGATGCATTTTATTTAGTGGGCTTCCTGTGAGAGGAACGCAAAGCGGCTGAGCGGCAGCCAATCAGAACGCATTGGTATCCCCTGGGCAAAACCCGCCCTGAAATTACCCCGCGCGAGGCTAGTATGAGGATTAGTCGCGGCCAGATTAGTGCCGACTACCTGCGGACCTGCTGGACCGGCCGGCCACACGCGCACGGTTAGGGTTCTCATACGGCAGGTAGTCTCGCGCACGCTAACACGCACCGCTGCCCAGGGGACACCAGGCGCTCGCTCTGCGTCCCTCTCACAGAAGGCCAACTACTTTTATTGCAAGCCACGATCCCAGTCTTTCACACAGGTGTTCAACAGTTGAACTACCTGGGGAATATGAACCACCAGTGAGCAATGTAAACCACCACTGAAATTCTTCTCTTGGATCGGTTCAGGTCAAGTTACGTTGCAGAAACGGAACTAGAGATCTCCAGCGGCTGCACTGGTCGTTTAAAAGAATTTCACGGGTACTCCACGTTTCCCACTGGTAGTCCACATAACCCGTGCACGGTGCCCAATGCGGCTCACTTCGCGTCACATCGAGTCGACCCACGGTGGTGGGGACGAAGAACCAGCCATTCGGTGCGAATCACCAGAGCATATTGTGAATGTACCGGCCGGCTGTGAGGTAGAGAACAACCGCCCACATCACGTAGAAAGACATCTCCAGGACATACAACCTGCCGAAACAAGTCATTTCTGTGTTAGTTAGACGAGGGGGCGCTCCACGCCAGACCACCTGAGAAGTGGCGCGGAATGGTGCATCAACAACGTAATAATGTCCTCTGCTCTGCAATACCCACTTTCTGAGGCGGCTGAGCCTTTGCGATAGTGGTGCCTCCTCCTTAAAGATGTACTTAAATATGCCTTGTAGGACGTTTTTCTTGAATTCATTTGCATCCTTTAAAAAAAGAATATCACACGTTTAAGTTTGTGCAGCTGTTTCCTTGCGTTCGCTGTAGCAGGGCGGCTCACGTAGTTGAAGCAGGACAGCTTGTCCTCGCCGACGATGCCGAAGTCGGGCCGCTCCGCCGGGTCGATGAAGGCGTGCAGCTCGTCGCACTTGCGGGTCTCGATGGGGAACTCGTTGTGCATGAAGTAGGCCAACGCGCCGTAAGCTTGGAACACTTTCCGGTACGTGGCCACCATCCTGAGAGGAAGGCGCCCTTCGTAAGCCAAAGGAACTCCGCCCTCGAACCCGCCCCTCCAGCCGAGGCTTTTGACGTCGCAGTGCCTAAACCGTTATAAGAAGGGTAAAGCCGATTGGAGGTCTCTGTGCAAGGAACCATCGGCTCGCTTACTGTTCCCTTCTAAATTGAACGGGTTGGGCGCTGCGACGGGGAAACCCCTGGCCGGAGGGGTCGGGTTCCTTTGGCTCACATAATACTCCTGACCCTACACATTGGCCGCGGCCCGGCTGCCTACCTCGGCTTCTGGCCCGCCAGTCGGAGCAGCGTGTCGACGGCCAGGCCGTAGGGCAGCTCGCTCAGCACCGTGCCCAGCCAGTAGTACACGTAGCACTTGCCGATGTGGGCGCTGGGGTACCGGATCGGGTTCACGGCGTAGCTTTTAAGTTCTTCCGCATCCCTTTCCATGTCTGCGTAAGTCTTCCTATCGTAGCGCGAGCCCTCCAGGTTGACCACGTCTACTGAACTCTCGTCCCGACTCCTGCAATCCATGAAGCGCATAAGAAATGTTATGGTCCGCCATTCTACTGTAAAACAAGGTGGTTAGAGACGATTTTCAATTTTAAAAAAATAATGTAAATTTTCTCCTATGAATTTTATTTTTAGGTGGTGAGGTTGGAGTGATTATCACGTGTATCAAGTGTTCATTACCTCTTATCGACTAGTCTCCCCACCAATTTCCAAATTTTTTTAAGCAGTAGGGCCCTTTCAATAGCCATCGGATTGTCGTCTAATAGTTTTATGCAATGTGGGGAAAATGCAGGGGCCTGTAACTCTCGTGGTGGGGGATGTGTGTTGGGGAGTTAGGGGGCGCTTTGAACGGGGAACCAGAGAGGAGAAACCTTACAAAGCATTAGTCTCACTTCGGCTTTGGAGTTGGTGGTCAATTTTTTTTTACCGCTCCTTTATTTAGAGTTGAATGTTGTCCAGCCTGTCCGCTAAGATGATAAACCTAATTTGTCATGTTTACGTTTTGAAGAGGCATGCATCATGCATGTGATTTGATAGATGAATTATCATTTTTACATTTGTACGTATACGCTACAAGTAAATGATAATTTTGTGACCCTCCAATTGGTCTAATGTTTGAGAAGATTGTTTGATACTTAATAAGAAAATTTGAGTTTAAACCTCATTCATTTAACTTCACATTATTGCAAATTCAACTCTTAATAGGTTCATATAGCCCAAAGTGAACTGAAAAGAGCAGCGTGAAGTTTGAAAACTGCATATTGAAGTCCCTCTTTAAGGGGGCAGTGACGCCATCGTCATCTGTTTTTTGTCAAATTTTAACGAAGTTTCTCCTATTGCTAAATCTTTTCTGTTAATCGAGGAGAAAATCACAAGTTACCATTAAAAACAGGGTTCCTTAAGGATTATTTTATGAAAAAATTAGTTGAGTTATGGTCATTTTTGTGGGGTGTGGGAAGGGCAGAAGACAACACAACATATTTGCCTTATAATTACTAAATATCACTGCGCGCAGAGCTACTCAGTACCCGCTAAAAATTTTCCATCCAAATTTTAACCACTTGTTTTACATACTTGGGCTGTAAAAATGACCCTCTAGCTTTAAGAAATAATATCGGGAAGTATTTCAAAACTCAAGTTTTTGAAAACGTTAAAAAACATGTTAAAATTTGGCATTATAATGTTTTCTAAAAAAGCTTTAAAATGCTTCAATCCCGAAACCCAAGGGTCATTTTGAAGGATCTCACTAGTACTAACACCCGCTAAATTTTCAGGGCGATACCTCAAACCGTTTTCCTAAAATCCTGCGCGCAAGCTCCAAAAATCTACAATTTAGAAAAACGGCCTAAAAGATTGAACGTGCCTAACCTAACCTGTATAAATAAATTTATATAAACGACTCTGGGGCCTAAACGATAACGTATTTCGGCATAATCTTGTCAGATTCTTGAAGAGGGTTGCCAACAGATAAAATCTAGTTAAAAAACCAAAAATCGATTTTTTGAAAATTGATGGCGCTACTGCCCCCTTAATGTGTTACAGGAACTGACCCGATCGAGAAATCAGAAACCCAGGAAATGTCAAATTTGCTGTTCTTTATGTCGTCTTGAAAATAAGAACTTGCTTAATTATTAAAGTAAGATTATTGTCGAATTTATTTTTTTTAATTTACACATTGCTGTTAACAATTAAAGAAAAAGTATCCCTTGAAAGCAAAAAATCCTATAAGAATGCACAAATTAAAAAAAATATGCAAATAAGGCATGCTGACACCTGTGGGCACGGCCTGGAGCGGAGCGTCCCCCCCCCCCTATTTCATAATATTTTTCGCAATTTATTTATTGAATAAATAAAATGGGCGGATATAGTTTTTAGTTACTCTAGAATTAACAGAAATAATCGCATATCGTCCCAGACATATTTTAGAATATTTATGAAAGAATCAATGTACATTTATTTTTTCTCCTTGATGAGCTGCACGCGGAATTTCTCATAGCAAGCTAGCTGTGCTTCGCTATGGGTGCACTAGTTGGAATAGGTTCGGATGGTGACCGACGGGTGGTTTCCCTAAAACTCTTTAACTAAATGGTTTAACCTAACGGGTTCGCGGCAGAACTTACGCTACTCACGAACAGATCCTGCGACGTGACAGATCTTTTCCTACACGCGACAGATTCTCGTCCAGGATTTGATTTAAGTGCATAATTCATTTTAATAGATTTATAGAAACTGATTCTTGCATTATTTATTCACTAGTGCAACAAATAAAGAAAAACTAATTTGGTCAAACGGTGGGCAAAGATTTTAGTTCTTTCGCCCTCTTTGGTTGGTACATAGCAGTTCCCCGTTGAGCGCAGTTGGAGGGATGTGGGTCCCGAAAAAAGAATTCTCTAATGGCCGGGAGTTACAGGGACCTAGGTAAAATCACACAGGAAAATGGTAAAGAAGTCTGGCAAAATGAATAATCAAGGCGGCTTTGGAAATCTGAAAGTGCTTTTGATTTCTATTCAATATGATTAGGGACTGTTATGACGACGAAACAAATTCTGCAGTGCAGAAAAATGAGTGTCACCTATGGTAAGTGAAATTTGAAAAGTAAGTTATCGCTAATCGCTTAGCCATTTACTCCACTGGGATTGAAACGTTTTGTCTGTGTGTAAGTCAGCACAAAGGCCGATCTGACTAAGATTTTGCAGGGTTATAGGGTATGTCCTTGGCCAGCTACACGCAAAACTTCAGCTTTCTATCCCAATTCACTCAGTCGTAACAGCGAAAAAACACTTTAAAAAACGGCAGAAAAGTGCAATTTTTTAGTGACTACATTTAAAAGACATAAGCTGTTATTCCACTTGCGATGCAGAACGCACTTTCAGCGCAATACAAAGTTCATCGCTCTCCTCTGTGTGTGATGAGCTCCTGTGTCGCATAGTTTTGCATAATAATTGCAAATAAAAACTGTAATGATTGCAGATTTTGTGTTGCCATCATCGCATTTTTATGCCGTAATTCCTATTGCAGAAATGTGCGATGATCGTTGCATAATTTTGAGATACAAAAGTCATCGCATCCGCGGAGCGATGATCCGTGGGAATCACATTTGGGATTTCATCGAACGTATTTGGGTTCAAAGTATCGCTACTTAGGTAACAGTGTGTTTACGTAGTTGCGTGTATTTGGAAGGAGCTGATGACGAAAATGAAATCAATTTTGACCCCCCATGTAAATAAGAAAAGTTCCTAAAACGGTCCGAGCGGGGGCTCTGTCCGAAAACAGCCCTATCGGGCTGGTCCGACTGACATCCAGAATGTTAGAAATCCGGCCAAGTTAAGGACGTGTCCGACGCCTTGACACGGACTCTTTCCGGACCAACCCGCAGCAGCTCCAAAATCCCCACCCCTCCCCTCCCTTCAAAATTCACCCCTTCCCCTCCCTCCCGATTGCCCCCTACCCCTCCCCTCCCTCCCGAATGCCCCCTAACCTAACCTAACCCCCCTTCCTGCATCCTTATCCCTATCCTCGTCATCCGAACTGGCCCTCGGACATCCGCAGGACTATGATTTGTCGACTGGGGCACCACGAGATAAAGGGTCGAAGTAAAGTATGTTAGAAAATTCGGGTCGAGGTAGCCCCACGCGGTTGTAACTTTGATCAAGGTCGAAATTGATTTCATTTTCGTCATCAGCACCTTCAAAAACATTCGACACTATGTAAAAATATCTTTGAAAAGTAAAGTCACTAAAAAGTTACACCTTTTCTGCCGTTTTTTAAAAGTGTTTTTTCGTTGGAACGACTGAATAAAATATGATAGAAAGCTAAATTTTGGCGTGTTGCAAGTCAAGGACATACCAATGAACCCTGCAAAATCTTGCCGCGATCGGCATATCCGTTTGGGAGGAGTGGTGCGGACACTCAGACAGACCGACACACTGACAGACAGACAAAACTTTTCAACCCCACTAAAGTAAAAAAGTAACTTGCTTCGCTTATCCCTCAGCCTAAGAGGCCTGTATGAGACTGAGAGTGAACCGCGAGTGAACTCGTTTCGACGGCAAGGCGGGCCCTCACTCGTTAATAACCACACTAAATTACTATGTACTATTTTGTGCATAACCTTTGCACAAAGTTGTGCATGCGTTTCAATATGCACGAATTTTATGCGCTACAACGCACACTTTCGTGCGTAGTTACGCACAAATTCGTGCATTTCAAAACGCATGCACAATTTTGTGCGAAACTTGCGCACAAAAAAGTACATAGTAATTTAGTGTGACCAAAGCTCCAGACCTGCCAGCAAGGCCATTCTTAAATAAAAATGAGTTGGTTTTATTGCTGAAGACCCAGGAAGTGACCGATTTGTTGGGGGCGGAAATAGATATTGTTGTTAGCGCGCACTCACTTCAGCACGCTGATGTTCCTGGCCCGCGCCACGGCGCACACGATCATGCCCCGCACGGCCCAGTCCACGGGCGTGAAGGACAGCGCCACGCTGGGGTCGCCGTACGAGAAGCGCAGCACGCCCTTGGCCCCGCCCGCCCACGTGGCCATAGGGCCGTTCAGGTTGTCCAGCCAGCCCGGGAACGGGTCCTGGCAGCTGCTGATGACTAGAGCAGAGGCTGCTGCACGACCCGCACCACCGCCAAGGAACAGTGGGCCACCACGCCGGCGCAGGCCGCCAAGACTCCGGACGCGGTTTGAGCTCCAGAGAGTCGGTATACCGACTATACGACCTTGAGGACCTTAACCGAGCGTGTGACCATGCATATGAACGCTTCCCCGAACGAGGAATCCGTTGGTGGGGTCACAAGTTCGCTTTAAGTCCCGTTTACTGACTCTGGACCTTAAAACACTGTCTCGGGGTTTGCCCGCCGGCGCACTGGCCCACTGTGGCGCGGTGCTGCTCTGCTTACCCACGGCGGGCCGGAAGATGATGGCGGGGATGTCGCGGCGCGCGTCGTTGATGACATTCTCGGCCAGCGCCTTGGAGAAGGTGTAGGTGTTCGGCTGGAAGCCCAGGATCCTGCAACAAGGCAGCCACGGGAAAGGTTTCCATGATGTCTAATGACAGGTGTCCAGATGACGTCATAACCGACGGTCAAAGTTAGCGGTTTCTGACGTCATCACACTTAATGTTTTTGTTCTTTTTTTGTCCGTAACTATCGCCATATTTGTGCACAAAGAAGCTTTGTACAATTTAATACATAAAATATATCCACAATATTTTCATATTGTTCCAAGTAATTCTAAACTTGTACCAAATATATGTACAAATTTGCACGTATGCACAAATATGGCTATAATTATGGACAAAAAGTACATAAGCATTTAGTATGAAGTGCATGTCAATTGATATCCTTTATTTGAATATGATATCTTTTGTTGCGAATTTAACTCAAAGTACGTCGTCAAATGCAGGTCATAAGAGCACTGTGATTCCAAACGCTATGAACATAGCGCGTATAGAGACATCGCGCCACACGTGCAATGCCATAGTCACATTGCACCTTACGTGCGATGCGTCCCGAAAATGCCCTATGCTAGTGCATAGGAAGGCATTACACCACACGTGCGATGCGAAAGCATAGCGCCAATTGGCGCGATGAAAACGGCTTCAAACGCGTAGCGCCAATTGACGCTATATTCATAGCGTTTGGATTCTCAGTGAGGTCACTGATGAACACTATAACTAATATTTATCAATCTCAGGTCACCAGACGTGAACTTGATCTTTTTCTGTTTTGAGCGCAGGTCGAGGAGGGCCATTCGACGCCCTCGCTGGGATAACCTACTTGTACGTGAGACTGTCCAGGGTGTACTTGTCCTCCGTCTCGGCGAGCCGCACCATGGTGCGCCAGTCCAGCTCGGTGGGGTAGTGCTGCTCCTTGAGCACGGCCTCGTTGGTGAAGCAGTAGGTGGTGGAGACGTGCTGCAGCACCTCCAGCCTGCGCATCCGCCTGCACAGGGCGACCACCTCGGCGGTGCCCCTGGTGTTGAGCAGCAGCGCGTCCTTGAGCGGGTCGTCGAAGCGCACGGTGGCCGCGGCGTGGAACACGTACGCCACGCTGTCCACGAGCAGGGCCTCGTCCGCGGCGCTGAGGCCGAGCCGCGGCAGCGAGCAGTCCCCGGCCACCGCGTGCAGCTTGGCCGCCGCATCGGGATGCTGCTGCAGCAGCGGCTCGAACAGCTGCGCAGACAGCACTACACTGGCGGCACATATCGGCAACTTAGCCCGTCCAGTTCCTTTTCAACAAGGAAACTGATGGTCGTATTTTATACAAATGAGTCATGTTCAGGACTAAAATTACGGGTGAGGTATTAACTCCAGCCCAAGATGGACCGAAATGTAGGATTGGGTCCCGGATTCGGGTTAAAATTTGTGGGTTCAATGGGTACCTCCAGGACTTATCAACTCTGAACAGAAAGTTAGGTAGCTCAGTTGTCATCTGACATAACAGCGTGTCTACTATGGGTTTCCCACATGACATACGTTATGTCTGATGAACACAGATTACCTGATATATTTTCACATTTCAAAAACAAACAAATTCAGCCGGGAAATGTCGCTATCTTTTTCCTTTGATGGTAAAAAATGTTTGAACATTCCTTGCTTGTGTTTTTTCTTTCTAGTCATGTTCAAAGGAGTCAAAACGGTTTAAAACTATTTTTTGCATGTTGCTTCGTTGGCCTACAAAAGAAATTTCTTCAAGAGTATCGCAACTCTCATTCCCAAAATACTCCACCTTAGATTTCACCCAAATATGTCTCATTTTACTTCTTTTGTTCTCATATACAGTTGCTATCTAGTTCCTGGGAGCAACATTTCTCTTTAAGTCACAAAAAAGAGCTTTTTTCGATCTATTGTTTTGACCTATTTCGTCGATACCAAGTTTAGGGCTTTGACATGACCCCAGGTGTCTGCAATCACCCTGTTTACCTTAGAAAAAAAGTTTTAAGTAACACAAATTGTGAAGCCTTTACCTAAGGTGCACCATTTTTTTTCAGTATTTTTTTTTCCTTTTTAAACACTTACAAAATTTGCTGAAACTTATGTTTTAATTGCTTCGTATTGGTGCCCTCAACCCAGTCGAAAAGTCTTTTTGAACCAATTTTGGCTATTTTCTTGCGCCAACAATATTGTCGTAAAAGGTTCGCCTACACATTTTCCACATCTTCGATTCATTTTAAAAAGATTTCGGCATGCATAACTTAGAATGCCTAGAACATTTCATTTACGTCATCAGTACCTTCAAAAACATTCGACACTATGTAAAAATATCTTTGAAAAGTAAAGTCACTAAAAAATTGCACTTTTTCTGCCGTTTTTTAAAGTGTTTTTTCGTTGGTACGACTGAATGAAATGAGATAGAAAGCTAAATTTTTTTGTGTTGCAAGTCAAGGACATACCAATGAACCCTGCAAAATCTTGCCGCCATTTGCAAGGTTTTTACCCCGAATGGTCACCAAAACTTGTCTATTTTGAACAATTTCGATCCATGAGAGTGAACACTTGCTTAGAAAGTATGCCAATGGCGATGTAATAGACATTTTGTGATTTGCGTGCCGGTATCTTAAAAAAAAAAGAAAAGATTTCGAGAAACTCTGGTAGTCACGAAATTGATATAAATTTTATTGTTCTGGTTTAGCAAGTATAGCTGAGGAGCGAGGACTGCGTTGAGTGGAGGTGCGTGTGTGCGGTAGACCATTTCCAATAATAGAGGGGGAGTTCACTATGGGAAAATCACGAACAGCTGGATCAAGATTACGTGGATTAAGCATGGACCATGTTGAGAACGTTTCTAGATAGAGAATGAGCTAAAATGTGGAAAATATGAAGTAGGAGGAATCTCGTCACACTACAAGATCAAATGTGTGCTTAGTGCACAGCTGTGGGAGCGTACTTACAAGCACACGTGTATAGATGTATGCTTGGCAAGCGCACAGCTATAGATGTATGCTTGGCCAAGCACTCAGCTGTAGATGTATGCTTGGCCAAGCACACTTTTGTCCCACTCAGTAAAAGGCAGACTTCTACAGATGTTAACTTGGCCAAGCATACACCTAAAGCTGTGTACTTGCCAAGTATACATCTATGACTGTGTGCTTGCCAAGCATACATCTATACATGTGTGCTTGTAGGTACGCTCCCACAGCTGTGCACTAAGCACACATTTGATCTTGTAGCGCAGTTTTAATAAGTTCCGGATTTTATTAACCTGTTTTTGATAAATCTGGCCATAAATGATGTTTCCTAACAAATAGCTGCTTTTAAGGTTATTTTTGCAAAAAGTTGTCTTACACTCAAGACCATTTTATCTTAAATCTTCTGCGCGGATTAAGTTTTATGGAATGCAGCAAGTTATCACTGTTTTGAAGATGCGACATCAGATTCGTAACAAGTTGACTAGTGACACGATCGCTTGGACGGGCGAGTCACCTTCAAACGAATGTGTCAGCGTACTCTAACCCTTTCATGTTTGGAGAAATTAGACCAGAAAACTTTGTGTCGTTACTTAACAACACTTTTGCCGCTTATTTTTTTTTAACGACGAGGTTTATTGTGGGATGGACAGCTTGTTTGACCACTATCGTGTTTCAGCAAAGAATAGTTTCACAACGACAAACTTGCTATAACATTAAAAAAAGCCCATTTTTAAGAACAAGTCGTTGACGGATGTCAAATGTTGTCGGTCAACGACAAGTGTGGTGAGACTAAAGAAATATTTGACACGTCTGCGACAAATATTGATTGTGCAATTTTGTCACTAACTTCGTAGTGCTACTTCTAATAATAATTGTATCACTTTTACTTTGAAAAAACAAAGAAGGTTATGTTTTTTTTTTTTTTATTTCTTTTTATCTGTTAAAAGTAAGCAGATAAATGACAAAAGATGTCGTTCACACACAAATTTTAGCGTAAAAGTCGATAACAAGAATCTTGTACTTCGGCGACATATTGTCGCTCCATGATTTGACGACATTTGTTTCGCTTCGGTTAAAAATGACCTCCGATGTTTCTCAATGACTGATTTTTCATTCGTTTCCTTGTTTCTGTTCAACTTTTTTCAACAGTGCGCCTCTGCGGTGCACCCCGCGTGGGAAGCCTCTGCCTTCCTCGCACAATGGCCAAGGCGCGCAAACACGTGCATGCACTAAATTACTATGTAGGTTTGTGTGCATACGTGACGAACGAAATTACACATGCACTACGTTGCGCAGAAAATTGTGCGCTACAACGCACGATTTTCTGCACACCCGCGCACCAAATCGTGCATTGTCACGTCCAAATTCATGCGTTACGAAGTGCATGTTTAATTTAGAGCGCGGGCGCGCATTAAAAACCTACATAGTAATTTAGTGTGCAGGCTTGAAATGACTTCCCCCTCTTGCGCGTTCGCAGTTTTAATGCGCCTGCATAGCTCTGTAACAATACAAAGATTGATTTCTTTTATAACTGACCTCAAACTTGTAAAATTTTAATAAAAGATATACAAATAATTGCTGATTGCGTACATCAGTGCAGCGAGCCACGCAGGCGTGGCACGGCAGGCATGGCACTACAGCTTCGTTGACCTGTCGTCATGCGCCGCAGCAAGCAAACAATGTGACAAGGGGCCTCAGTGAAAGTTCACCTCAAAGGTTCATTAGTGTGTCGTATCGCTGATGCTGCGCCTATGCCGCCCTCCAGAAGGCAGCTGAAACAGCATCAACAACGACAAGAAACGACCAAGGTTGGGCCGCTGCCAATTAACGAGACGAGGCTTGCAGGTCAACGAGTTTGTCTGGGTTCCAGTACATCTTTCAGCACAAAGTAGGCTTATGAGTTTGTCTCAGGATCTTTTTTTTTTTTTTTTTTTGGTTTGGTATTAGTCTGGCCCTTTACGGCATTTCTGAATTTTTTTAAACGATTTTCATAAGACTTGGCAAAGTGGCAAAACGAAGTACCCTGATTTCACTGGTAAGGTATGGTGGAGAATTTAACGCTCAATTTTGAGTAATTTTGAATTGAAAGCGGCGTTACAATGGCAAAACTCGACTCATCAGCGAAAAACAGACGGAGAGGGGGGAGCCGAGCCACCAAAATTTGAATCGGACCAATAGCAGGGCCTCATTTCGCCTCTGTACAGCTAACACTAAAAAAAGCTCGCATCTCTGAAAAAGCGCGTACGAATGTAAATCGTCTTTCACGGCTGCTAGAAGAGAACGTGGCCATTTGGATCGGCCGGGAGGCCAGTGATTGTTGGCTAGAGTGTCCCGCGCGGCTGCGCAAAGGCGTTGTTGTTTTCAGAAATGCTAATCTCAAATGTTCGTTACTCTTTGAATCGGAGTGAAATAAGCCATTAAACTGCGTAGCTGTGCACAATTGTTTGTCAAGAAACATTCCCTAACGTAGTTTGACCGTGACTATCAGTCCCTTTTCGGAAACAATAGGCGTTTAGCTGCTCGTCGTAGCGAGATTTGATGGCACTTCTGTATCTAAGACGAAACGATGTGGACACAGGGACGGTGCACTTTTCTAACCTCAAAATAAAAGTAACTTAAACTGCAGGTTTCTGTGAAAACTTGACCTTTAGGTATTATGAGAGTGTCATAATTGTCTGTTTTTGACGCAAATTGATACGCAGCTGGTCTTTAACGTAAGTTTCAGTTTGCTGAACGCTTAGCGAAGCAAGTTACTCCACTGGAGTTGAAAAACTTTCCCTGTCTGTGTGCGTGCGTGCGTGCGTGTGTGTCCGCACTACTCCTCCTGAACGGCTCGGCCGAGCTGCCTGAGATTTAGCAGGGTTATTGGGTATGTCCTTGGCTCGTTACACGCCAAAATTCGGCTATTTGTCTGAAATCATTCAGTCGTAACAACGAAAACACACTTAAAAAACGGCAGAAGAAGTGCAACTTTTTTGTGACTTTTCATTTGTGACCATTCAGCACGTAGTGCACTACTCATTGCTTCAATGAACCTTAAAACAGCTTGCCAAAGGCAAGCAGGAAGCGCCGCAGGCCAAGGTAGGTGCAACGCCAGGCGTGGATTGCCGAACCTGGCGCACCATCGCGAAGCCTGTTACAAGATGCGGTCTGGCGTAAACCTACCCTGTTTGCTGAGCGAAGCGAAGTACCCTGTTTGGGATTTTGAATAGCCGAATTGTCCGCCCCCCCCCCCCGATACCTTTAGTTTACTAGAGGTATCTATCTCTTTTTAATTTTCCTATATTCATATATGTATACATAGTCGAAGCTCCATAGTTCAAACTCTATAGTGCAAAGCTCTATAGTCCAAGGTCTATAGCATAAGCTACGTAGTCCAAGCGATATAATCCAAGCTAGATAGTCCAAAGTCCCAATTGTCCCAATTAGAAAGAACAATTATGTCTCAGTTTTTTAATTCAATCCCCTGAATTTCATCAAAAATTGACAAAAGAACTGTATAAAATTTGTTACACACACTCTTAAAATATTTATCTTTTCTCTCTTTAGAAATACGAGGCAACACATATTCAAAAGAACTCATGTCCAAGACGAGCAAAATCTACCTCACAACCAAAACCTTGGTCTTCCCCTAGCCGACATTACTTTACAAGTTTTTCATTACCAACTAAGAATTCTTCTTTCAAGACACTTCAGGAACCTAAAAAAAAAAAAAAAAAAAAAAAAATGGTCATGGAACAGGAAATTCTCACCTACATTGAAACCTAAATGTTAATTCAATCTACTCCTATAATTTATTTCAACAAAAAATGCCAAATAAAGACGAACGTTCTTTCCAGCATTTTGAAAAACACTAAAAATTAATTTTCAGACTCTCCTTCTACCGCCACCTTATCCAACCTATCCAACCATTGTCAAATCCAATCGTCCCGCGCATGCGCCTTCCACATACCACACTCTTTAAAAAATTTCATTTTAAGAAATAATTTTTTCTTTATCAATCTTTACTGAAATTAGGTACAACTAGATGTCGACGAAATTGCATTTTCGGCCACAGAAAAATATAGCTCACCATCAAGGCCGAAGGCCTCCCCCTGGCTAGTTATTTGATTTTCTGTTTTCTATCAGGAATGAAACATCACAGGATCCATGCCACATCTTTCAAGAATTAATTAGCGAGGGCGAGTCTAGTGAGGATGAAAGTGCCAAAGAAGATAATGATGATGAAGATGATGACGACGACGACGAGGAGGGCCAAGAGGCCAACACATCAAAGAATGAATCCATTGAATCGTCCGCAAACAGCGCGGGGGATGACGCTGCGACGAAGAAAGACGAATCCAGTGAATGAGTTGTTCTCAGTGATTTTGTAAGTTATGGGTTGGTTGAACCTGTATTGAGAATAAAATTTTTCTAATTTTCTGAGCAATTAGCGAAGCCAGTTACTCCACTGAGGTTAAAAAACTTTTCCTGCGTGCGTGCATGTGTGTCCGCACTACTCCTCCTGAACGGCTCGGCCGAGCTGCCTGAGATTTAGCAGGGTTATTGGGTATGTCCTTGGCTCGCCAAACGCCACAATTCGGCTTTTTATCTGAAATCGTTCAGTCGTAACAACGAAAACACACTTAAAAACGGCAGAAGCAGTGCAACTTTTTTGTGACTTTTCATTTTAAAGACATTTTTAAATGGTTTCGCATGGTTTAGAAGGTTCTGATGACGAAAATGAAATCCATTTCGACCCTTGATCGAAGTGTCAACCCCGTAGGGGCTACCTCGACTAGAATATCCGAATATGATGGACTCCGACCATTCATAACGTAGTGCACTCCTCATTGTCTCAATGAACCCTTAAAACAGCTTGCCGAAGGCAAGAAGGAAGCGCCGCAGGCCAAGGTAGGTGCAGCGCCAGGCGTGGATTGTCGAAACTGGCGTAGCATCACGAAGCCTGTTACGACAAGACACAGTCTGGCGTAAACCTACCTTGTATTATTGATAATGGTCTGCCAAACATTAACAGAACTTCACTCAACGCAGTCCCAGCCTCAGCTACATTTAAAATTAAACCAGAACATTTATATTCAATTAACTTGGTGACGACCAGGATTTCTTTACATCGCATTTTTTCTCATCTATTTTTTCTAACCCCTTCATTTCTTTTGCCTTTTCTCCCTCAAACAAATCTCCTAAGACTAGTTATTCCTTAATGCTCTGATTTAGGCACAGTCTTAAGTCTTCGGATTACGGTCGATAGTGTGTGTGTCTGTTTGTGGGTGTTTGACGGGGGGCGGGTGTGCTCGGCCTGATCAACGTTTGTTATCAACGTCAGTAAAGAAATGGCAATTTGTTCAGGGGACATGCTCCGCAGCACGGCGCTGAAGTTGACCTGTCCTAGAAACGAACAATTTTGACATTTTATCTCTTATTCTGACTTTTTTATAGCCATGACTGCGGTCCAAAGATAGGAATATTTAAAACGCATCAAAGAATTTGACTTTCTGTAATTATTTGGCATAATAATGCATCTTCAACTTTTTCTTTACTTACACTTCACAAATGCTGCTTGGACGATTCTACATACTTCCAGAACTTTCCATTGATTACCTAATCTTACGGGATGTTGGTGGTGGCGGTCCGCTGATTAAGGACGATGACAAAAGGGCGTAGTTGAAAACCCAAACACGTGCTAAGGTAACATGTGGACGGGCGCCACGTACCGGCGTGTCCAGGATGGCCTGGATCCTGTCCTGCGCCGCGACGCCCTTCTTGGCGCGGAGCAGCACGTGGATGCGGCCCACGTCAGGGCAGGACCGCAGCAGCTTCTCCAGCAGCACCTTGCCCAGGAAGCCGGAGCCGCCCGTCACCAGGACGTGCCGGCCGGCCAGCGCCTCCTTGATGCTCCCCAAGGCCTCCATGCCGGTCAAACTGACTCGCCGCGGCGAGCGGACTGCATGCCGTGCACCACGCCGCGCGGCTCGCCGTTCAATTAGCCGCTTGACGTGGGCAGGCCCTCTGCATACAATGCACCGCGCACGTGAACGCCGTCATCTTCATGCAGGATGCCGGCATACCGAGGGGTCTTTTCAATAGATGTATCTGGTCGTTTCCATATAAGGCATGCGCGAGCGAATTTCGTTTTCTTTGATCATTTGGGACGTGTAAAAATCAAACGCGAGTATTAAAAAGTCATTACTGAGAATCAAAAGGCTATGAATATAGCGTCAATTGGTGCGATGCATTTGAAGCCGTGTTCATGGCACCAATTGGTGCGATCCCCTTTTTCGCACGCGAAGAGAAACCCATAGCAGACAAAACCCATTTGGCAATGGGTTCTAACCCATTTAGAAGGGTTGAAGCCCATTTGGAATGGGTTGTGACCCGTTGAGAATGGGTTAAGACCCGTTTGGAACGGGTTAAGACCCATTGGGAATGGGTCGTGACCCATAAGGAATGGGTGGTGACCCATTGGAGATGGGTCGAGACCCATTGAAGATGGGTTGGGACCCATAGAGACCCAGCTTTTTGGGTTCGGTCAAGGATCGCCTGCGAGGTAGGCAAAATGTGGTGCAATTAGGTAGGCAAACCCGCTACACACCTATTAAGGGTTACTTGTAAACTACTGCAGCTAGGTCAAATTCGACACCACCATTGTGTTCAGCGCCGAAAGTCTGGTTTGTGACGTCCATCTAGGTCAGACTAATCTTCTTTCTAAAAGAAATAAAATAAAGTCCAGTCTGAGTTTGGACACTTTGCGATGGGTCAGACCCATTATGGGTGCAACCCATTTTAATGGGTACTATTCTTACACCCATTACATGGGTTGGACCCATAAGAATGGGTTGGACCCAATTGAATGGGTGCATGAAAAGTGCCCATTTAAATGGGTCAGCAAATGGGTTTTGTCTGCTATGAAAATGCCGTCCCATGCATTTGCAAAAAGCATTTTCGGAACGCATCGCACTTTGCAATCACAGTGATCATCAGGACTAACATTTTAGGGGATGGCGAGGTATCCTTTATCACTCAAATTTGGGTGAGAATCATTTTGTCACCCAAATTTGAATGATAATACTATAGAGCTGTACAGGTACCTTATACACCCTTTGTCACCTAAACTTGGGTGAAGAAAACCTCCTCACCCAAATTATGGGTCAAAATAATATCTTGCCAAAAATAAGGTTTTGCCGACTCTAATAAGTACGTACACGAGTTTGCATTGCGTTCTTGCATTCCCGCCGTTTTGACACACAACTCGAGTTCTCTTCGCCATGAAACCTGGTTCCGGCCGTGTATTGTACCCATTCCTTCCATGTGTGAACGGTCTAAGGCAGTAATCGACCTCGCGACCCCATTTAGGGTCGCGATAAAGAATTTGCGGGTTCGCGGAAAGCTGCCTGGGGTCGTGACCTGACGTGTATTTCAGCCGCAGCCGGTTCTCCGGGGCAACGGACGGTGCATTTCCTGATTTAGCAAAAACGCTATTAAGCAGAGTTATTTAAGATCAGCCGGACCCCTGAGGTGTTGACGTGTTCAGAATAATGTCTTTACTAACTCCTTCAGAAACAATTCGTTGGTAAAATTGCGTGGGGGGAAGGACTGGAATAAAATACGTGTATAGTAGGAACAATACATTTTATTTTTAAGCTGTCGCGGGAATACAGACCTAAAGAAACACTTTTTTCGCGCGACAACACAGATAGAATGAAAAAAAAAAAAAAAAAAAAAAACACTAATAAATATTTATCTTTCCGCGCGATTTAACATAAAGAAAAAAATACGATTTCACGAAATCCTGGTAGTCACGAAGTTAATTTCATTTACGTTCTGGTTTAACAAAAATTCTTGAGGCTAGAACTGCGTTCAGTGGAGTTTAGTTCATGTGTGGTACAGTGTACCAGTGTCTATAAAACTAAAACTTACGTAGAGGGCCAGCTGCGTATTAATTCGTGTCGAAAATAGACATTTATTGCAGTTCTATGATACCTGATGGTCAGGTTATTCACAGAAACGTGCGGTAAAATAATTCATTTCACCCAGTTTTAAATGATTTGAGGTTAGGAAAGTTCACAGCCGCCGTGTCTAGATCGTTTCGTCTTAGATTCAGAAGTACCATCAAACCTCGTTACAAGGAGTAGCTACACGCCCATTGTTTTCGGAAAGGGACTTATAGTCACACTCAAACTACACTAGGGAAAGTTTATTTACAAATGCATGTGCGAAGACACGCAGTATGATGACTTATTTCACTCCGATTCCAAGAGTATTGAACGTTTGGGGTTGGCATTTCCGAAAACAACAGGGCCTGCGCGTAGGCGCGTGGGACACTCTGGCCAACAATCACCGACCGACCGGCCGATCCAAATGGCCACGCTCGAAAACAACGTCTATGCTATTGTTGGAGCTCTTCTAGCTGCAGTAAAAGACAATTTCGATTCGAACGCGCTTTTTCAGGGGAGCGAGCGTTTTTGGTGTAAGCTGTACAGAGGCGAAAAGGAGCGCTGCCATTGGTCGGATTCCATTTCCGGTGGCTCGGCTCCCCTAGGGTGTCCCACAATATTTCCAAAATGCCTTTTTTGATGAGTGCCGGGGTGGATTTGAAAGATGACACAAAATGAAGAAGATCTGTGCAAAGCAATTGAATTTCGGACAATTAAAAGTGCCCGCGCAACGCGGTTGAAGTTTGTGACAGAGTAGGGTGGGACATGTGGTTTCAAAAACAGCCGTAGGTAAGCTATTTTTCAACGGATTTCCATTCCGATAACAGCATTGAGTTTGTAAAGAAAAGGCCATTCTTTTTTGTAAAAGCATATTTTCTGTACAACTCAATGCCTATCTTCCAGGGGCACGATTCTTTGCAAAACTTGCTAATTTCAAAGTTTAAAACCGTTTTTGACCCTTTTCAAGTCATCGGATCTCAAAGAGGGGGGAATATTTAGATTCCGCAGGACAAATTACCCAGGAAAATGTAACATTCAGATTTTAATATGCAGTTGCCTACCTCTCAGGGGCAAAAAATATGACATTTCAGTGATTTGTCGTATTTTTCGCACACCGAAAGTGCTTGCATGTATTTTTAAAGGTCATATGTTGGTTCCTTGGACCAAAATACATCGGATTAAGAACTTTTCTGACTTCAAAATGCGGTTGCCTAACTTTTAGGGCCAAAGCATAAAATATATAAGTAATCATTGAAACCGCATCTTGAAAACATAAAAGTACTTTATCCTATGAACTTTGGACCAGGAACCTAAATATGACCTTCAAAAAAATATGGAAGCACTTTCAGTGTGCAAAAAACACAAAAAATCACGAAAATGTCAATTTTTTTGCCCCTGAGAGGTAGGCAACTGCATATTAAAATCTGAATGTTACATTTTCCTGGGTAATTTGTCCTGCGGAATCTAAATATTCCCCCCTCTTTGAGATCCGATGACTAAGAGTGGGTCAAAAACGGTTTTAAACTTTGAAATTAGCAAGTTTTGCAAAGAATCGTGCCCCTGGAAGATAGGCATTGAAGTGCACAGAAAATATGCTTTTACAAAAAAGAATGGCCTTTTCTTTACAAACTCAATGCTGTTATCGGAATGGAAATCCGTTGAAAAATGGCTTACCTACGGCTGTTTTTGTAACCACATGTCCCACCCTACTCTGTCACAAACTTCAACCGCGTTGCGCGGGCACTTTTAATTGTCCAAAATTCAATTGCTTTACACAGATCTTCTTCATTTTGTGTCATCTTTCTAATCCACCCCGGCACTCATCAAAAAAGGCATTTTGGAAATATTGTGGGACACCCTAGGCTCCCCCCTCTGTTTTTCGCTGACGAGTCGAGTTTTGCCATGGAAACGTCGATTTCAACTCAAAATTTCTCAAAATTGGCCCTGCACTTTTCAACCAGATTTCACCAATGAAATCAGGGTACAAAGTTCTACCACTCTGCCAAGTCTCATCAGAATCGTATAGAGAATTTCAAAACTGCATAAGGGGCCAGACTGGAAATAAAAATTAAAAAAAAAAAAAAAAAAAAAACCAACCCCGGTGAGGCTATAAGGCTACTTCGTGCCTAAAAATATGATTCCTGTAAAAGAATTTGCGCGATCACACAGAGAAACAAAAAAAAAAAAAAAAAACACTAATAATTATTCATCTTTCCGCGCGATGGCTTTCCCGTCGCCGTGGTTTCACTCTGCGGTGTGGGTGGGCCCGGCTGTGGTGGTCTCATGAGGAACCTCTTTGACGACATCATAAAGACACTTAAAACAAAGAGGCTGCTTCAAACCAGCTTTAAAGGTGTTGAGCTTTTATGCTTTGGTCGAACGCCTTAACCGGCGTCTTCGTCTTGACCCCCTCTTCCAGATGGCGCCGGTCCGAAGTCCCTGCGCCCCATAGACACGGCGCGACCGCCGGTGACCAAAGTCAGCGGGGGTCCCCGCGGGGCCCCACCCGACACGCCCGAGCGGTGAACGCGTTCACCGCGCTGCACCACGGTTGCGTAGTAAGCTCCTCCAGGCAGTTTCGGGGAACAGCGGTTGACTGCGATGCGACATCAAAACAGGGAGGCGTGACCCAGTGGTAACCGCTATTAATTGATAACGCGGAAACACACTAATCAAGCCTCCCCCCTCTTCTTCGGGGGGGTGGAGGGTGCGGCCTTGGCATGCACTTTGCGACCGCACCCTAGGGCCTTCTTGCTTCTCCCTTGCGCGTCCTTCTTCTGGGGAGCTTTGCAACCATACTTCCCCCGGAATACAAAAACTTTGATTTCTCCCGCGTGGAAGGATCAGTAGTTAAACTGCAATTAAAACTGCAGTGGCTCATCTGCAGTTTCTTTCTGTAGTTCTTTTCTTCCCTTAGATTGTATTTGAAGTGTTATCAATTTTGTATTGTCCGCTGCAATCAGTAATCTGCTTTGAAGTCGACACAAACTGTCCTTCAACTGCATTTTTGCTGCCAGATCCAACTGCAGTCTAGATGGGCATTCCGGAATGTAGTTGAAACCTCAGCTAAAATTCGCTTTATTTTCAAACGCAAGTGTCGATATCAAATATACTTCTGAATTGCTCTTGTCTTACACATGGAGAGTAAAGACAAGTATACGACATATACAGTCCCAGGCTCAATTTGGAATGTAGACAAAAACTACAATTTAAGTTCATCACACTAGAAGTCAAAGTGTACTTCCAACTTCACCCTGAATGTCCTTTCAAGTGGCTGCCTTGGAATGATTCAAATCACCTAAATTTCGCCGAGTGAAACTCCGCACTGCTTCCAAATCGTTATGTTTTGACAATTGCCGGGGAAATTCCCGGAGGAGTGGCCCGCGCCGAGCGAGGAGCTGCTGTAATCCCTCGTCGACCTGCGCGCGCGGGCATGGCCAGTGGCATCGCCCGCGCTGGAGCCCGACCCTCAGACGTCTCCGTAGCGCAATTGGCAGCGTTGCGGTCCGACAGCCCGGAGGTCCGGGTTCGACTCTCCATCTGACTATGACAAATTACAACGACGAAGAAAAATAAAGGAAGCTACTGAGGGAGGGCAATTAACAAAGCCTTCAAATCCAGAAAAAATATTTTTTTTTTCGCAAAACAACAGTTTTAAAGAAACTGTCAGGAACTGTCCAAAAAACTGCAGTTAAAACTGGAAACGTCCGAAATAAGTACTGCTTTTTTTTCAGTTCAGGTGCAGTTAAGTGTACTTAAACTGCATTTTAATTGCAGTTAACTGCACTCGAACTGCAGCTGGTTATCTGAAGTTAGACTGTGGTCAATGCATACTTCAAACTTCAAACAAAATAGCGCATTTGTGAACACTTTAAGAACAATTTAGTGACACTTCAACTACCCTCCTTATTCACTGCAAAGTATAGTGTGATTTCAGTTCCTGGGTACAATTCAGATTGCAGATTCTCCCACGCGGGCTCGGAGGCTACCTGAGGATGCATCAATGGACATCCCTCAGAGGACCAGTCTATATAGTTTATGGTTTGGAAGCTCGGGACGTTGTCTTGTCCGCCTTTGAGCCCCAAATTTTCGTTCTTGATCAACGAGACCAACCATGGCGAATTTTTTTTCGCGGCATTTCATCTTACAAAGATAACAGAATGAAAGACCAAAACCTTCCAATTAAAGGGAGTACTGCAAGGCAAGGAATAAATTCACCGTGCTGCAACTGTCCGTTCCACACCAGCCCAAGAGGCCGACAGTTTTGTGGCGCGTTTTTTTTATTGTGGTATCCCCAGTAGGCCTAATCCACAGAAAGTTTGGCTGCCAGAAGACAGAAAAAAAAACTCTTCCTTTCCATCACTGATCAAATGCTCCTGTTTTTATCTGATTTTCTGACTTTTTTGATTTTGTATTTGGTTTTGAAGTTTTATTGGGTTTTTTTCCAAGGTTTTTTTTTATTCGTTTTGTGTTTTTGTATTTGATTTTAATAGTTTGATTTGTTTTTATCGTCTTTTCCCCCATTTTCTTAACTAGATCCCACTAAAAAGAAAAAAAAAAAAAAAAAAATTATTGGTGCAAAAGAAAAGAAACCTAACACAGTTCATCAAACATAATGCCAACTCGCACCTCATCAGCACTCAATTTTAAGAACCAAATGTGAGTATTTCCAAAATCTTCCTCATCAAACAGCCCCAAATCAAAACCCCTCCACATCAGAGCAGCAACTGTCAAACTATCCGTATTAAAATTTATCTCCCTCAACAATGGTGCAATCTCAAAGACTGTCAGTCCTTGAGGGTTGTTCTCAAGCACTGACACAGTCTGGCGATGGAAATCACAATATTGGTAAAGAGCATCCATCTTCGAAACGACTTGAGCCACACAATGTGCACACTAGAGTGGGCTAATGGAAAACAGCAGGGTAAAACGATGACAAACGAAAGAAGCAGGGGAACGTAGAGGAGCGCAGGCCACACAATGTACTCACGAGAGTGGGCGAAGAAAAAGAGCAGACGATCAATATAACAAAGGCACGGTGGTCTGTTACGACAAGACACGGTCTGGCGAGAACCAACCTTTGTTTGGTGCGCCGAGTGGCTTCGCGCCGTGGTACACTGCCTGTTCCACACCAGCCCAGGAGGCCGACAGTGTTCTGGCGCGTTTTTTTTATTGTGGTATCCCCAGTAGGCCTAATCCACAGAAAATTTGCTTGTCCGAAGACAGTGAAAAAAAAAAAATCCTGTTTTTGCCCATATCTGATTATGTGCATTAGTTTTTTATTTGACTTTTTGTGTTTTATTGTTTTTGTATTTTGTTTTTGATGTTTTGTTTTGTTTTTTCGGGTTTATCTGTGATTCGTTTTATTGTTTTTGATCATGTTTTTGTTATTTTTCCCTTTTATTATACCTTACCCAAACCCAACTAACCCAACTATCCTAAACACCCATACTAACCCAACTAAAAGCAAAATAAAAGTCAACCTTGGTGCAGAAGCAAAAAATAAAACAATAAACAAACTAAAGCATTTCCCCCACAAAGCAAAGCAACACGCACCTCATCACCACTCAATTTCAAAAACCACACGGTAACCATATCCCTTACTCCCCGATCAATCAAACCCAAATCATACCCTCTCCACTAAAAACTGGACACAACACCATCGATGGGGACGTGATTGTGTCCCACACACAATGCTGCTATCTCATATACGGCCAGTCCCTGAGGATTGCCCTCAAGGACTGCCAAAATCCGTACATGCAACTCATCCATCACAAGAGACCTGGGCCACACAATGTGCACACGAAAGGTGGCCGAGAAACGAGAGCAGACAACACGTTGGAAAACACACTAGGCAGGGGAGAGCAAAAGGGCACAAGCGACACTGTGTACGCACAGCAGTGGGCATTTTCACAAATATGACAAGCACAAAGACCTGGCGAGACGTATTCTAAAGAGAATTTATATTTTTTTTGAAGTCGTCTGGTGATTTGGATATTTATCGTCGGTCAAAATACTAAATCTTGGACCAGCGATTTTCATCCTTTTTCGGGTCATGATCCAAAAATGGCTGCCAAAATTTTTCGCGACCCCAGGACCTAAGCTTCGTGACCCGACGCAACCCCACTATTTTTTCTTGACAAAAAAGAGATTTTTTAGTTGTGCTGGGATTTGACCTAGGACCAATAGTTTCGGAGATATTGGCCAAAAACACTGAAAAATGACATTAAAAGTCCCAAATCTTGGGGAAATGGTCAAAAATATTTTTTTTTTTTGACCCTCCGACCATGCAAACGTGTAGAGAATGAACCAAAGAATCCAATGAAACCAACCCCAGATTTTTATCTCAAACCGTTTAGAAGCTGCGTGCTTTCGAACTTTGACGTTTTTCTGGGAGGTGCAAAAAAACAAGAATTTTCTTGATTTTCAGTACCGTGGGTCTACGGCTCATCTACAGGCCCACTTTTAGGTGGGCCCAGCCCCCTCCCTTAAAAAAAAAAAGCAGAAGCAGGCGAGAGAAGGCTGGATACGTGAGCCGCAGCGCAGTGACCCTGGGCGCCGTGAAAGTTGAAGGTAGGCACCCGCCGAACGGGCGCGTTGGTTGGGTTGCCTACCTACGCATCGGCGCTTGCTCTCACAGTCACCACCGCCCCCTTCTCCTTTCTCTCTTCTCCCTCCCGCCACCCAGCAGCCCTCAACCCCCTCCCCCTCTCTCCTTCTACTCTCGCCGCTGCAGCTGCAGCATGCATCAGTTTGTTTATCAGTTAGGTCTTTGTGCTTCACTTGGGGCTCTTTTCTTTCGATGCGTATTGTCGGTATTGTCCGGAAAGTTTCTTATTGAAAGACTTGCAATGCAGTCCTCAGGTGTGTTATTATTTTAAGTTTCAAAGCACAATCTTATTGTTGTTTTGTTGTTTTTCAGTGTGGAACATAACCTGCATGATTACCCCTATAGAATCTAAAGAGAAGTGCTGCAATCCATTTAAGAGGCACGACAGGACCATTACTAAGAATTTGAGAAAGATTACGGCAAAGGATGTTGTGAACAACCCAATATTGGGCGTTGGCTTGTACTGGTGTTACAACTGCCGCAAACACAATGCTCCTGGTTCCTCTGGTATGGGTCCGTGTCTTTGGCTACTATGTTGTTGATTTTTCTTTACATTATAATCCTCTATCTGACCACTGGCTTTTTAGGTATTGGTGGTGCTGCTTCTTCCAGTACTACAGGCTCTTCAGAAAATGTTACAAAAATTTTGGAAGGTATTTAATTGTGCTCGTAAAATATCGTAAATTAATTTAAATTGGGTAGGATTTTTATTTTTACTTTTCTCTATCCTAAGGTCTTGACTGCAGTTCAATTAAAATTCCTATGAGTCAAAGTTCAGCTTCAGTCGCCAAAAAAAAAAAGCCCAAACATTTCCTCTTGTCTGCTCCGATCCTTACCAAAGACACAGCGTGCCAGTTGATAAGAATTTAAGGGTGATTACTGCTCGTCATGCTCAAACTAACCAAAATATTATCGTTGGTTTGTACTGGTGTGACTCTTGCCGTAAACATGTGGTTGAAAAAGATTCTTCAGGTATGTTCTCTGCTGCTTGTCTTTGGTTGCTTCTATTTGGATTGGGTTTTACAAATCGTGGTCTGACAGGGAAAGAGGATGCTGAAAGCTCTCGTAAAGCGGTGGAAATATCTGGTGAATGCTGCAACCCGTTTAAAATTCACTCAAGTATGATAAACAAAGGTCTTCGGCGAATCATTGAATCTGATAAGGAGAGGCACCCTACTTTGACAGCAGGGTTGCTATGGTGTGACACTTGCCGGAGTTTCTCCTCCTGGTGAGTTCTTACTTTTTCAGAAAGATACTTTGGGGACTTCTTTATAAAAGCCTTTAGTAACTTATACATTTTTCTGTCTATTATTACAGAATGTGCTAAAGGTGATGCACAGAGCCAAGACACAGGTGGAATTTCTCTTAGCCAATCAAGTGAAAAGACGGCTCACTCAAGCCAGTCAAGCAGGACCACTGGTTCCCCCTCTTTGAGCCCAAAAGTTCAAACTGAAGCAGCCAGCCGTAAATTGAAGGCTGTGGGAGTGTCTCCTCTTGTTACTGATAAACGCACCACAAGATCCAAAGAATCTAGAGTCCAGACTTCAAAGAGAAAGATCGATGAAGCAACAACAGCAGTTCGGAAAAAAGTGTGTCGTGCCATGGGATTAGATGAAGCAGATGTCGAAACTACCCAAGCAAAGAAGGCGAAGGATCGTGACCTTCTTATGGAGCAAATAAAGGAAAAACTTCCATCGGCATCCAAAACTGAGCGTTACCAATTGCTTTCTCTTGTCCCAGCTAGTGTATCTGTGAGAGAAGCAGCTCAGTATTTTGGTGTGGGTAGAAGTTTTTTTCAAAGGGTAAGAAAGTGCACAGAAGAGAAAGGGATATTGCCTGTACCTGATTTCTCAAGAGCATCAAGTGTTTCGGAATCAACCAGACAGCTAATACATGAATATTACTGCAGTGACAGGGCGTGATAACATAACGGAAAATAATTTCACTTTTTCGACAATATCTCCTGATCGGTAAGAGTAATTTCAACAAACTAGGGTTCATTTGAAAGGTGAGAATGCACTAAATTTTCGTTACCTTATGACCCAACGTCATAAAAACACTCCTTGTGGCCGAAAATAATTTTCGTTACAAATTTATTTCCGTTAATGTTTTTTTGTAACAAAAATTATTATCGGTCACAAGGAGTGTTTTTATGACATCGGGTCACAAGGTAACGAAAATTCAGTGCATTCTCAGCTTTCAAATGAATCCTAGTTTGTTGAAATTACTCTTACCGATCAGGAGATATTGTCGAAAAAGTGAAATTATTTTCCGTTAAGTTATCACGCCCTGTGCAGTGATCAAAATTCTAAGATCATGCCAGGCTCAAGAGATTGCGTTAGTATAAGAAAAGGAGTCTATGAACAAAAACGACTCCTTCTCAGCAATCTCCCTGAACTCTACCAGTCATTTAAAAGGGACCATGAAGGTCTTAAAGTAGGACTTTCAACATTTTGCTCCCTAAAGCCTAAAAGGTTTGTGGCAGCTGGTGATGCTGGAACACATGAACAGTGCGTCTGCCAAACTCATCAAAATATTAAATTAGTGCTGTATGCACTAAACATTAAGACCCATTACAAAGGTTTGATTTCAATGTATGTGTGTGATTAAAATAACAGAGCTTGCATGTTAAAAGTTTGTGATCAGTGCTCATCTTTAGAAGACGTGAAAAAGATTCTTAAAGCGCAAATTCCATTGCCTGAGTTACCAGAGTCAGATTTACTTTCTTCTGATGAGTTTGATTTCTTTGAAGAAAATGTTGAGTACAGACAGTGGAAGTCTGTGGACAAAAAAACTGAAATGGTAGCACAAGTGTGTTCCCGTTCTGAATTAGTTGAAATTGCAGCAAATCAAATGTCTTCTCTGATTCCTCATGACTTTATTGCGTGCAGCCAGCGAGACTATGTAAAGGCAGCCAAAGAAAATCTTCCACATGAAAAAGTTATTATTATGATGGACTTCAGCATGAACTATAACTGCTTAGTACAGAGAGCTGTTCAGTCTTACCACTGGTCCCCTAAACAGGCCACAGTCCACCCTACAGTTATTTACTATAAAGACTGCAATGATAAAGTTCAACAAAAGAGCATAATATTTATTTCAGATGATTTGGACCATGATGTTCCCCTTGTTAAAGTAATCCAGGAGAAAACTGCAAAATGGTTAAGAGAAAATCTTCCTCACATCAAGGAGATTGAATATGTGACTGATGGCTGTGCAGGCCAATATAAGAGCAAGGGTTATTTTAAGTACCTTTGTCTAGGGGTGGGCGGTTACTGGATTTTGAAACCGGTTAACGACCGGTCTTTTGCCGGTTAACGGTTATTTTGAAATAACCGGTTATTTTAAAATAACCGGTTATTTTCAAATAACCGCTTACTTTAAAATACCACAGGTTCATTTTTATTTTTGATAAAGTTGCGAAAGAAATGGAAAATTGTAGCTGTGTATAGCTGATGCCGGTTCACTCATAGTCTCTGAATAGTCGGGCTTGACCAAAAAGCCTTTTAATTCAGCTGAGGACGCCAATTTTGCCAAAGAACTTGGCCTGGTAGACTTTCCACCGCATCGAAATCATAACTTCGTCCTTTCACAGGAATGGCAGCTTTACAGTACTGTTATTTCGGAGAAGGTTAATTGATATTAACCGGTTACACCTATAACCGGTTAATGTAAAAGTATCTAACCGAAAAACCGGTTAGTGAAATTAACCGGAAAATTAACCGGTTAACCGCCCAGCCCTACCTTTGTCAGCAAGGCGAAGAACTTGGTTACAAAGTGAAGCACACTCATTTTGCCACGAGCCATGGCAAGTCCCAATGTGATGCAGATGGTGGTACGGTCAAGAGGCAGGCAAGGCGAGCCAGCTTGCAGAGACCATTAGACAACCAGATCATCAATGCCCAAGACTTATTTGAATACTGCTCCACGGAGATGAGTGATAAATTTATATTTCAGTTTGTTTCAAAAGCCGAAGTGCAAGATTTGAGAAAATCCTACAAAGAAATGATGCCAACCCTAGAAGCAGTACCTGGGACAAGAACCTTCCATTTCATTCAGCCACGTTTAGGTATGATTTCTTAAAACATGGAATGTAACTTAAAATACTTGTCCAAAAAAATTTAATTAATTTTTTTTCCCCAGACAATGAAGTGGCTTGTTGGAAGATTTCTTAAGACCAGCTTAATCCGCCCTCTCTGGTTCATACCCTCCCGAAGAACTTTGGACACGCTGAGCAATCTGAAACTCCCTCGTATTCAAATGGAACGTATGTTGTTGTAAGGCTGGCCAAAAACCGGTACATTGGAATGATTACTGACATCTACAATGATGAATCAGAACTAGATATCACAGTGTTGATGCCAAAGCTGCCCACTGTTCTAGATGCTTCTAGCTTCTAGACTTGTTCAGTTAACGTGGATGATATTGGATAAGTAATTGACACGTGCACAACACAAGGTGAAGGAGAGAACTGATTTATTATCAAACGGGAAGTCCCACGTGATGATCATCTTTGACAGGTGCTGCCACCAGCCGACCCGGCTGGTGAGGGTTTTTGGTACTTCGTGGAGGGAGAGGCTGGCAGCGCCATCTCTAGAACACCTTCTCCCTTCGCACCGTACCGCACAGCACCAAACATAACAGAAGAAAATTAAATATTTACTTTCAGCCCTTTCTTAGGCTGGGAATTAAAATCTCTTGGGCTTTCCTAGAGGTCGCCCAAACCGGGACCGCTTGACGGGTGGCTCTTCCTCGTCACTTCCCGCTGGCGTTCTCGTTTCTCCAACTTCTTGTGTGACGCCTCTTGTTCTTGGGCCTGTAGCAGAAGGGACAGGGTTATTTACATGGGGTGGCACAGCTCTGGTGTTGGCTTTTGTAGCCAGGACATTCTCTTTGACATCCTCAACAGCCAGGAAGCCTCTATCTCTACGATCAGGAAGTGTTCTGGAATGTTTCAAATGGTAAGTGTTGCGTCTCAGCACACCACCCTCCATCATTTCTACCAGATAACTTCTGTCTGTGGAATGTTTAGCAATTATTGTTGCTTTTTGCCATGTTTTCCCTCTGCGGACCACAACCTTGTCCCCTTTTTCGAAAGTCACTGGCTTACGCCTTGCATGGCTGTCATGTTGTGACTTCACCTTATTTTGCATTTTTTCCAGTTGTGGCCTAACCTCTATTACTTTTGGTTCTAGGTTTTTACTAAGAGTTGGAACAATAGTTCTGCACTGTCGACTCATCAGAATCTGAGCTGGAGAAACATTGAGGTCAGATAACGGAGTGTTGTTGTATTTAAGCAGTGCTTCTGCAATGTGAGTTCCGTCATCCCTGATTTTTCGTAGCATCTGCTTGGCGATGTGAACTCCCTTTTCTGCTAAGCCATTACTGCGGGCATACTCAGGTGAGCTGGTTACAATTTTACTCCCAATTCTCTCTGCAAACTCTTTGCATTCCAGTGAGTTAAGGGGATTGTTGTCACCAAATATTGTTTCAGGTATCCCGTGAGTGGAGAAAATATGTCTCAGCTCCTCGATCACCGCAGAGCTACTTTTATTTCTCAAGCGTTTCACCTCCAGCCACTTTGATAGGTTATCCTCAACAACAAGATAGTTTGTGGAATCAATCTCTAATATATCCAAGCTGACTTTCTGAAATCTGAGAGCAGGAATTTCATGTGGCAGCAGTGGCTCTTTGAAGTTTTTAGGACTGTATCTTTCACAAACTCTGCATGCACTGGTTAGTGTAGCAATATCGTTGTTCATGCATGGCCAATATAAACACTGTTTTGCTCGTGCCTTTGTTTTTGTCTCACCCAGGTGTGCTTTGTGCAGCTTCCTGAGCACTTTTGGCCTCAGAGATATGGGAACTACTATTCTATCTCCATTTACAACAATATTATCTTCCACAGCCAAGTCATTGCGAATTTTCCAATATGGTCGGGCTTCAAGTGGAAGTTTATTTCTGGCAGAAGGCCAACCTTGGAAGTAATACTGCTTGACCACTGCAAGTCCTGGATCAGCTGCTGTCTCTGTTTTGAAGTCAGCTTTTATTTCAGAACACATAGGTATGTGTCTGGTGACTGCATGAATGACCTCAAGCATTTCAGGGTCATCAGCCACAGGATCTTCAATGAACTGACGAGACAGTAGGTCTGCAATATGCATGTACTTGCCGGGAAGATACTCAACTTTTGGCTGAAATTTCATAATTTTCAGTCTTAATTTTTTGATTCTATCATTAGTAATGGAATGCATGGGTTTCTTAAAAATAGAGACCAGAGGCTGATGATCTGTGAGCAACGTCACATCAAGCATTCCCCAAATATATTTGGCAAACACTATTACCGCAAATACCAGTGCAAGTAGCTCTTTCTCTATTTGGGCATATAGTTTTTCAGTGTCAGTGAGAGTGCGAGAAGCAAATGCTACTGGCCGTCCCTCTTGAAGGAGGCAACACCCAAGTCCATTTTGACTTGCATCAGCCTGAATTACAATTGGCTTATTGCAGTCAAATGTAGCCAGAACTGGTGCTTTCTTAACACTCTCTTTTAATTTGTTCCAGGCTTCACTATGGACTGGTAGCCACTCAAACTTCACTGACTCTGACAACAGTTTGTAAAGCGGAGCTGCAATTTCACCCATTTCAGGAATAAACTTTCTGAGGTAATTAAATGTACCCATTCTTTTCTGTAGTTGGGACCTAGTTTTGGGTTCTTGAATTGCATCTATTGCTTTGATTCTTTCCGGGTTCACTCTCATGGCATTTTTAGACCAGAGGTGACCCAGGAATTTCACTTCCCTCTTTCTGTATTGCACTTTATCTGGGTTAAATTTAATGTTTTCTTTCTTTGCCCTTTCCATTACTTGTCTTAATATTTTGTCATGCTCAAGCTGTGTTTCACCAGCCACAAGAACATCATCAAAATACAAGATTCCACCCGTGCCCTCAAATGCTTGTTCATTTAGAAACTGGAATGTTTCTGGAGCGCTTTTGAGACCAAATGGCATTTTTAGAAATTTGTACAGACCAAAAGGAGTAGTGAATGTGCACAGTTTGCTGGATTCTTCGTCAAGTTTGGCGTGCCAAAAGCCGTCCTTGAGATCCAACACTGTGAACACCCTTTTATCTTTCACTTTTATATGAAGTTCCTCCACTGTTGGAATGCTATACTGTTGCCTATTGATGGCGAGGTTCAACTGCTCCGGGTCAAGACAAATTCGTAAGTCCCCATTTGCTTTCTCACGAATAACTAAATGGCTGACAAACTTAGGAATTTCATCTTTGACTTTGGCCACAATGCCTGCCTTTTCAAGTTCGGACAGTTTGATTTTCAATTTTTCAACAGTGTGGAACTTGAACCGCCTTGGGGCCAGTATTCCTGGCTGAGCGTTTGGATCGACATGTATTTTTACAGTGTGTCTGAATTCACCAAGGCCTGTAAACTGGTCCTTGTACATTTCTATAAATGCTACCTTGCTCTCTGGCAAAGCCTCTTTTTGGGCTACCATTGAGTGAATTGCATTTGGTGGGTCTTTCACCCTTGTGATCAGATTGAGATCCTCACAGGCCTCAATACCGAGAATAGGTCTTTTCTCAATTTTTGAGAGAATGAATTCAGCAAATATTTTACCACCACGTTTTGTTTCCACAACCATTTTCACCATGCCCTCCGGCTTTGTGACTACATTTCCATAGGCTTGCACCAGGGTATTGGTTGGGTAAACAGTGTAATTCCTGTCAATTTCACTAAAAACATTGTATGGTAAAACATTCCCCTCAAAACCAGGGTCAAGTTTAAATTTAACATAGTGTTCCCCTTCTAGTTTAAGGATTTCAGTGTACTCTTTCCTAGGATGTTTACTTTCACCACTTACAATGACTTTACGTTCTTTTGCAGTGGACAACATATGAACTGTTACATACCTCACCTCATCACTGCCAGAGTCAGGGCTGCTCCAGCCGCTCCTCAGAAGATCATTCTCGTTCTCAGTGTTGACCTCCTGGATGGTGGCGATGGCTTTCCTGGGTCCTCTGAAGTCTCTGGTGTCCTTGTGTCCTCTGGAGTCCCTGGAGTCCCTGGAGTCTCTCTGGTTGTTGTTTCGAGCTCTGTTTGGGTTACACATCTTTGTGTAGTGGTTCATGCCACCACAGTTGGAGCACTTAGACCCATAGGCTGGACAGTTGCCTGGGCCATGCACCTTGTCACACTTTCTGCATCGGTAAGTGAACCCAGAATTCCTTCTATTCTTATTATCATTTTTGTTGTCATTGTTTTCATTTCTATTGTATCTTGGGTTTCTTTGATACGGAGATCCTCTTGATGTGCTAGGCCTGGCATCGCCTTGCCTCTGATTACGATCATTTCCATTATGACCTTGCTTGCCAAAGTTTCTGTTTCTTTTTGTCCCTACAGTTTGGACAGCATTGACATCCACTGTGTCAGATCTATTCTGATGCTTTGCAGTGACTTCAACAGCTTTGCAAGTTTCGATGATTTCTTCCAGAGTCATCTTTGGCTTTGCCATGAGGGAATCACGAAGTCTGTGATCATGTATTCCCCAGATGATCCTATCTTTCATCATGCTGTCTGCGATTGTCGAGTACTCACATTCACGAATTAAATTTCTTAAATCAGTGAGCCATGCTGAGAATGTTTCACCCTTTTTCTGATTCCTGGAGTTAAACATCTCCCTGCACGCCGTGATGCTCTTGTTTTCCTTTGCGTATGCATCAAACTTGGCTATCACCATGTCATAGTTTTCACTACTATCGACATCCACGACTCTTTCTCCGTCGTCATTGGTTTTCCATGTGATTAGAGTCTCTTTAAAACTGTTATACACCTCGAGTGCCTCACGGCCCAATTCACCCATCAGGATGGCATGCTTGACTTTGGTGTCAGCGTTGTTTTTCTCCAATCCAGTCAAGAAGAAGTGGAACTGTTGTTTGAAGACTTCCCACGCGGCTTGAATATTTCCAGATTTTAGGTTCACTGGGGCAGGATGCCTGATTTGTATATTGGCCATTTTGACCGTGAACAGTCTCTCGCCACGAGGTCACACGTCCACTTCTTATCACTAACAGCACACCCACAAGTTCACTTTTTCAAGACTTTTTCACGAAGCGTTTTGCTCGCCTTACGACTGCGCCATGTTCTAGATGCTTCTAGCTTCTAGACTTGTTCAGTTAACGTGGATGATATTGGATAAGTAATTGACACGTGCACAACACAAGGTGAAGGAGAGAACTGATTTATTATCAAACGGGAAGTCCCACGTGATGATCATCGTTGACAGGTGCTGCCACCAGCCGACCCGGCTGGTGAGGGTTTTTGGTACTTCGTGGAGGGAGAGGCTGGCAGCGCCATCTCTAGAACAGCCACTAGTGTACTAAATTGGCCCAAAGAACCCAAGACTGCTACTAGGGTAAACGGTACAGTAGTGGAACAGGGTACAGTAGTGGAACAACTGCGTCCATCTAGCGGCGGGCGCCGGAACTGCGTGCGTGGCGGCTGAGCGGGTGGTGGGGGTCGCCAGAGGCATCTATTGTTTACACATTAGCGGCAGCGGCAGGTCATTCGGATGCACATGTCTCGCACAGGAGGTAGGTTTCTCAAGGGCTGCAAAAGCGGGGCGCTCTGATGGCGATTTCTTGACTGTTGCGCTAAGAGCAAAGGCAGCGCTACCTCATAGTTCTCTTAGCTGTCATCAGAAAAACAACCATTCTTTTATCACTGTTGAGTATTAGAAGCCTCAATGAATGCATACTGAGCTGGTTCGACGCATATTGCACTTGCGTGGCCCCATAGGGGCGTGTTCCACTACTGTACCCACGGAATTGCGCTGGAGTACAGTAGTGGAACACTTCACTTTTAAGTTGAAAAAAATTGGGAAAGTAGGGTTTTTGAGTGCGGGGCAGACTCCCCGCGTCGCGTATTTATCTTCACACAAAGTAATGAGGACACAGTAAATTTCTTTTTTTTTTTGTCTCAGGAGATGAAAAATAGGAATGTCAACACAGGAAGAACGAGTGCTAGCGGCAGTTGCGGAGGCACGGAGGGGAATTCCTATACGGGTTGCCGCCAAAAACAACAATGTTCCCCACGTAACGGTTCATCGTAGGATGAAGCAGGACGACCCATCAAATGTGAGTTTGTTTATCATCTAGGCTGTGCAAGTCGAGACAAGTCCGTCGGCTGCACGTGCGGGCGTGCGACCGGGACCGGACGGTGGCGGCCAGTCAGCTGGCGGCTCGAGAGGGTACCAATACTCCCCCCCCCCTTTTCGCCAAGCCCACGCGTCCGGTCGGGCGGCAGGGGGCGGGGACGCAGATAGGTTGCCTACCGCGCACGGCGCTGTCAGTTAAACGCGGACGGTTTTCAGTGCAAGGAAATGGAATAATGCGTAACCTACCCCAATATTGTTTTTGATTTAATTTTTGTCTTGTATAGGGTTCTCGTCGTGGGCCTGCGCCGATTCTCGGGGAGCATGAAAAAGTCATTGTTGATTGGATCAGCAGCTGCGCTAGGGCTGGGTTTCCCAAGAGGAAGGAAGACGTGCTGGATTCCGTTCAGGAAATAGTGCGGGAACTTAAACTTGAGACGCCGTTCATCGATGGTCGCCCAGGAGACGGATTCTACAAAGCTTTCTTGAAACGGCATCCCAATATCGTCAGGCGCACTCCTGAGGCCGTGTCCTATGCTAGCGCATGTGTTTCTGAGGAGAACATACGTTCATGGTTCAAGAGTGTGGAAGATCTCCTCCAGCAGGAGGACGGCAATTTGACAGAAATTCTAAAAGACCCAACAAGGGTCATAAATGGGGACGAAACTTGTTTCGTCCTCTGCCCAAAGAAAGGCTTGGTGCTTGCACCTCGGGGGTCAAAAGATGTGTACGAGGTAGATTCCGCAACTGCGAAAGAAAACGTAACATGTATGTTTTCATTTACTGCGGCCGGAGGAATGGTTCCCCCTATGATGGTATTCCCTTATCAGCGCATACCAAAGGACATTGTAGAAAAAGTTCCGAATAACTGGGCAATAGGGCGCAGTGAGACTGGCTGGATGACCTCTGAGGTTTTCTACGAATACGTGTCGGTTTCCTTAAACACTTTTCTGACAGAGAATGAGGTCAAGCGGCCGGTCATCTTCTTCGTAGATGGGCACAAGACTCACCTTACAGTACAGACGTCAAAATTATGTAAACATCTAGAAATTGTGCTTGTTGCTCTGTATCCTAATGCGACCCGAATTCTGCAGCCAGCTGACGTGGCGGCTTTCCGGCCCTTAAAAATGGGCTGGATAGACGCCGTGCGAAAGTGGAGGCGTGATAATTTACATGGAGTTTTGAACAAGAGTCATGTTGCTCCGCTGCTGCAGTCTATTCTCCAGACAAAGGACATGACAGAGATTCTCAAAAATGGATTTAGAGCAACAGGCTTATTCCCGTGGGACCCTAATGCCATAAATTATGAGAAGTGCCTGGGAGCCCGAACTGGCAGTGGCGTGTCGGACACCAGCCAAAAGTCCCAAAATGACCACTTGGTTATCACGCCACAGGAATTTCTGGAAATTGTGGGCCAGGAAAAAATCAACATCATTAAAACTATGGCGGACCAAGTGGCCGACTCAGAAGAGGCACAAAACTCCACCCACACTTTATTAAAATTGTGGCAGAAGTTGGGCAAGCCAGATTTCCCTAAGACTTCTCACCTCCAGGGGCAGCCTAATGTCCAGGCTCCGGGAGAAGACCCCTTCGATGACCCCGATGACCCCGGGCAGCCTGGCCCCAGTGGTAACGCCGCTAACATTTTGGTGTGGCCAGATCCTCCGAAGCGTAAGGGGAAGCGGGAGGTGGAAAGGATGCCCTACGTCTTGACGTCTAAGGAGTGGCGTGAAAGGGCAGAGGAAAAAGAAAGAAAGAAAAAGGCAGAAGAAGAGGCAAAGCAGGCAAGAATGAAAGTTAGAGAAGAGAGAAGGAAGCAGAGAGAAGAAGAAGCCGCGAAGCGCGCCGGAGGTGCCAAAACAGCCGCGAAGCGCGTTGCAGCAGCCACTGCCTCTGCACCAGCGGCGAAGCGCTCGTCCGGAGTCAGTGCTGCGGCCCCACCCACTGCCGCTGCACCAGCCACCGCCGCTGCAGCAGCCGCAAAGCGTGTGGGTGGAGCCACGCCAGCGGCGCCAGTCGCCAAGCGCGTTGCAGCTGTCACTGCAGCAGCAGCAGCCGCGAAGCGCCCGGCCGTACTCAAGGCCGCGGCTCCATCCACTGCCGCTGCACCAGCCAGGCCAGCCACTGCCACTGCACCAGTCGCAAAGCCCATCAGAGCGGCAGCAGAAGCAGCGAAGCGCTCGGCAGCAGCCGCAGCAGCTGCAGCAGCCGCGCAGCGCGAAGCAGCAGGAGACAGCAGAAAAGGGGGGTGGGGGGTAGAAAGAATATGTAGGGAGGGGGAACTATGTCTAGAAAGACTGCTTGAACTTTCTGTGATAGGCCAATGTGATTTTATTTAGTTCTAGTTATTTTTTCCTAAGTTTATTAGCTTTGTTCCACCACTGTACCCAAGGTGTTCCAGTACTATATTTTTGTGTTTCACTACTGTGTTTCTCGTTCTTTTTAGTTTCCTTTTATTTGTGCCTAGATAAATTTATTTTTTGGTATGTTTTAATGTTTCATAATATTGCCTACACCCTCCACAACAGTCAGAAAAAAACCGCATGCCTCTATCTGCCACGACCTACCCTTGGGGCCTTCGAGACTAAAGTGGTGCGCTTAACTGTTCCACTACTGTACCGTTTACCCTATCCCCTTTCCCCATATTTTGTGTACTGTAGAACTAGAGGAGAAGCAAAACAAATTGTACCTGACAGCATTGGATCTTGAAAAGTTGTACTCTTTAAAAATTCTGAGGATAAAGTAATTGTCAGTGATCTGTTTTTTCTCAAATATTAAAATATGTAGATGGTTTTGCCACTTCCAAACTCTCGTTCATTGAATGATACCAACACACCCTTAATACAAACATCTCTAAAAAAAAAAAGTAAAAATAATAATAATAAAAAATCCTGAATGGTTTGGATTATAGGGGGAGGGAGAGAGTCAAAGGGTGCACGGCGCACGTATCCAGCCTTCTCTCGCCTGCTTCTGCTTTTTTTTTTTAAGGGAGGGGGCTGGGCCCACCTAAAAGTGGGCCTGTAGATGAGCCGTAGACCCACGGTGCTGAAAATCAAGAAAATTCTTGTTTTTTTGCACCTCCCCCCACGGGAACAACCACGTGGATTCGAGGTGGATGCTACGTGAAATTTAACGTTGCATCCACCTCGACCATCGACTCGCCATCGAGCTGAAAGTGTCCCTCGATTCTAGGAGGATGGTACGTGGACGAGGCAACGTGCTAGGTCTGCGTACTTGCGATGTAGGCGGTATGTCGACTAGGTGACTTCTTTTCACGCTCGAGGCGACGGGGATGAGACGTGGATGTAGGAAGCTAGTCCACCAAACGATATTTTTATGTTACTTTCACTTTTTTCCAAAAAAAAAAATGTCCTTGCCCCTGTCTATTTGTTGGTATTACTTCTCATATTATTGCCTCATATTGCTTATTGTGGAGGGAGTGTCGGTCACTCACGGGATTTGAACCCGGGACTTCTTCCTTACGGCACCGCAACGCTTCCATCTGCGCCACGGAGACAACTGAGGGAAGACACCACGATGGGCGATGTGCCTCGTGCTGCCCGCGCACCTCGGTTGACGCGAGATTTGTACAACTTTCATAATGTTTTTATTTCTCTAGCTGGGGTATATTTCTGACTTGGCAGTGGTGTATGGCATGTACACAGATTTTACCTATCTGATTCGTTTTCGTAGCTCAAAAAACGTATATTCAATCTGCAAAGAGTCGACGTAGAATCAACGTCGATCTGTGTCAGCACTTACTTCGCTGCAAAATCAACGTGGCATCAACCTCGAATTAGAGCAGCAGTTTTTCGGTGCAAAATCGACGTGGAATCGATGTCGAACTCTTGACGCTCTGTGTCGCCGCAAAATCAGCGATGACTCCACGTGGATTTTAGGTCGAAAAAGTTCATCCACCTAATCCACCTGGATCCACGTGGATTCTACGTGGATTGAACGTGGGTGTTCCCATGGGGTATATATGCCGTTGACCAAACCAAAATATATTCGAAGGTTTGAGATCGATAAAAAGGAGACGTGGATTCGAAAGGGATGCTTGGTCGAAAAGTAATACCCACGTTCAATCAGAACGGACCTTGTTCATGAGTCCTCTGCAGATCAAGCCTTGTTGACAAACTTCGTGCATATCGGAACTTTTTCACACGGGTGCTTAGCAGATCGAACCTTGTTGACAAACCCTTTTCATGGTACTTCGTTCTTAGGAAGCATCACAATGGAAGATTATCGGTACGATTCACTGGCCTCACGATTTGTTTCGCATGGTTTCTGAATCTGACAATTTGTTTTGATTTGACTCAGAAGTCCTAAGCGAAGCTAACTATTGGACGTCACATCTACCTCGAAATTGCGAGGACCAGATAGCTCGCCTCATCCACCTACTTTCCATGTAGATTCGGGGGTCCCTTGAATCTACTAAACTTCGACACGTCACATCTACCTCGAAATAGCGAGGAACAGATAACTCGCTTCATCAACCTAACATCGATGTGGATAGTTCGGTTGTAGACTTGTTGTCGGCCAGGCCACCTAGTTTCGACGTGGATGGTTGATCGATTTGCAACGTTCAATATCGACAAAATATTGAAGTATTTTCAACGTTGATATTGTGTGGATGGTTTTTTTCGCTATACAATCAACGGGAAAATTACGTGGATTGTGGGTGGAAAAAGTTCATCCACCTGTTCCACCTAAGTTACGTGGATGCGACGTGGGTGCGACGTGGATGCGACGTGGCTGTTCCCGTGGGGCCCAGAAAAACGTCAAACCTTGAAAGCACGCAGCTTCTAAACGGTTTGAGATAAAAAATCTGGGGTTGGTTTCATTGGATTCTTTGGTTCATTCTCTACACGTTTGCATGGTCGCAAGGTCAAAACAAAATATTTTTGATCATTTCCCCAAGATTTGAGACTTTTAATGTAATTTTTCAGTGTTTTTGGCCAATATCTCCGAAACTATTGGTCCTAGGTCAAATCCCAGCACAGATTCTTGTTACTTGGACAATTTTCCATCAGAATAATAAGTTTTAGCCACCTAGCACGAAAACTCGGGAAATAACAAGAAATACCCAAATTCAAGTCATCAAAGTTAAGAAAAATGAAAAATGGCTACAGTTTGGACAAAAAAAAAATTGCGGGACCTAATATTTTGGCAAAAGTCTAGTCTTTGGGTGGGTAAAGCACCCACAAAAAATCAGCGAAATCGGAGGGGGTCGGGGACAGGTCCGGCTGATCTTAAATAATTCTGCTCATTCGGTTACACACGCCCACTTCAATTCAGTCCAAACCAAATTCAAAAGTACTCCCTCATAAAAACACGCAGAAACACAAAATTTTCAAAATTAATAACTAAAAAATATCTTTTTTGTCAAGAAAAAATAGTGGGGTTGCGTCGGGTCACAAAGCTTAGGTCCTGGGGTCGCGAAAAATTTTGGCAGCCATTTTGGGATCATGACCCGAAAAAGGATGAAAATCGCTGGTCAAAGATTTAGTATTTTGACCGACGATAAATATCCAAATCACCAGACGACTTCAAAAAAAAATATAAATTCTCTTTAGAATACGTCTCGCCAGCGAGGCACCGAAGCCCACTAGGAGAGCAGCAAAAATGCTACGCGGATTGCCAACGTTGCCCCTGCGGCCTCTCTGCACCAAATTGTACCCTTCATCTTGTCAAGGGTCTCCAAATCTGTCTTACGGTCAATGTCGGTCGAAATTACCGCAGAAATGTTGCAAAGAGGCGGAAAATGACCGTGGGTCACATTGGCTCGCTCGGCGCATTACGTTAATACGAAGAACCCGCGCTTCTAGTGTTAAGACTGCACCAAACCTTCCCCCTGTGCTTCAGTGAAAAGGACGACGGTTGCAAGGCACCCTCCAGCGTTTTTCTTGGCTCGAGCCTATGAGCCAACTTTGCTCACTTTCGCGCCAAACAGTATTACTGTATTACAATTAAATCGTAAAATTTTCTTGGCAGAGGTGTTGTTAGACACGTCTCCGCTACCGAGCGGCTCCGGGTGCCACTTTCAGCCGCGTCCTGCTGAGGTGGATCTTCTTGTTATCACGGTGTTCGGTTCGCGGCGAGATGAGAAAAGAAGGAGTGCGAAAGCAGCCACCGGCCGACAGCCGAGCGCCGCCGGCGGCCCGTCGCTGGCTGCGTTGTGAGTTGCTGTACGCACAGGAAAAAATCTACGAAGCATCGATTCGTAATACGAAGAAATTGTAAAATGTTCGAAGAAATGCTTAGTATTATGAAGCAAAATCCTTTGCAGTACAAAGCATTTCTTCACAATACGAAAGGATTCTACGAAGCCTTCATTTTCTTCGTAGTTACGAGGCAGATTTTTTGAAGACTTTTTCGAGTGCGACTTCTGCGAACTAAGGCGAAGGCTGGAGGGATGCACGCGAGTTTCAAACGTGCCCGCTGAGGGTCGCGGAAACTATCCCCTCTCAACGCAGGACTAGCCCCGGCGCCCTGGCATGGGGGTCAGCGCCACGACCAGGCTCCAGTGGTAGTTCTGGCGTACCCCACAAGGAACTTTTTAGGTATTGGTTCAAGTTAAAATCAGCATCAGCACAGAAAAAAAAAGCAGTTCGAAATAGAAGTTTTCATAAGAAAATAAGAAGCGAATTAACCTCGCAACTTTTTTGATTTGCCTGAAAACTGCCGAGCACGCACTTAAAAATACATGCGTGGCAAGTACACACAACAGTATGCATAGCACCGTACAACTCAATGCTACGCATTTGAATTTGTAAGTGTACTTTTCAAGCATACATTTGTATGTGCGTGCTTGGCCAAGCATGCGTTTGAAAGTGAGTACTTTTATGCATGCATTTGTAAGTGCGTGCTTAGTACAGAATAAGAATTGCAGTGTTGTTGCAAAAACTCAAAGCGATGGCGAATCACATGTTAGAGTTGCATTGTATGAAACAACGACATATATCGCTTTTTAAGTCAATGCTCGCGGAGCGCAGTTTAATCAAGTATTAATTAAAACAACGGCTTTGCCCAACACTGAAAATAAGCAGTCCAAATTGTTGTTTTTCCGGTATGTAAACGAACGAAAAGTCACAACTTGATTTATTTGCCAGGAAACTACCATTTCTTCCTTTATTTATGCGTTGTTTTATGCACTCCGAGAGCGTTAAAACAAGTCATTGGTTTGAATGAAGCATTGCTCGTCATTTTAATAGATTTGAACAAATTACAAAAATTTGGTTTCTGTTTAATGTGACATACCACACCGCTTTGTCACATTACTTATTTGCTGGTTACACGAGATCAGTAGGTGCACTGTCACATTAATACCAATGTGACACATGCTACCTATTCACATATGTCGTGTAACATCCAAACGAATGTGACACCCATCTACTGTCACGTTCCTTTGAATGGGACATGCCCGAATTTTTACTTTCAAACGAACGTGACACGCCTCCGGACACGCCATAAGTGTAAGGTACGGGGTGTCAAGTTCGTTTAAATGATACAATTCAGGCATGTCACATTTAAATGAACGTGACGGTGTAAGGGTGTCAGATTCGTTTGGATGTGACACGATATATGACAGTGCATCGATGCCGTCCTCACGTGCCGTCCTAAACCTTTTTGACCTCGGATTTAGTTAAAAGGTAGTTGTGGTGGGATGGTGTCCGGCCTCGGTACCGCCTTCATTCTTTCGTGTGAAGCATCCTTTAGAGAATCTCTAACGTTACTTTGAACGCTATCCGATTATTTTATCTATATTTAAAGCTTTTTATAATATATTAAAATAGACATTTGCCGGTTTGAGACACGCCATATGTTAAAGGTTAAAGGGAGTTTTCGACAATTAACTTTATTTTGAAAAGAAACGACAGGTTTTGCACAGCAAAGGGGATTTACTGAGAACAACGTAGGTTTAGGCCCATAAAACATGTAATATACCAAAATGGTTTTGGATGAAAAATTGGTCCTCTTAGAGGACCAACAGCCCTCGACTGTGTTTCTTCGAAAAAGTGTTTGTTATTTTGTGCAGTACATTCTGTTGTGTTTGTGTCCGGATGGCAGTAGAGAGAATTTAATGTAACTGTGGCCCAGCCAGTGCATTCAATGTTTAAAACGAAGTGACTGTGTGACGGACTTGTTTAATTTTTTCTTCCAGCTTCAATAACACTGCATTCACCATGTACAACACTGTTAAAACGCAGCGCGGATCACAATTTTTGGCCGAAATCGCAGTGACTGCGACCAATATTGTACGCCCCTTGTGCCAGTAGCCTGGACACTAAGGATGCTGCATAAACACTTATTGCATTGCTTGTTTTTGAGTGCTTGGTGACTGTTTTGTGATTTGCCTTCTTTGTGTTCTTGTTGCCCTTTTTTAAGAGGGCAGTAGCGCCATCGTCATCTGTTTTTTGTCAAATTTTAACAAAGTTTCTCCTATTGCTAAATTTTTCTGTTAATCGAGGAGAAAATGACAAGTCACCATTAAAAAGAGGGTTCCTTAAGGATTATTTAAAAAAAAAAATTAGTTGAGTTATGGTCATTTTTGTGGGGTGTGGGAAGGGCAGACGACAACACAACATATTTGCCTAATAATTACAAAATATCACTGCGCGCAGAGCTACTCAGTACCCGCTAAAAATTTTCCATCCAAATTTTAACCACTTGTTTTACATACTTGGGCTGTAAAAATGACCCTCTAGCTTTGAGAAATAATATCAGGAAGTATTTCAAAACGCAAGTTTTTGAAAACGTTAAAAAACATGTTTAAATTTGACATTATAATTTTTTCTAAAAAAGCTTTAAAATGCTTCAATCCCGAAACCCAAGGGTCATTTTGAAGGTTCTCACTAGTACTTACACCCGCTTAATTTTCAGGGCGATATCTCAAACCGTTTTCTCAAAATCCTGCGCGCAAGCTCCAAAAATCTACAATTTAGAAAAACGGCCTAAAAGATTGAACGTGCCTAACCTAACCTGTGTAAATAAATTTATAAAAACGACTCTGGAGCCTAAACGATAACGTATTTCGGCAAAATCTTGTCAGATTCTTGAAGAGGGTTGCCAACAGATAAAGTCTGGTTAAAAAACGAAAAATCGATTTTTTGAAAATTGATGGCGCTACTGCCCCCTTAAGTCGCGACCTATTTGATTTTCCTGGAAACTGCTATTTCTTCCTTTAATTTTTGCGCCGTTTAGTTTTTCTTTGAGAGCGTCAAAACAAGCCCTTGGTTTGAATAGTTTAAACTGGGCAGCCAAAGAGAGAACCGGGGCGTTTTCAAATACATGTCTCTACCATTTGATGTTGCCATGACATGCATTTAATCTTTAGCCGTATACTTATGTATGTCAAGAAACCATATATTTCCTTTTTTCATGTCAAGAGTAAATGAGCGGTGAGTCATTGAGAAAACGTCTCATTCCGACACCTCCCAGGAACAAAAGGCTATCTTACAGGAGCTTCCAGACAGCTTTCAGACACTCGGCTATCTTACAATAGCGTCCAGACACTTGGCTATCTTTCTGGGTGCTTCGGAGACTCGGCTAACGGGTTTTCCAAATTCCGAGTTTGGGTGCGTATTTATTTTAAACCAGTTGAAATGCCCTCACCGGGTCCTAACCACAATGTATCAAACGTTTCACTGGTTTTTTGACAAAGGGGCGTAAGTCCACAAAACCAAATTTTTCAGGACGGACTAAAAACATACTGTTTTGAGTTCCTAAGATCTAAAAACGCCTTCAACGCTTTCAAATTTTTGTGGCAAATACTCTGAGAAATTGTAAATCTTTTGGTTCAAAAATTAAGTGTGTCACTCTTTTGTAACTCCCACAATGTCAGAAAAACCCTTAAAAATGAGGTGTGATTTTTGACAAAGGGGCTTAAGTCCATCTATTTTGTGACCAAAAGGCGTAAGTCCAGGTGAATTTTTGACAAAAGGGCGTAAGTCCAAGGGGTTTTTTTGACTAAAAGACGTAAGTCCATGGCTCATTTTGACAAACAGGCGTAAGTCCATGGATCATTTTGACCAACAGGCGTAAGTCCATGGATCATTTTGACCAACAGGCGTAAGTCCATGGATCATTTTGACCAACAGGCGTAAGTCCATGGATCATTTAGACAAACAGGCGTAAGTCCATGGATTATTCTGATAGCCCTGAGGTAATCCACTAGGGATGTATGTATGTCAACCGCTAATGTCCACCAGGGTTGTTAACGCTAATTTGAAATTTTAGCGCGCTAACGCTAACGCTATTAGCGATGTCCGAGAAATTTAGCGCGCTAAAACTGCCGCTAAGAGGAATTTTAGCGCGCTAACGCTAATTAGCGATTTAGCGACGCTATCGCTAACTAGCGATTTAGCGGCCCTAACGCTAATTAGCGATGCTAACGCTACCGAACTTTTTTTGAGGCTGTGAAGGCAGGCAAATAACACGAGATATAATCAATGGCACAGTTTAATCAGTCTCAGTTATAAAATTTCCAAAATTTCTTACATTTTCTTAAATTACATTACACTTCTTTGGCTTTTCGCGTGGGCTCAATCCAGTATTCAGGGTTTTTTTTAGGCACATTTCCATTTCTAAAGTATCATCACCTAACCTATTTCTTAAATCCCCAAAATTGTACCGCACTCCAGAAAAGAAGCGCTCCACTACGCCGCTCGCCGGCAGAGCTGTGTTGAATTTGAAGAACAGCTTGGCCAAGCGAGGGTACTCCCTCTTTCCGTTAGGTCCCTCGCCGTAACAATACTTAATGGAGTGTGCCCGAGTGACTCTGGTCAGGTAGCGCTGTAGCTCCTCCTCCGCAGTCTCCGTATCCTCCGGTAGCTGCTCGGCGGGCACTGTAGGGCCGAACGCAAAAAAGTCCATATCTGCATCGGTGTTGTCGTTGTCAGCTGGAGGTGGGTCGTCTGCGTCGCCGTCCACTTGGTCCACGCCATGGTCGTCAACAACTGCCTCAGACTCAGATTCAGCACCTGTCAAAATAATAATTAAAAGAAAACTGTAATTCTTTAGCTCAATTATTAATATTAATTTAAGCAGTAAAACGGTACTGTACACTGTACCTCCGTCACCAGGCACCTCGTCGACCTTTTTCAGTTCTTCCAAGATCGCTTGTTTCAGCACTTCCTTTTTCTCGTTGCCTGTTACCCAGTCTAACTTGAAGCAGGGAATTAGGAAGGCGGCAATGCTCAACTCCCTGTCCTCCAGCATGGCCTCGAAGCGCCTCGGTGAACGCAATGCAGTGATCAAAGTGCGACAAAGGACGTCACAGTACTTCAGGTCACGGCCGTCCTTCTGTCGCCGGGCAATCAGATTCCGCTCCATGGACAGCACCGTCGGGATCAAGTACCCAAGATACATATCCTTGTCGCGTTGCAGGATGTCCAATGCGACGGCAACAGGCTCCATGACGTGTACATACTCCCTCAAATACGTTTTTTCCGACAACAGGAGCTTTGGCAAGCCGGCTGCTTCCAGAACTTGTGTAAGCTTCTCAGGATAGGTGTCAAGAAGTTTCACGATCTGAAAATTATAAGAACGTTAATGCGTTTCATTCCGCGGACGCCGGACGCTCCGCCCCGCACAGTGGGCCAGAAGACCGGCGCAGGCGGCCAATACTTTTGACGCGTTTTGAGCTCCAGAGTCGCGAACCAGACTGGAAGGGAACGTGTGACCCCACCTGGTTTTCTTGCTCAGAGCGCAATCCATCGGTGGGGTTGACATGTTCGGTTCGAGTCCCATTTAGCGACTCTGGAGCTCAAAACCCGTCCAGGGTTTCGACCGCCTCCACCGGTCTGGCCCACTGTGCCCCGCCCCCGCCCCGATGTGTGGTGTGCCGCGCCGTCCGCTGTTGCACACCGTTGCATAATTTAAAACAGAACCAACTACTATTAGTAAATGAAAAAAAGCTTACCTGCTTTTTAGCGTCGTACTCAGAATTCCAGCGAGTTTCCCCTGGCACCTGGAACTTGACGCCGAGTCCCTCTTGAATCACACTAGCGGCAAGATCCGAACGGCCTTGCAGACGCCACCACTGCCTGAGCTTAGTTTCAGTGGACTCCTGCACTTTTCTGTAGGCTGCGTTTGTGCCAAGCGCAGCTTGAGCATCCGTGGTGGCGATGAGATTCACTAGATGCGCCCCGCACCTCTGATGCGGGGGCAGAGTAACGCCATCCACGTTCATATCAGTGTTGTTGAGAATCTCATCCAGCAAAATGGGCACGTCTTCATCTTCATCGTCCAAATCCTGGTCTTGTTGACCGTCGGGCTCAGCTTGATCGTCATCTGAATCTGGCTCTAAATCGTGATCAGCAGCGTCTGCGTGCGAACAAAGACTAAAATTAATTCATGTCTCGTTAATTTAGTTCATAAAAAATATTTAACAGGGTACCTACCTTCACTGTCCGCAGTAGTTCGAGTAGTAGTCGCCGAAAACACTCGGAATGCTTTTCTGAAATTGCTGGCGCTGTCTGTAATGGTCATGACCACCTTTGACACAACGCCGTATTCCTCATGCACTGCATGCATCTCCTTGGCCAGGCGGTCATGGGTGTGCCGCCCCTTCAGACGCCGGAGTGCCAGGACCGCGAAATAGCGGTCAACAGTCTTGGAATCCAGCCAGGTGATTGTCATACCAAGAAATGAACGCCTCAGTCGCGACCAACCGTCCGCCGTGGTGCTGACATACTCCACTAGCTGAAGTGCCTTGGTCAGATTTGTCTTCATAGTTTCATAGTGGCCATCCAGCCGTTTTCTGAACGTCTGGCGGCAGGAGACGGTCAGGTTGTTGGGCAGCCCCAAAAGTATGGCTTGTTTGAAGTACGGCGAATCGCAAATACGGTGCGGCAAACTTTCCATTAAAATTAATCTGTCTGTTGCTGCATTTACATCCTTCTGCGACACTGACACTACTGCTTTCTTCGTCAACAAGTCCACTATACTGTCGCCCTTCTTTGGTCCAGGTGACTGCTTGGAGCGCTTCAAACTTAACTCATCCAATTCTTTTTCAGTGAATTTGTGTTTCCGCTGCAACAGAGAGATATTTATTTCTCACAAGCACAAGGTTTAAGGCAGTGCCCCGCCCGCAACGCAACGCACAGCTCATGTATCTTATGACGCATCGCGGCCGGCGAGCACCCGAAGGGAACAAAAACAAAACTCCTAACCTCAAAATGCGCCGATTTGAAAGTCACGACCAGCCCATTGCTACGTACCTTTAGATGAGACTTCAAATTAAAATTTGATGAATACTGGCAGGATCGCTCCTCCCCACAACTATTGCACTTGGCTAGAAACTTTGTGGCACTTGTCGCCTTCACGAAAGTAAAGTGATAATTGAAGCCAGTCCAGGGCATTTGACTGTTGCTTTCAGTGCTCTTTTGTTCTCCGTTGTCGTCGTCATTGTCACTACTCATCTTGTTTTCGCTTCTTCTAATTGAAAAGATTCAGGTCCAAAAATACTCGGGCGCGAAACGTTCACATGCAGGCTCTGACACGCTGAAGCTCAAACACGACGCCGGGTGGGCGAGCGGAGTGGCAGGAAGGGTGGGTGGGGGCGAGGGGGAATGCTCGGCCCCGCAGAGCTCGTCAAGCGGGGAGAAAAGTGCGGGAAGCTCGGCAGGAATCCAGTAGGCTTTGACCGGCTGCCAAAGCCGAATTAGCGTTAGAATCGCTAAGGAGCACGTTAGCTAACGCTAACCCATCTCAAAATGTTTAGCGGCTAACGCTAATCGCTAAATTAGCGTTAGCGCGCTAACTTAGCGACGCTAATCGCTAAGTTAGCGTTAACAACCCTGATGTCCACTCATGAGGTCACTGAGTACTTTGCAACTCTGTTTCCCAACACTATAACAAGGTAGGTTTACGCCAGACCGTGTCTTGTGACAGGCTTCGCGATGCTGCGCCAGTTCCGACAATCCACGCCTGGCGTTACACCTACCTTGGCCTGCGGCGCTTCCTGCTTGCCTTCGGCAAGCTGTTTTAAGGGTTCATTGAGGCAATGAGTAGTGCACTACGTGATGAATGGTCGAAGTATTCAAGCTAGGGCGCGCCTCTCCGTCAAACCGAGTAGGCAGCTCCGCTTCGCTGCGCCGGCAATTCAGTTCGACAGGGGTCGATACCACCTTGGCCTGCCGGCGGATTCTTCTCGGGCCTTCTTCGGCCCTCGCACTAGACCTTGCTTTCCCCAATCGGAGGCCATCTCTCGGGCCTTCGGTCCTGGCACCTCATACCCCGAGGAGGTAAAGCGCAATCTTATTGATGTAACATCAGGACTGATGCCCGCCCTTGTGTTCCCACTGTGCAAAACATGGCCGTTGCACCAGTTTTCACAATACATGAAGGCGGGCTCACAGACCCCCCTTCCGACCCCTCTTTGAAAAGGTCTTGCCGAGACCTATCCAAATCTGTTATAAAATATTTTTGGCTGAGCGATTAGCGAAGCCAGTTACTTCACTGGGGTTGAAAAACTTTTTCTGTCTGTCTGTCTGTCTGTCTGTCCGTCTGTCTGTCTGTGTGTGTGTCCGCACTACTCCTCCCAAACGGCTCAGCCGATCTGGCTGAGATTTTGCAGGGTTATTAGGTATGTCCTTGGCTCGCCACACGCAAAAATTCAGCTTTCTATCTCATTCCATTCAGTCGTACTAACGAAAAAACACTAAAAAAACGGCAGAAAAAGTGCAACTTTTCAGTGACTTTATATTTTAAAGACATTTTTACATGGTTTCTTATGTTTTTGCGGTTCCTGATGACGAAAATGAAATCAATTCCGACCCCTGACCAAACTTTTAACTGCGAATTGGCTACCTCGGCCCGAATTTACTAACATAATCAACTTCGACCCTTCATCTTGAAAAATAGGGGTCGACCGACTAAAAATTTTTATTGCAGATTTCGATAGGTCTCGGCAAGACCTTTTCAAAGAGGGGTCGGAAGGGGGGTCTCGGAGCCCGACTCCATCAGTTGGCCGAGTCTGGATTTTGGGAAAAGGGGGTCGACCAACCAAAAAATTTTATTGCAGATTTCGATAGGTCCCGGCAAGACCTTTCCAAAGAGGGGTCGGAAGGGGGGTCTAGGAGCCCGACTCCATCAGTTGGCCGAATCTGGATCTTGAAAAAAGGGGGTCGACCGACTAAAAATTTTTATTGCAGATTTCGATAGGTCTCGGCAAGACCTTTTCAAAGAGGGGTCGGAAGGGGGGTCTCGGAGCCCGACTTCATTGGTTAGCCGAATCAGGATCTTGAAAAAAGGGGATCGACCGACTAAAAAATTTTATTGCAGATTTCGATAGGTCTCGGCAAGACCTTTCCAAAGAGGGGTCGGAAGGGGGGTCTCGGAGCCCGACTTTGTTAGTTAGCCGAATCAGGATCTTGAAAAAAGGGGATCGACCGACTAAAAAATTTTATTGCAGATGTCACGTGGTGCATTACTCAATGCCTCAAAAATCCTTGAGACAGCTTGCCGGAGGCAAGCAGGGAAGCGCCGCAGGCCAAGGTAGGTGTAACGCCAGGCGTGGATTGTCGTAACTGGCGCAGCATCGCGAAGCCTGTTACGACAAGACACGGTCTGGCGTAAACCTACCTTGTAGTCAGTCGACCCCCTTTTTTCAAGATGAAGAGTCGAAGTTGATTATGTTAGGAAATTTGGGTCGAGGTAGCCAATTCGCAGTTAAATCTTTGGTCAGGAGTCGAAATTGATTTCATTTTCGTCATCAGCACCTTCAAAAACATACGAAACCATGTGAAAATGTCTCTAAAATATTAAGTCACAAAAAAGTTGCACTTTTTCTGCCGTATTTTTACTGTTTTTTCGTTGGTACGACTGAATAATTTGAGATAGAGAGCTGAATTTCGGCGTGTGGCGAGCCAAGGATATACCTAACAACCCTGCAAAATCTCATCCCGATCGGCCGAGCCGTTTGGGAGGAGTAGTGCGGACACACAAACAGACAGACAGACAAAACTTTTCAACCCCACTGGAGTAACTGGCTTCGCTAATCGCTCAGCCAATTATTATGAATAAGGGCCTTTTGCTTTAGCTTACATTGCATCAAGCTTACAATGCATATCTCAACGGACTCTCTGGAGCTCTTAAATCTTTGCGAGCAGCAGTAGATTTAAAAACCAACATGCCTCCTCACCAGAGTACGACGAAGGTGGAGATCGTTGTATTCATCTTTTCAGGCAGCATCTGGCCCAAGAGTCATAGGCTGGCTGGAGTTAAGGAGACTGATTCAAGCTGATAACCTCCTTTCGGCACCTTGATGACAGCTACATCACTGTCTTTTCTGGGCCCTCCAGCAGCTGGGTGGAAGAAATACAGCCGGCATTTCGTACACGTTTGTTGTCGCTTATTTGATTTCACTAACAACAAATAAATGCCAATAAAAAAGTTGACAATGTCATTGGAAAACCGAATCGTACAACGAGAACCACCAGAAGAGCAGACTACACTATAAACAATCCGCGTATTGCATTTAAATTGCAATGCAATTAATTGTTGATGAGGCCAGATTGAGGGGGAAAAGGGGGGGGGGGAGCGGGCTGTGCGGGCTGCGTCGTCGTCTACTGCTATGAGATACTTTAAAGTGTGGTATTCAAATGTCGATAAATCTTCTGGAGAGAAGAAGCTTAAAAGGGTAAAAGAAATTCCGTCATCTTTATTCCTGCAGAGCATGCTTTCGTATTGACATAGCTTCGGCTTCGGCATGCTCTTGCGTTTGCAGTTTTGCTGAATTTTTCTTCGTCTTTTCAATGTTTTGATTCACATCCTAGCAGAAAAATGGCTGAGGGCTATGAACGTAAGTAACTTACTGTAAACCAGGCTGCCTTTTAACTCCCCTTTGATTAACTGTACCTCGCTCCCTAGGCAACAATAATTAATTTCTTCTGTATAAACAAATATTATCACTCCTTGCATCATCCTAATTTGAGCTGTGGCCGTCTATAGAAAGTTCTATGAGGTCATGCATAGAGACAGTGCTATTCCTCTTCTCTTTGAAACACATTGCTCCTAAGTTTTTGAATTTCTATGACTATGGGTAATTATTTTACGGAGGAGAGGTTGCACCTATCTCTGTAGCACTCACTCAACTTAGAAAAAATATTCTCCCTCTCGCTCGCAACTGCTTTATTCTATTGATAATAACCTGCACACCAGCGGTTGGCTGACACTGTCCTCTTGCTTTCCACTGTTGTGTGGACATACATCTCTGGTGGACTACCTCTTGGTTATCAGAATAATCCATGGACTTAAGCCTGTTTGTCAAAATGATCCATGGACTTACGCCTGTTTGTCGAAATGATCCATGGACTTACGCCTGTTTGTCAAAATGATCCATGGACTTACGCCTGTTTGTCAAAATGATCCATGGACTTACGCCTGTTGGTCAAAATGATCCATGGACTTACGCCTGTTTGTCAAAATGAGCCATGGACTTACGCCTGTTTGTCAAAATGAGGCATGGACTTACGTCTTTTCGTCAAAAAATACCTTGGACTTACGCCTTTGTCAAAACTTCACCTGGACTTACGCCTTTTGGTCACAAAACGGATGGACTTAAGCCCTTTGTCAAAAAAGGGATGGACCTACGCCCTTTAGACACTTTCTGTATCTTCTAAACTAATTAAGATAATTCAGTTTTACAACAAGGTAGGTTTACGCCAGACCATGTCTTGTCGTAACAGGCTTCGCGATGCTGCGCCAGTTTCGACAATCTACGCCTAGCGTTACACCTACCTTGGCCTGCGGCGCTTCCTGCTTGCCTTCGGCAAGCTGTTTTAAGGGTTCATTGAGGCAATGAGTAGTGCACAACGTGATGAATGGTCGAAGTATACAAGCTAGGGCGCGCTGCCCTTCCGTCGAACCGAGTAAAGGCAGCTCCGCTTCGCTGCGCTGGCAATTCAGTTCGACAGAGGCCATTACCAGCTTGGGCTGCCGGCGGATTCTTCTCGGGCCTTCTTCGGCCCTCGCACCAGACCTGGCTTGGCCCAATCAGAGGCCATCTCTCGAGCCTTCGGACCTCGCTCCTCACACCCCGTGGAGGTAAAGTGCAAACTTATTGATATAACATCCAAAGTTCCATCCATGCCAAAGTTAGTGTGCAAAACTTGGCCGTTGCACCAATGTTCACAATACATGAAGGCGGGCTCACAGACCCCCGTTCCGACCCCTCTTTGAAAAGGTCTTGATGAGACCTATCGAAATCTGCAATAAAAATTTTTAGTCGGTCGATCCCCTTTTTTCAATATCCAGATTCGGCCAACTGATGGAGTCGGGCTCCTAGACCCCCCCTTCCGACCCCTCTTTGAAAAGGTCTTGCCGAGACCTATCGAAATCTGCAATAAAATTTTTTTGTCGGTCGACCCATTTTTTTCAAGATGAAGGGTCGAAGTTGATTATGTTAGTAAATTCGGGCCAAGGAAGCCAATTCGCAGTTAAAACTAATGTCAAGGGTAGAAATTGATTTCATTTTCGTCATTAGCACCCTCAGAAACGTACGAAACCATGTAAAAATGTCTCTAAAACGTAAAGTCACTAAAAAGTTTCACTTTTTCTGCCGTTTTTTTATCGTTTTTTCGTTGGTACGACTGAATTATTTGAGATAGAGAGCTGAATTTTGGCGTGTGGCGAGAGGACATACCTAATAGCCCTGCAAAATCTCAGCCAGATCGACCGAGCCGTTTAGGAGGAGTAGTGCGGACCCACAGACAGACGGACAGACAGACAGAAAAAGTTTTTCAACCCCAGTGAAGTAACTGGCTTCGCTAATCGCTCAGCCAAAAACCAGTATGCGTGATATGGCATAACAAATACTCTTATGAAAAAAAGAGGATTTTACCAATTTGTGGACTTAAGCCCCTTTGTCAAAAAACCAGTGGTTTTTCAGAGCAGATTATTACAACGCCTGAGCATACCTTATAGAGTGTAACAAAGGAAAACGCTATCGACAGGATCATCCCAAACCTCTCCTATACCAGCCTGGAGCCCCTAAAGTATATCACTGGATGCGGGATTTCACGTACAATTGGAATATCATATTGGTTTTACAGCGCTGTGTACATTCTCCTCTGTCACGTGTAATCCTTCGGAAACAGTACGATGTATCACATTCTCTTCCTTACACTCTCTTTTCTCATCCACCCTCTCTACTTTCACAACCCACTTCGAAATGTCCCCTTGCAGGAGGACTTTCTTCTTAGGATCCGCGGGCTGCGGAGTATCCCACGTCTTCGGACCTGGCTGGAAGAAGTCTGTGATCTTCTTCGAACCGACATCGCCATCCGTATTCTTCCCCATCACGAACGCCCCTTTTTTCTTCATAGGCGCCATGATATCTAAAACAAAATCAGTTAATGTTATTTTCCCTTTTTTTTCTTACTACGCACAAGTGGAGTGAATCCTTCCAATATTAGACAGCTTCACACCTCAACGGGATTCCTGATAAGTCGTCCTTGTTTACCAACAAGTACAAACTTGTCCGCACTTTTGCGGAAGTGCACTACCTACTGTTGCAGAAATTCTCTGCACTAACCAACTGCCCAACCTTGTAGCAAGTGCTAATACAAGTTGTTCTTGCGTATCTGCAAGGCCCAACTTGTCCACACACTCGCTAAACTCCTATCTCCTTATCCTCTCCTGGCTACGCCCAAGTGGAGTGAATCCTTCCAATATTAGGCAGCTTCGCACCTTAACGGGAGCCCAGATAAGTAGTGCTTGTTTACCAACAAGTCCAAACTTGTCCGTACTGTTGCGGAGGTGCACTACCTACTGTTGGAGAGATTCTCTGAACTAACCAAGTGCCCTTACTTGTAGCAAGTGTCTATACAAGTTGTTCTCGCGTACCTGCAAGTTCCAACTTGCCCAGGCATTCGCTGAATTCCTACCTCCCTATTTCTTTCTTACTGCGCTCAAGTTGAGTGAATCATTCAAACATTCCACAGCTTCGCACATGAACGGGAGTCCACACAAGGCGCACTTGTTTACTAAGAGGTGTCAACATGACCGAACTCTCGCATAAGTGTCCCTACGTCCTACTTACTACACTTCCACACTGAAAAGTGAATCGATTTACCAACAGAGAGCAGAGTTTATCTAAAGCCGTCAGAATAAGTTGTCACCGGTCGCGAACAGGTCATAACTTGTTTCAAGTGGGCCGAAAGAGAAGGCACAACTGAGGAAGTGAATTGATTCACAAACAGACTGCGTAGCACATCAAAAATCTTCGTAATAAGTTGCAAGCGGTCGCGAACAGGTCACGTCTTCCAATCACACCGAAAGACAACAGCATAGACAGAGTGACCACTAATAGTGGACCTCAGCACAAAAAACGTGTCACGAAGCTCCACAGCCTAGGCAACAAGTCTTGCCAAATTGCGAAAATGACAATGAAGAAGCAGAAGCCCTTCATCAAAGAAGGTTCCTTACCAGTGCCAATTGAAGAATGGCAATGTTCTGGAAGAAGATGCCAATCCAATGCGAGGCACTGGTTTCAATGGACGAGGGTCACCAAAGATGGATGTTACACGCTTGGCCATGTATTTGCGTAATTTAAGACAAGGTAGGTTTACGCCAGACCGTGTCTTGACGTAACAGGCTTCGCAATGCTGCGCCAGTTACGACAATCCACGCCTGGCGTTACCTACCTTGGCCTGCGGCGCTTCCCTGCTTGCCTTCGGCAAGCTGTCTCAAGGATTTTTGAGGCATTGAGTAATGCACCACGTGAAATCTGCAATAAAATTTTTTAGTCCGTCGATCCCCTTTTTTCAAGATCCTGATTCGGCAAACTGATGAAGTCGGGCTCCTAGACCCCCCTTCAGACCCCTCTTTGAAAAGGTCTTGCCGAGACCTATCAAAATCTGCAATAAAAATTTTTAGTCGGTCGACCCCCTTTTTTCAAGATACAGGGTCGAAGTTGATTATGTTAGTAAATTCGGGCCGAGGTAGCCAATTCACAGTTAAAAGTTTGGTCAGGGGTCGAAATGGATCTCATTTTCGTCATCAGGAACTTCAAAAACATAAGAAACCATGTAAAAATGTATCTAAAATATAAAGTCACTAAAAAGTTGCACTTTTTCTGCCGTTTTTTTTGTGTATTTTCGTTAGTACGACTGAATGGAATGAGATAGAAAGCTGAATTTTTGCGTGTGGCGAGCCAAGGATATACCTAACAACCCTGCAAAATCTCGTCTCAATCGGCCTAGCCGTTTGGGAGGAGTAGTGCGTACACACACAGACACAGACAGACAGACAAAACTTTTCAACCCCACAGGAGTAACTGGCTTCGCTAATCGCTCAGCCAAAAATAGTGAGTCACCATAACCTTGCGGACGCCTTTGCTCAGCACACTTAATGGGCATCTAACTCATTTGTCATGGAAGCAGTCTGTTCTCAGACTTACTTTTGTGGCCTGCGGTTTAATTTCAACCGATTGTAATGTGCTGTCAATCTGTGAATCGTTATAAATACGATACCACAAATCTGCCTTCTCCTGTGCTTTTTTGGCCCTCGACGAGATGCGAGTGGGTTTGACTACCGGTGTGAAGTAAGCGTGTCTCAAACTTGCCAGCCCGAAAAAAAATTCACCAATCGTTAGTTTTTCGTTAGTTTTTCTTTGTTTTGATAAAATCAGGATTTGTTTTATTATAGCTTTCAAGTTTAAACACATTTTAAGGGCCCGCTAACTGCACGTGAAGACAGCGGGACCCAAACGCCTACAAAGCCCCCTTCAAGGCTAAATTTACGCGTTTTGTTAGTTTTTGATTGTTTTGATGTCATATGCCACTTCAAATAGCGCATTACACAGCAAAAGGTAAGTTAATCCGAAAAAATTCCTATACATATGAAAAACAGATAGGATAATCTTTTACCGTGTATAATTTTCCGTTTTTCTCGGTTTGTATCATCAGTTTTGCACTCTCATTCCGTTTTAGATAATCTAAGTACTCGCAACAGAACTTTTTTATAAAGTCGGTGCTAGTTAAATTCACATTTTTGCCCAAATTTATCAAGGGCATGCCCTTTTCATTATTGTGCAATCGCTGAAGTTAGTTTTTGATTGTTTTGACGTAGGGGAAGATGCCCTATTGGGGCCAGGGTACCAGTGATGGCCACTTCACACTTTTCGCTAACATTCCATCCAGGTAAAAGAAGTTTTACAATAGAGCTTTTAGGGCTTTGCACTGTCACCTATTTGCAACACAACCGCGAAAAAATTTCGTCCCGTTAGTGTCGTGCACGGCCCCGCGGGCGTAGCGCGCCGAACGCTGCGTCTTCGGCCGGCCGGCCGGTGGTTTTCTTACGGGCCCGAATTAGCGCAGGCTGTGCCGGCGCCGCTCGTCAGTTGTGCATGGGAAGTCCGAGAGAGACAGACATCAGCTGGCAGAGTCGAGAGAGGGTAAGTAAACCATAGCGTGGATTTTTTTTTTTTGAAGTTCCGTGAATTTTGAGAGTAAAAGGGGGGTGGCCACTACTGGGCAGGCAAGAACGGCCAGTGATGGCCACACTAGTGTTTTGAAGTGAACTTGTCAGCAAGCGACGCCGCCGTGCGCGTCCGTCAAGTCCGTTGACTGTCAAGGTTTTTTTGGGACCAAGCGTCTCATGAGACCCCCTCCCCCCCCCTCTCCTCGCCGCCCAGTAGTGGCCAGCCCCCTTTCCCCCTCAAAAATCACGAAATTTCAAAAAAAAAATCCACGCTATGGTTACACTGAAAATCTATCGGCGTTACTTCGTGCCGCTACAGAAGCGTGAATTAAGTGTCACGCCAAAAAGGCGGCATGACAGTAAAGTCATGCCAAAAAGCGGCGTAACTCGTAAATTTACGCCAATTTTCGGCGTGAATTTCCTGTCATGCCGGTTTATGGAATGACTTTTCTAATAAAACGCACTGTGCGCACCAATCCACATGGTACTTTCTGTCAAATGACGGCGTGTCGCACATGTCATGCCGTTTTTCGGCGTGACTTTCCTTTCACGCCAATTTTGGCCGTGACTTTTTGTCACGCCATAATTTGGCCATTTGTCCGACCATTCAATTTTCAGTGTAACTTACTCTCTCTCGACTCTGTCGCCACAGCCTGCGCTAATCCGGGCCGGATAATAAGACTTATAAAAATAAGTGTTTCTATCATAATTTTTTTACTTACGTTCTCAAATAAGCCTGTAATATTATAAAACAGTGATAAACGTTTGTGTCATTATTTTAATTTTTTTCAAAGCAAGTTATGCTGCTGTTATTTTTAAGCCAAATAAGTGCAAGTAACTTGAACTTTAAAGACCATACCTACCTGTCCTACTTACCTCAAGTATGCCTGTAATATAATAAGACTTATGAAAATAAGTGTTTGTATCATTATTTTTTCATTAGAATTGCTATGTTTGGCTTGTTACATCCAGGTAAAATGTTACTTTGTACTCCAATGGAAGACTAAGCCTGCTCGTTTTTCATGCTAAAATGTGTATGACTGTACCAAAAAAAGTGTTGCATCATAATTTTGAAGTATTTTAAGTAAGTTTTGGTCCTGTTCTATTTAATGCAAAATAAGTATATTTATAAGACCCAACTTACGAGTTTCAGTTGCCTTTATTGGTATGCCTGTATTAATAAGCATCAAAAAGATAGGGTAATGCATCGATAATTTTATTTTGTGGAAGAGACTCGCATGCACTTGGCATGTAAGAAATAAATAGAAGTTATCTAAACGTCTGTGTTTTGTGATGATTATTAAGAACCAAAGATGATCTCGGCGAATCTCTGATTGCCTTCTCGCGTTTCCTGTGAGCTGCCAAGGCCTCTTACAACACGAAAAAGAAATCACGGTGGACTTCCGAACGACCAATAGAGAGCAACACGACACCCCGTTCTGCGATAACTTTAGCGCAAAGGTTCTCTGGTAAAGCAACTAAAGCTTAGTTTTACCCTCTGTTTTCAAGCGGAATCATTTTACGCTAGAAATCAAGCGTAACAAGCGCATCGGCCAAGACTTCCCCCAACTAAATGCATGGGGAAACTTCGTTAGTATGCTTCATCTCAAGCGTGACTTTAAGCGACCCTTTATGGTTCACTCAAGCATAGAGTTACGCTCTAGTTTTACCAGTGTTAATTTAGCCGGCACTACATTGATAGTAAGTCGTGTTCCGACTTCTTGAAACGCCTATAACGCAATCCAAGTGCAAAATAAATAAAAACAAACCAAAAATAAAAGAAATAAGCCAAACAGACAATTTTCCAATATTCATCTTCCAAGATTACGAATAACACCGGACCTAAAACACTGTCGACGTGTTTCGCGTAACTCAACAAAGCTAGTGATGTCAAAACAATCAAAAACTAACGCCAACGGTTTAATCTACACGAATGAGGGGCGCTTTCAGTTTTATTGGGTGACACTGTGAATTTATCCAGTACCACATTAGTAACAAGTACTGTTCCGACTGCTTGGATCGTAAAGAACGGATTTTGACTGCAAAACAAATCAAAACAAACCGAGAAAAAACAAAAAAGGCGAAAGAGAAAATTTTTCGATCTTCATCTATCTACTATGGGAATTTCCCCGAACCGAAAACGCTGTTGTCGCGTACCGCGTGATTTAACAAAGCAAGTAACACCAAAACAATTAAAAACTAACGGTAGCAATTACATATTGATAAAAAAAGAGCGCTTTAAAAATATGTGGGTGAGAATGTGAATTTAGCGGACACAAATTAATATCAAGTCGAGTTCCGAGTACTTGGAACGTCAAAAACGGATTTTGAGTGCAAAACAAATCAAAACAAACCAAAAAAAGCCAAAAAACCGAAAGAGAAAATTTTTCGATCTTTATCTATCTACTATGAGAATTTACCCGGACCCATAACGCTGTTGACGCGTACCGCGTGACTCTACAAAGCAAGTGACGTCAAAACAATCCAAAACTTACGTCAGCGATTGCATATAAACAAATTGGAGTCGCCTTTGATATATTTGGGTGAAAATGTGAATTTAGCGGACACCAATTCAATATCAAGTCGAGTTCCGAGTACTTGGAGCGTCAAAAATTGATTTTAAGGGCAAAAAAAATAAAAACAAACCAAGAAAGGCCAAAAAAGCAAAAGAGAAAACGTTTCGATTTTCATCTATCTACTATGAGAATTTTCCCGGACCCATAACGCTGTTGACGCACACCGCGTGACTTAACGAAGCAAATGACGTCAAAACAATCAAAAACTAACGTCAGCGATTGCATATAAACAAATTGGAGTCGCCTTAGATATATTTGGGTGAAAATGTGAACTTAGCGGACACCAATTCAATATCAAGTCGACTTCCGAGTACTTGGAGCGTCAAAATCGGATTTTAAGGGCAAAACAAATTTAAACAAACCAAGAGAGGCCAAAAAAGGAAAAGAGAAAACGTTTCGATCTCCATCTATCTACAATGAGAATTTGCCCGGACCCATAACGCTGTTGAGGCGTACCACGCGACTCTACGAAGCAAGTAACGTCAAAACAATCAATAACTATTGTCCGCGATTGCATATAATCAAATTGGAGTCGCCTTTGATGTATTTGGATGAAAACGTTACTTTAGCAGACATCAAATCAATATCAAGTCGAGTTCCGAGTACTTGGAGCGCCTAAAACGGATTTTGGGTGCAAAACAAATCGAAACAAACCAAAAAAAGCCAAAAAAGCGAAAGAGAAATTTTTTCGATCTTCATCAATCTACTATGAGAATTTTCCCGGACCCATAACGCTTTTGACGCATACCACGTGACTCTACATAGCAAGTGACGTGAAAACAAACTAAAACTAACGTCAGCGATTGCATATAAACAAATTAGAGTCGCCTTTGATATATTTAGGTAAAAATGTGAATTTAGCGGACACCAATTCAATATCAAGTCGAGTTCCGAGTACTTGGAGCGTCAAAATCGGATTTTGAGGTCAAAACAAATTAAAGAAACCAAGAAAGGCGAAAAAAGGAAAAGAGAAAACGTCTCGATCTTCATCTATCTACTATGAGAATTTCCCCGGACCTATAACGCTGTTGAGGCGTACCACGTGACTCTACGAAGCAAGTAACGTCAAAACAATCAATAACTATTGTCAGCGATTGCATATAATCAAATTAGGGTCCCCTTTGATGTATTTGGATGAGAATGTGAATTTGGCGGACACCAATTTAATATCAAGTCGAGTTCCGAGTACTTGGAGGGCCAAGAACGGATTTTGAGTGCAAAACAAATCGAAACAAACCAAAAAAGGCCGAAAGAGCGATAGAGAAAATTTTTCGATCCTCATCTATCTACTATGAGAATTTACCCGGACCAATAACGCTGTTGAGCCGTACCACGTGACTCTACGAAGCAAGTGACGTTAAAACAATCCAAAACTAATGTCAGCGGATGCATATAAACAAATTGGAGTCACCTTTGATATTTTTGGATGAGAATGTGAATTTAGAGGACACCAAATTAATATCAAGGCGAATTCCGCGTACTTGGAGCGTCAAGAACGGATTTTGAGTGCAAAACAAATCGAAACAAACCAAGAAAGGCCAAAAAAGGAAAAGAGAAAACGTTTCGATCTCCATCTATCTACTATGAGAATTTACCCGGACCCATAACGCTGTTGAGGCGTACCACGTGGCTCTACGAAGCAAGTGACTTAAAAACAATCAAAACCTAACGTCAGCGATTGAATTTAAACGAACTGGAGTCGCCTTTGATATATTTGGGTGAGAATGTGAATTTAGCGGACACCAATTCAATATCAAGTCGAGTTCCAAATGCTTGGAGCGTCAAAATCGGATTTTGAGGGCAAAACAAATTTAAACAAACCAAAAAAAGCCGAAAGAGCGAAAGAGAAAATTTTTCGATCTTCATCTATCTACTATGAGAATTTCCCCGGACTCATAACGCTTTTGACGCGTACCACGTGATTCTACGAAGCAAGTGACGTCAAAACAATCAAAAACTTACGGCAGCGATTGCATTTAATCAAATTGGAGTCGCCTTTGATATTTTTGGATGAGAATGTGAATTTAGAGGACACCAATTCAATATCAAGTCGAGGTCTGAGTACTTGGAGCGGCAATAACGGATTTTGAGGGCAAAACAAATTAGAACAAACCAAGAAAGGCCAAAAAAGGAAAAGAGAAAACGTTTCGATCTTCATCTATTTACTATGAGAATTTACCCGGACCCATAACGCTGTTGAGGCGTACCACGTGACTCTACGAAGCAAGTGACGTCAAAACAATCAAATACTAACGTCAGCGATTGCATATGAACAAATTGGAGTCGCCTTTGATATATTTGGGTGAAAATGTGAATTAAGCGGACACCAATTCAATATCAAGTCGAGTTCCACGTACTTGGAGCGCCAAGAACGGATTTTGAGTGCAAAAGAAATCGAAACAAACTAAAAAAGGCCGAAAGAGCGAAAGAGAAATTTTTTCGATCTTCATCAATCTACTATGAGAATTTCCCCGGACCCATAACGCATTTGACGCATACCACGTGACTCTACATAGCAAGTGACGTGAAAACAATCCAAGACTAACGTCAGCGATTGCATATAAACAAATTAGAGTCGCCTTTGATATATTTAGGTAAAAATGTGAATTTAGCGGACACCAATTCAATATCAAGTCGAGTTCCGAGTACTTGGAGCGTCAAAATCGGATTTCAAGTGCAAAACAAATTAAAACAAACCAAGAAAGGCCAAAAAAGGAAAAGAGAAAACGTTTTGATCTTCATCTATCTACAATGAGAATTTGCCCGGACCCATAACGCTTTTGACGCGTACCGCGTGTCTCAACAAGGCAAGTGACGTCAAAACAATCATAAACTAACGTCAGCGATTGCACATTAATGAAAAGGGGGTGGTGCCCTTGATAAATTCGGGCAAAAATGTGAATTTAACTAGCACCGACTTTATAAAAAAGTTCTGTTGCGAGTACTTAGATTATCTAAAACGGAATGAGAGTGCAAAACTGATGATACAAACCGAGAAAAACGGAAAATTATACACGGTAAAAGATTATCCTATCTGTTTTTCATATGTATGGGAATTTTTTCGGATTAACTTACCTTTTGCTGTGTAAAGCGCTATTTGAAGTGGCATAAGACATCAAAACAATCAAAAACTAACAAAACGCGTAAATTTAGCCTTGAAGGGGGCTTCGTAGGCGTTTGGGTCCCGCTGTCTTCACGGGCAGTTAGCGGGCCCTTAAAATGTGTTTAAACTTGAAAACTATAATAAAACAAATCCTGATTTTATCAAAACAAACAAAAACCAACGAAAAACTAACGATTGGTGAATTTTTTTTCGGGCTGGCAAGTTTGGGACACGCTTACTTCACACTGGTCCTAGTAACTCTTGCTTTATTCGATAAAAAAGTTCCTGTGCGCGAAAAGAAGAAAATGGTAGCTGCATTGAGCAATTCTTCTTCGGAAAAAAATGTGCGACGTCACCTTGGCCCCGTACCAAACAAAGCAACCTTGTCGGATTTTGTGACAGAGAAATCCTTTTTTCTATTTGACCAATATGGTAAGGTGTTCTTCCCCTACGTCCATAATGACCATAATTATATCTGTTGTTTGTATAGTGCTCACATCTTCATCTTCTCTATTGATTTCAGATATTGATAGAAGTTTCCTGCTCAAAGATCCAAGGACATGGGAAGAAGATCCATCATTCCTCAGAGGCAGAGACTTGTGCCGCAACCAGGTTGTGATTAATGACATCGCAGAAAGGGGGGTTAATCTTGTAAAAACGTACATAAACACTTTGTAAAAGAAAGAAGAAAACTTTCAAAACTTGTTGCAGGTTGTAGAACACCACCGCAGACTTTGCCCTAAGCTTACAAAGAGAGAAATTTAGACTGTATCCCTTGAAGTCAGTAGTCCGTAGTGCTTTATACCGTACAATGTGTCGCAAGACAACAATTGTGATATTGTTTTGTTTCATTTTTTAATTTTATTTTGTTACATAATTTTGTGTATTTTATATGACTTCAATTTGTGTTTATTTTATAGTGCAGCTCTCTTAGATACTTCCCAGGTGTATTTATAAAAATAAAATAAAACTTTTGCTGTATGACAGTAATCTTGAACAGTCGCATTATTTATGTAACAAATTCACGCCCTTCGCACTTCTCCTGTGGTGCCAAGTACACAAAGTGCCGAGGAAAAAACAACGAATAGTACCCAGTTTTCTAGAAAAAAAGTTCAGGGAAGTCCAGAACATTAAAGCAGATGATACGGTCGGGTGAAGTTTTATCAATTAGATAATGTTCATGTTTCCAGTTCACACAGCTTTATCTTTACTGTTATGGCCGATAAGAGCATTTTGCATTAAAATATATTAACAAGGTGGGTTGTGTTATTGGAGGAAGAAACGACATAAAAGTAAAACTCCGCGACGACGCGCGACCGATGCTTGCTTTGGCCACTACATTGTAACTAAACAACACTGCGCGCTCGCCGGCCACGTCACCCGAGGCGACTCGGCGACTCCAGACGCGTCTCGGCAGCCGGCCAATCAGAGCACCGGTCCGGGCACTCGGATTTCCTCGGGTCACGAACAGCTCGGCAAAACGTACCGCAGCGAGGGGCTTTCCGAAGCCTTCCCGTGTTCGGGAGTGGCGCGGCGGGGTGGGGGCGGCGGGTGGTCGGACGCGGCCGGCGCGGCTGGGTGGAGTGGGGGCAGCGCCTCATGCGAGGCGGCCAGGCAAGCTGGCAGGTGGCCGGCCCGGCCCAGTGGGCAGACGCGCACGCGAGCGGAACCGAGCCCCGTATGAGATATTCTTCTGACTCACACCTCTGCGCCTCGCAGCTCGAGAGTACAAGCATGCTGATACATTATTATTATTATTGTTAAATGTATCATCTGCTAAATGTTAAATGTATCATCTGCTAAAAAGCAACGGGGTGTATCATTTTTGAACAAATATCGTAATTTCCACGTTTTTGAGGGTGTTTCAGTACCAACCGATGAATTCCTGAAGCCATTTAGGGTTTTCCTGAGATGCAGCGCCCCATCCGCAAACAAAGTGGTGCATTGACGCTGCCGGGGCCGTCAATAAACGAGCAAAAGCTTGAATTTATGGAAATACAGATTGTTTCCTGCCCCTGTGAGGTAGGCAACCGGTTCCTGACGACCCCTATCAGTCGCTTGGGCTTCTCTTGTGTTGCGGACACTTTGTTCCACCCATACGGTGCAGTAGACTACACAGTCAAAAAACTTGCAAATTTTTGCTGAAAAAGACAATTTTTTGCCCCCGGACGGTAGGCAAACATGCGGAATAATGCAGCGTAATTTTTTTTGCATTCGTCGTGACAAAACGAACAAATTGATGTTTCGTTTTTGAAAATCGGACAAAAACTGCGGATTTGGTGTTTTTTTTAATCGCGTGTACACTGTAAAAATCTATTTTGCGTTGGAGGCACTACTTGGAATCATCGGATCGAAAAAAAAATAAAAAAAAATAAAAAAATAGGGGGTCGCTTATTTTTGATGTAGAACCCGAATCCGAGCGGCGTTGGTCGATCCGGGAAAGTCGCCAAAATTTTGGGCCACCCTAATATGCACCAAAGTAAATTCTTCTTGTTGATGTGGATGATATAGGTATATTTAAGTTTGCAGAATTGGAGTTAATTATTCTAAGTGAAGACAAACCATTGTTTCTTTGCTCTGCTTTGAATACTATGGGCTAGTTTAGTGGAATTAGAGGATATGAAGTTACTGACAACATTTAAAATTGGTATGCTATTGAACAAGAAAAGCTGTTAAATCCAAAACCTCTGCCTTTGTACCAGATGTTCTCAGGGGAAAGGATTGTAGTTCTTAAGTAAACTCTTTGAAGTGTTGTGATATCTACTCATCTAAAGCGTGCCATATGCTATGTCTTTCTTGCCAAAGTGTTGTGTTGGTATTTACAAAAGGATTGTGATACTATATTTTGCCAAAAAAAAGGATATTCAGTCACTTGGATTATGATACAATAAAACTTGTTTGTGCATTTCACATTTTTTAGGCACGAAGTAGCCTTATAGCCTCACCGGGGTTGGTTTATTTTTTTTATTTTTTATTGTCAGTCTGGCCCCTTATGCAAATCCGAAATTTTCTATACGATTTTGATGAGATTTGGCAGAGTGGTAGAACTTTGTACCCTGATTTCAGTGGTGAAATGTGGTTGAAAAGTGTAGGGCCAATTTTGAGAAATTTTGAGTTGAAATCGCCGTTTCCATGGCAAAACTCGACTCGTCAGCGAAAAACAGAGGGAGAGGGGGGAGCCGAGCCACCGGAAATGGAATCCGACCAATAGCAGCGCTCCTTTTCGCCTCTGTACAGCTTACACCAAAAACGCTCGCTCCCTTGAAAAAGCGCGTTCGAATCAAAATTGTCTTTTACTGCAGCTAGAAGAGCTCCAACAATGGTAGAGACGTTGTTTTCGAACGTGGCCATTTGGATCGGCCGGTCGGTGATTGTTGGCCAGAGTGTCCCGCGCCGCTGCGCGCAGGCCCTGTTGTTTTCGGAAATACCAACCCTAAATGTTCTAAACTCTTTGAATCGGAGTGAAATAGGACATTAAACTGCGTGCCTGTGCAAATGCATTTGTGAAAAAACTATCCCTAACGTAGTTTGAGTGTGACTATAAGTCCCTTTTCGAAAACAGTGGGCGTGTAGCTGCACCTTGTAGCGAGGTTTGATGGTACTTCTGAATCTAAGACGAAACGATCTGGACACGGGGGCTGTGCTTTTTTCTAACCTTAAAGCTGGATGAACTGAGTGAACTGGACTATTTTACTGCACATTTCTGTGAATAACTTGTCCTTCAGGTATTATGAGACTGTCTTAAATGTCTGTTTTTGACACAAATTGATACGCAGCTAGTCTTTACGTAAGTTTTAGTATTATTTATAATGGTCTGACAAACATTAACAGAACTACACACAACGCAGTCCTAGCCTTAGCTATCTTTGTTAAACCAGAACATAAATATCAAATTAACTTCGTGACTACCAGGATTTCTTGAAATCGTATTTTTTCTTTATTGAGGCAGCATATTCCTTCATATGCAACTAGTGGATGCCAGGGTAGAGAGCTGCACCGATGCTAATTTCACAACGGATGGGGCGAGGGCGCTGTGGCGCGGAAGCTGGATGGGGGCGGAGGAAGCTTCTGGACCACCGGCTTTTTCACTCCGACAGTTTTTCCTATGGCATGACATGCCGAGGGGAGTATTCATAATAATTCTAGAAAAATATTTCAGCTGGAAATATCATATCAGACACTCGCCAGCATGCGGAAAATGAAAGGGACAACGTGTGTTGAGGCCGGTCAGTAGGGGGTATCGTTTCCGACAAATTATCGATTTTGACATCGGTGCAAGCGCGGATCGTTGCCTTAGAACAATGTAAAAACAAGAGTTTTTTTCCCAATTTGTATAATGATATCTAAGGTTCCAGCCAGGGGTCTAAAGTTCCGAAAAATTGGTTTGCTCGTACTGCGGAATTTTTCATACTTGACCCCTAAGAGTGTTAGGTCTGGCGCATGTCTCATAAGCACCGGGACATATTACTCTACCACCAGGATTTTATTCGAGCCAAACAAACAATATCTCAGGGTAACGCCAAGCGTCTTTCCGATTGGCGCGCCTGGCAGGTAGGCAACCCGCGCCCGGCTGGATGCAGCTCTTCGCCGATTTCACAGGTTTCCTTTGCGAAACCGCCCAGGACTCACCACGGGGAGGGAGGTGGCTGCAGGTTGAGTCCCACTCTGCAAACTCAACAGTGTACTCAGTACACTCTGTTCAGCGTGTACTCACAAGCACACTCGCATCACAGTATACTCATCTGAGCACACTCTCATCACAGTGTACTCAGATGAGCACACTCCAACGAGAGTGTACTTAGATGAGTACACACCTACAGCTGCATATAATACCTGGCGTGCTAAGGTGTGTACTCATCTGAGCACACTCTCATCAGAGTGTACTCATCTGAGTACACTTTCCTTGGAGTGTGCTCATCTGAGTACACTGTGATGAGAGTGTGCTCAGATGAGTACACTCTGATGAGAGTGTGCTTGTAAGTACACGCTGAACAGAGTGTACTGAGCGAGTACACTGTTGAGTTTGCAGAGCACCCCCCCTTCCCCTCCCGACCCCTTTCCTAACCCCCCTTCCCCTCCCCACCCCTTCTTTAACCCTTATCTCTGTACTACTCCCTACAGTTAAAACAGCATATTGTTTTTTAGTCTTGAATTTGGGGACTAGTTTTCGTGAGTGTATTGTGGCTCTGATGTTGCCATCGCGTGCCTCTGGCCCAACAACAGTTGATGAGGCCTCAGTCACCAGTTTTATGCCCCGCTCAACCGCCTGGGTGTGGCAGGGAAACACCCTCACAGATTCCTTGAACTTTACGTAATCGTCTCCCTTTTAAGCCAGAGACTTTAAGTCGGCATCAGAAAGCCGGGCAGTAAGTGGTGGCTCTGTCACCTCTACTTTGTTCCTATCAATTAGGTCATATTATTTTGACGCTGAGAAATTAATTTTAGGAATCTGAAACTGCCTGGGGGGTTGTGCTTAGAGGGCTCAGACGGGCGGACACCGGCGCGTTTCGCTAGCCCGAGTCCGAAGCAGCTCCGAGCCCGCCCCGGCCCGGCTCGAGTTGTGTCGGGCGGGCCGGGCCGGACGCGGCTTTGTCCGCCTCTCCGCACAAACAAATTTTGAATTAAGAGAGCCAAAACGTGCCTGCTGACTAACGGCATGGTCCTGAGATGTCTATAATTTGAAGCCGCATCAGATATGCACCTTTTTTCGAAGAATGTCGTTGTTTCGGAAGTTTTCGACTATTTTGTTATGGAGCTCTCAATGGTGACCCCTAGTTTGATACAGGTGGCGCCGCTAGCGGCTCCAAGGCGAACTAGAAATACTGTCCGCCGTGTCCGACCGTCTGAGCCCTCTGGTTGTGCTCCCTGAACTTCCCTTGCCTTGGCCCTACAGGTCATGATTCTGTTCACTCCCAGTACTCTTATCTCTTTACGGTCATCTGTCACCATAGAGAGAAGAATATTTTCCGGGTGACCAAAGTAAGCGTTGCGCTCGATCACAGGGTCAACAACATCTTTCTCTTGTTTAGTCAAATACCTTGAAGATTGTATTTGACTCAGCAAGTGGCGAGGACCTTCCAGGCAGGATTCAGAGGTCTTTATATCAAACCAGGAAGTGCAGTACACTTTCATTGCAAATTCAGCTAGTGTAATCAGGGATTTCGACGGCTTCCGGTCTGTAATATATAATCGCAAGATGCGATTTGCAGTGGTAAGCCAACGTGCATGGCACATTTTTCCAGGTTTTCGACCAGCTACTTCGGCAGAAATGTTGCCTGTAGTCACTGCTGTTGCCATGTCATGTAAATACTTCTGGTCAGTGCTAAGATCTTTTGTGTCTAATGGCAAAATAACAACAGAAATTGGTTTAAATTTGACTACCGGCCATGTCTCGCATTGTTGCAGTCGTTTCCCAATTGGACCAGAGTAAGTATAGGGGCCTGTGGTGTGTGCATTGTTAATTTCAAGTGTGGCTGACCACGGCGTTCGCCTCCCGGCGTGGCGTCTTATTTGTTTTACCTGTCCACGCGGGGCAATGTGTGCGTGTTTTCGTGTCAACTTTTAGTCTTTGCAGTTTATTAGTTTCAAATCTCATTATCGATGCATCTTTCTTAGTCTGGTTACCCTCGCGAGCCCCTTCAAAGAGCCGTGCCGCCGCCGCCTTGCCCACTGTGAGGGCGAGAGTGGAAGGGGGGGGGGTGTTGTGGGGCGGGGAGTCTGGGCCGCGTCGCTGCTGTTGCGCGGAGCATTTTCGAGCTATGGTTTTCTCATTTTTTTGGTTCATGTTTCAGACATCGACACCCTGGGATGGGGCCCCACAGCCTTCCGGGCCGCGTGAGGTATCCCCCATTCTTACACCTGCCGAGGAGGAGGCAGCGAGACACCACGCAATGATACTGGCCGAAGCAGTCCTAAATGCTCCCATTCCCCCCTCAGTTCCCGTAGTGGATGATCTTGACCCAACTATAAGGCGGCCCACTCGTCCAGCACCGTCAAATGTTGTATTCCCTGTAAGTGTCACTTGTCTTCATTTCGATTTGTATAAGAAAAATCTTTTTTTCTTTCAAACATCATGCTTTGGTTTTCAGGGCCAAGGACGCCAGGTCCTACGTGAAATATCTTTTAATCAAAGAGTGGCGAGTTATAGCCCCTCTCTGCCACAACCTCTTCCACGCCCAGCATTTGAGGAAGGGGAAATTCAGGAAGGGGTTGCGCCTGAAAAACACCAAGTAAGTATTATGATGATTTTGATTCTACACTGCCGTTCAAAATTAGCGGCCCCTTTTTTGCCCACGGCGCTGTTTCTATGATTTTCGAGCTAGGATGCTGAAATTTGGCAGGTAGGTGCCCCCATTGCTCTTCTTGAGCCCTACGAAGTGTGCAGTCCGTGTGTCCCCGTCAACGGCCTGTGCAACCCCTTCATTGCTTAAGAGTGTAAAAACTGAGAGAAACGTGGCGAAATTTTTGACTTTTAATGATCGGAAACGTAAAATGTGTCGTGTACCGACTCAAATGAGTCTCCCCTTCACAACCGTGCAAGCGGAATCGCAATCGGACAAACCCACCCCTGTCCACAGTCACCCCCACCCCCTCGAGGGGGTTGTTTTTAAAAATGATTAAAACCGGCAGCAAACGATTCAGTGGCCTCTCCTGTACACGGTGCAAGTTTTTTTTTTTTTTTTTTTTTCGAATCCGACCACCCCGGGCCGTACTAACCCCTCGGAGGACCCACCCCTTTTTGAATTTGTGTCGTTTCAGTCCCAAAGAGGCTGAATTTTGGCGCTAATTTTCATTGGGACTCACCCGGGAAGGGAAGGAAAGGCGCTCAAGGGTGGTCTCGGTCGAAAAGACACGGCTGAACCATTTCTGAAATTTTGGAGTATCTCCGGTGCATCGTTTACCCCCCAGGACGACAAAACTGTCGAAACTAGCGAAAACAGCCCCTAAGTTCATCCCTTGTCAACGCCGAACTCAGGTGGGGTAGCGGCCAAACTCCAAGTGTGCCATCTCGGCACATCCCTCTTCTGCAAGCCCCTTAACTTTCAGACCGCTGCGGCAACGCCCGCGCCCATGCGAACGACGCAAAGGCAGTGATGCACTCGAGCCTCTCGCTTTGGCAGCGCCTCGCGCCGGCGAGTTGGGCAACCCGTCACGCATGCCGCGCAGGTGCGCCAACGCACTGTCGTGTAGCTGAAAACTTCTTTATATTTCTGGAGAGGTGTGGAAACCATAAATTTTTGAGAATCGTTCAGATCGGAATTTTCAAGAGATGGGAGTTCTGGCTTCTCGTCACCAAGCACTGCATGACAATGATTTTCTGGTAGGTCTATCTCGTCCAATGACAAAATATTATTATTTAGTGCATACTTTATTTCTGCTAAATTTGTCTCCACTAACACTGAACCTGGGATGTTTGCGTCAGCAGGATCTACGAACCCTACTGGAGTATATTTGGATATCAAAATTTCACTATCACTGCCATTGAAAACTGGAACGTCGTTATCAACTAGGATGCACTCCATGCTTGTTACTTCTGCACTGTTAGAAGATCGCGTTACAGAGCCCGCAACGTATGACGTTTTTGTAATGAACGTCTATCCCAAAAATGCGTATGGTCTTACCCTTAGCCCATGGACAAGGGAATCGGGTAATAAAGGCCCAGTTTTAATATATTGTGACAATGTGAAGATAAAATAGGCTTAGAGTCAAAATTAGCGTGGTATTATCGTCATCTTACTACTAACATCAACGGGAGTCTCGTCTTCGTCACAGTCCTCCAACTGCATTTCATTGTGCCGAAATAGAAACTGCGGGCAGCAATCTGCTTCGGCGTCAACTTCCATGCCTAGCCACTGGGTTAGGTCGCCGGCCGATTGCCGGGCCTCGTTGATGCAGCGGAGGATAACTTCGTCAGACGGAAGTCCCTGTTCCAACAAAGTCTGCTTACATTGCTCGGCAACTGCCTGACGACGGGTCTCCCTAAAAAATGAAATGATATTTTTAAATTATAAAAAACATAATATTGTTCGAATTTCTTAAAGCTTCGTTATAATAGACTACACTAGAAGATCAAAAGAGCAGTAAGCACACTCGTAGAGAGGCGTGCTTTTAAGTCGCTGCTCCCAGAAAAGCGTTTTAAACACTCTTGTTCTTGTAGTGACTAGCGTACTTCCCACACTTAATGTATTTGTACAGTTTTTGTAAAGGCTCACCCGATTTTGTGCATGCGTTTGACGATTTTGAACGAAATACCGCAAAAATTTGTTCGATTTGGGTTTAAAATCCTGCGAAAACGGCATGCATGCACGAGCAATCGTGTGAGCCTTCGTATGAAATTGTACCAACACATTTAGTGAGTAGGTGGCGCGAAACGCAGAACAAGGAGAATCACATATGCCTTCACACAATTTCATATCTGGCCATTTGCAATTTTTTTAATCGTGTTTGCACCCGGAATATGAATTGCAGCCCTTTAAATACGGCATTAGCGATTGTTCTTGTTCTTCCTTTCGCATCGAATAGAAAAGGACATTGCCATAAGTACACTTTACCTTGGGAATTCAAACTCATCCCTGAGGTCGCAAGCAATAACGCCATGAGAGAAGGGCGCCCTGGAGTCCCAGCTTCTAGCGCCCGGACTGCCGCCTGCCGACCTTTAACAACATACTCCTCCCTCAATTTTCGTCACACAGAGGTTCTAAAGTGCTCGGAGGATTCAGAAAGGTACAATGAAGGTACTCGTGACCTTAGTTTTCGTTTTCATTGAACCAGAGAAAGTCACCGTAGCGTCAAACCACGCGCGCGCGCTCAGGGCACTCCTCCGACGCGGCTGCCTGCCTCTTGGCTGGGCGGCGGCTGGCTGGCGGCTGGCGGCCAGTGGTGGGGGGGACAGAGACTTTTCCCGCACGATGCTCCATTGTTTCCCGTTTCTCCCGTGCCGCGCGCCTTTACTTTGGTCTCCATTCTCTCTTCATACTAACTACATTTGTTGTTGATGCTTTGATAAAATTAATGAAATATGCCTAGACTATCTAAAAACCCTGTGCGGAAACGTTATGTGCAACGCAAAGCAGCAAGATACAGGAACCCAAAGTCTCGATCTGGAACCGATGATGTAGGTTATGTTCTGCTGTTGTTATCGTTTCGGAAGGCAATAAGTGTTCAGTGTTTTGATACCTTTTTGTATTTGATAGGCCTCTCATGACCATGGATTAACATCAGATTCCACTGAGGACGGGAGTGAGAAAGAAAACGACAACAGGGACATTCCAACCACTACAGTTCAGGTGCCTGTGGCTTTGCTCTTCTTGGTCTGCTTGTCTCCTTTGCCTATGTCCTAAAAACAGCAGGAAATTTTAATACTGTATTTTGTGTTGACTTGTAGGCATGCATGGAACATGACTACTTAAGTACCAATAGCGAAACATCTGAAGTAGAGTCTAGTCAATCTGTTACTAGTGCAGCTGATGTGGGAAAAAGAAATGATGGAACGAGTACTGCAACCAGTCAAGACAGACAGGTACTGGTCATTTGTGTTATATGAATTTTTTGTGTGCTGTTGCTGATGTATTTAAAATATGTAGAATTTTAATATTATTCTATTCATTGTCTGCAGCTGTGGAACATGGAACATGACTACTTCAACAGCTCCACTGAAGCATCTGATCCGGAACCGAGTCATTCTTTGAATACTTCAAAACATGCGGCACTGAACAGTCAAAAAATTGACAAGAGTAGAACTGCCACCACTAAGGTAATAATAATAATAATAATAATAATAATAATAATAATAATAATAATAATAATAATAATATTTTATTTTTTTTAGTCCTGCTTGTTACATATATTTGATTGTAACTGTATCTGTGTATTTTTTAAGTTCTTCTAAGACAAATCCACTCAAGAAATCTGTTCCATCTGCATCAATAGAAGTGAATGCTTTTTCCAATAGTACTACTCTGCTGCAAGTGAAACAAAAATTAGACTTGGTTTTGTATCGGCGTTGGCTTTCTATTGTGGATCAAGAATCGTTGCATATTGTTTACTATTCAATACAGGACAGTCTTGTAGTTCAGAGGACTTTAGTTGTAGCTTTATCAGAAGAAGTGAAAGCTTTTGTACATAATGAGCCTATTTGTATTGATAAAGTGTTAAATGAGATAAACCCAGCTGTTCCATTAGAAGCTGACAGCATTGATAATTTTGTGGATAGAATAGTATCAATAGTGAATTACGTTAGGAAATTGCAAGTGTGTAGTGGCGCAGATGATAAGTCATTTGAACCTGCATGGGCTACATGCCCCTTAGGATATATTGAGGAATTCGTTCAAAGAATGTCGGTTTGTGGAGACGTTTAGGTCACATCTTTGTCTAAAAGTTGTACATGAACGATCATGGAAATGTTCTGAATGCAAGAAAATGTATGGACCTTTGAGGAGACGCACAGCTGCACTTAAAGAAGAGGAGCGTCATCCTTACACCTCAAACAAGTTCTTAAGTGAACAGCAAATGTTGAAGAAAATGAAAAAACAGCATCAAGACCTAAGAAATGAAAAGAAAAAAAATTACACATTGCAAGAAAAAATGCATGAACTGATCAAAAAAGAATCTGCACCAGTGGACTCTGTATTGGCAGATGACTTATCGGAAATACTGAGTGACAGCGACATGACCCCTGCACAATCCATCTTCATGCAACAACAAATCAAGGCATCCCAACTGAAAAATTCATGCGCCATGAGGTGGCATCCCACCATGATTAGGTTTGCTTTGTCAGTGCACTTAACGTCACCAGCAGCCTATGAGCTCATGCGGCAGACAGGCACGATCAAGCTCCCTTCTAGTTCCACATTGTTTGAATATGCTAATGTTGACAAAGTCGAAGAAGGTATTGATGAAAAAGTGATCAAGTCAGTGGCAGACCGGCTAAAGAAATTTAAAGAAAAACATAAACAGTATCACGTTCTTATGGCTGATGAAATACATATTTCTCAGAACCTTGTATTTCAAAGGTCTACTGGTCGAATAATTGGATATACATCACTGGATGACATCGATTCTGAGGTATCCAATTTGGAGAAATACCTGGATAACCCAAACCAAGAGAGGGAAGAAGTTTTGGCAACAAAAATGATGGTCTATATGATCAAAGGTGTCACTAATGGGGTTAAAGAATCTGTCACCTGCTTCACTGTTGGTAAAAATTTGTCTGCCAATCAGCTGTATGTGTGGACGTGGAAAGTTATAGGTGCTCTTGAAAGAAGTGCCGTAGCTATGGTGGCTTTCATCAGCGATGGTGCTTCTGTCAATAGAGCTTTTATCAAAAAGCACAAACCAGCCACCGTTCATGCAAGTGGGATCATATTTGATACAATCAATAAATGTGCAAAAGGTCGCATTCTCTACTTCATAGGTGATGTCCCTCACCTTCTGAAGACCATTAGAAACTGCATCCTCAACTCCAGGTGGGACGGAAGAAGAGGTCGGAGGAAGATGATGAAAAATGGTAAAAAGATAAGTTGGGACTTCATCATAAAATTATATGAACTGAAGAAGGGAAAAATTTCAAGAAAGTCTAACAAATTAAGTCCCATGAATGTGTATCCGGACAGCTATGCACGAATGAAAGTGAACCTGGCGGCTCAACCTCTCAGCAACACTGTGTTCAAAGACATACGGAGCCAGAAGTGGAGTGATTCAGGTGAGACTGAAATATTCATTAACAAGGTAAATGATTGGTTTGATTGCCTTAATGGAGCCCACTCTTCACAAGGCAAGAGAACCAAGAACCCGAATCTCAGCCCTTATGAATCAAAAGATGACCCCCGCTTTGAAACTATTTCTGACTTTCTGTTGTATTTGAGTAAATGGGAGGAAGATGCAAAGAATCCAAACCAAACTCTAAATGCAACTGTTGGACTTGACAACACTCTCAATGCACCTGACTTCAACGAAAGTGAAATAGAAGACGGAGCATTTGATCCTAATGAAGATACCCCAGCAAGTAGGAGACAGCTTAGTGCCCAGACTTTAGAGGGTATTTGAATGACCTCTCTAGCTTTCAAGCCTCTTGTATCCTTCTTGCTGGATGAAGGTGCATCCTTCATAAATGCTCGAATTTTTTGTCAAGATCCACTTGAGCAGCGTTTTGGCGAAATCAGAGGTGGGGGAGGAGGTAACAGTAATCCAAATGTTGCTAAGCTCCTCAACAGAAACAGAGTCTTGCACACTATTGGACAAATGGGAATGAGAAAACGCAAAGGGAATTCTGGTGAGGCTGGAGATCATGTGGATCAGGGATGCCAGCGCCACTATCACTTTAAAAAAGTGAAAAGGGTGAGTTTTTTGTTTAAATAGTGAGTAAAAAGTGAACTTTGAAGGGTGAAAAGTGAGCAAAAGTGAGCTAAAATGTTCCTAAATAGTGCAACAAAAGAAAAAAAGGTACTTGTGTGAATCAAATTTGTACTCAGAGATACATAAATAAAACATATTTATTAAAGGAAGGAACAATCATCAATGCAACTCTGCATTTTCATTTCAAAAAATTAACCAAAACACTTCAAATTCTGAGATCAATAAAATAAAATACGACTCTGATCACGTTAAGACTTAAAAAAACTACATGGCACAGAACGCACACGTTACGGCTTAAAACTACATAGCACAGAGAACGCACGTCACAATTTTGGCATGACTAGTCTAGTGACTCTGGTTCATCCGGGTTTTCATTAGTCTTCTTTTTCTTCCCATGGTTTTCGAACATTTGTTCTAGAAGTGAGGTGGTTCTTTTCTTAATGTTTTTTTGGAGCGGAATATTATCTTTCCATAGGGAGGCCGCCCGGTCCCGCATGCCCTTCGCCCCCTCTAGCATGCCCTGAGCAACCTTGGCGCCCGCCAGGTCGTTGTTCTTAAGCGCAGCTGCTAATTTTTGGGTACAGAGGACCTCGCTGATTGGTTGGAGGGATCATGGGACATATTGGCGGTAGATTCAAATAAACTTTTATCGTTTTCAGCAAAAATAGACGAAATATAATGCTTTCTGTTCATCTTAGCCATTAAAATAGTGAGAATAGTGAGTATTTTAGCCGAAAAGTGAGAAAACTCACTGTGATTTTTCAAAAGTGAGTAAAAGTGAGAAAAGTAAGTCGCTGGCTTGCCCAAGAGAAGGTGAAATCGCACTCCCAAGCTACTTCAAGATTTACAATAAAATGTATGTATATATGTATGTAGAAGTGGAAATTCAATGAGTAATGTATGAAAAAATACTGATCAGCTACAGAAATATTTGTTTGTAAATTATTTATCTTGTCTCTTGTAATTCTAACATGTCACATTAGAAATAGGAACAAAATGTATGAACAGACATTCAAAGAACAGTGTACTTATGAATACAGATCAAATAAATACTCTATTATTATTTATCTGTTGATTCTTCTAACTTTAAATATCACATTAGAAGTACAATAGTCATTGGTACAAAAATCACAGTAACAACATGACAAAACAATTTAAATAAATTGTCTTAAATTAAAAAAGGGGCATTAACATTAAACCTGCATTGTCATAATTAAAAGAACAAACGAACAACAAAATATAAAATTAAAGATGACTAATTTCAACGGTTCTTTCGGCTGGCTACAAGATGCCTGGTAGGCATCGAAATTGTGGGCTTATTCTTCAAAAAGTTTAGTCTTTTTCTTGCAGAACCTCTGGCACAAGTTCTGGAATAACACATGATAACATCATTCATAAGATGAACACTTACAATTTCTGGTAGAGAGTCTCCAATAATATTACTCCATTCAACACTTAACATAGATTGAGTCACTTTGGTTATCATTTCTGCATAGTCAATGGCACCATTACCCTGTTCACATCCATACAGTGTCACAGTCAATCCAACAAAAAAAAACTTTGGCTTTCTGTATTTATGTACAGCAAGCTTCCCCTATCCACCTCCTTCGTCCACTCAGAATCAGGATCAATGTCACCTGTGGGCTTATCAACTAAAATGTTGGTCTTCAGTACTGCAGCGACACTTTTCCAGGTTTTGCTTTTCTCTGATTTCCGGCACAGTAAAAGTCTTACAGTGACATTTCAGCTATGTTACGAAGGAAATGGAGCAAACATAATACGAAGGTGTTTCTCTCCATAATACGAATCTTTTTAGGATTTTCACAGTAACATACAAAGAAAAACCTTCATAATACGAAGAAAAAGTACGTTTGTATTATGAAGGTGCCATTTTCCTCCTTTATAATACGAACGTACTTTTCCTTCGTATTATGAAGGTTTTTCTCTGTATGTTACAGTGAGAATCCCAAAAAGATTCGTAATATGGAGAGAAACACCTTCGTATTATGTTTGCTCCATTTTCTTCGTAACATAGCTGAAATGTCACTGTAAGACTTTTACCGTGGGGCAATTTTTAAATATCCTTGCATTATTGAACCCGCTACATAATAAATAACTTGTCTATCTTCCTTGTCTGGATCTTCTACCATTTTTCTTAATGGAGGGTAATTACTACGGAATGACTTTGTGATGAACCTCAAAATTTCAGTCAAAAAATTGAGGCTGAATTCTAACAAACACTGTGATAGAACATCACATTCAAATAAATCATTAATATTGAGCAGATTCAGTAAAGCATCACTTTTTACTTGACTTGAATTAATCATTTCAACCCTTTTCAATCAAAGATGCAGCCAGAGGTGATGGAAGAATACATTTCTTGTCTTTAATACTGTCAATCTCCACATAACTCTTCACAAAATGTCTTCCAATTTTCCTCTGAAGCAATGCTTGCGATGTGGCCCAGTAACTCTTTAAAATGCTGCCCACTTTCCCCCACACTGACACATTTGGAAACTTCAAGCAAAGCGGCATCAGCAATATCACCACAGTTTTCTAAAAATTTTGCGCTGTCTGGGAAGCGAGCAACAGCATCTGAGAACAGGAACATTTAATACAAATAAAATTATGTACTGTCAGTGACATACAATCAGTCTTTGCAATGATAAATATAACATACCTTGTATAGTGTGAGCCCTCATGTGATTCTTGAAAGATCGATTACAGATATAACCCTTCAAACAATGTGTGCAGGTAAATTTTGGTTTGGGTTTCTTCTTATCTGTGACTATCACTTTCTTCTTGTTTGGGGCATTTGGTACTTTGAATGTAGTACTTGCATCATTGCCATCTGGTAATACAATCGACAGATCACTGTCATTCAGCTGGATTGCAAGACTGACATTATTCGGATTGCTGACGTTCAGATCTGATGGATTTCCTATAAGGAAAAAGAACAATGAAGTTAAACTCAGTATTTGGAATCAGTAATTATAATATATTACTCAAAAAACTTGTCTACATAACAAGCTTAGTGTAACACCATAACCTATTCCTACCTAAACCTAAGTACTGACCTTGAGTGCTGTTGGTCTATTCAGAACTGGTGTGAGTGCTGAGGTGCAGGTTATAGTAGTGCTGCAGCTGGTAAACCTTCTGACAGACCGGACAAACCAGTCGTTTTGTTGCGTTCTTTTTTTTGTTTGGCGTTGAAGTAGCATTGGGTACTGCTGGCACTTTGAACATGTTACTATTTGCATTTTCGTCCAACGAAAACGATAGCTCCATTCTGAAAATAACCATTCCGTGCATTATCCGAAAATCCCTACTTCTGCTATTATTATAACATTCCGCATTGACAATATTTACTTACTCAAAGAAACCATTACAACTAGAACGCCCACATCAGCCACGGCCACACACCTTCAAAATGTAAACATTGCCAGTGAGGGAGAAAGGGAGAAACGGGAAACAATGGAGCATCGTGCGGGAAAAGTCTCTGTCCCCCCCACCACTGGCCGCCAGCCGCCAGCCAGCCGCCGCCCAGCCAAGAGGCAGGCAGCCGCGTCGGAGGAGTGCCCTGAGCGCGCGCGCGTGGTTTGACGCTACGGTGACTTTCTCTGGTTCAATGAAAACGAAAACTAAGGTCACGAGTACCTTCATTGTACCTTTCTGAATCCTCCGAGCACTTTAGAACCTCTGTGTGACGAAAATTGAGGGAGGAGTATGTTGTTAAAGGTCGGCAGGCGGCAGTCCGGGCGCTAGAAGCTGGGACTCCAGGGCGCCCTTCTCTCATGATAACGCCCTGCAGCTATATCCTGCCGCCTTTTTGGAGCACCCCGTTCATGCGCACATTCACGCCGCTCTCGTTCTTAGCAGCCTGGCTGCGAACATCGCGGAATCCAGATTCACATGGCTGGCTGCTGAATTGTTCGGGCACGAAAAGTTCGGGGGTGTCCTCGTCCCGCAGACGCCGAATGGCCAGAACTAGGCAGTGGGCGTTGATCTCCACGCACACGTAGGCATTCAAAGTGACAAAGTTGTCCGCCAGTGCGTGCACAGTAAAAGTCTTACAGTGACATTTCAGCTATGTTACGAAGGAAATGGAGCAAACATAATACGAAGGTGTTTCTCTCCATAATACGAATCTTTTTAGGATTTTCACTGTAACATACAAAGAAAAACCTTCATAATACGAAGAAAAAGTACGTTTGTATTATGAAGGTGCCATTTTCCTCCTTTATAATACGAACGTACTTTTCCTTCGTATTATGAAGGTTTTTCTCTGTATGTTACAGTGAGAATCCCAAAAAGATTCGTAATATGGAGAGAAACACCTTCGTATTATGTTTGCTCCATTTTCTTCGTAACATAGCTGAAATGTCACTGTAAGACTTTTACCGTGTGTCCTTCTCGCAGCAGCCAGTGTCTCCACTTTCGTAAAAAGAAGAGAGAGCGCCAGAGAAGGAACACGCGTCGATCAGCAGCCAGGTCCTTCTTCAGGAAGGCGTCCATGACGTCCCGCATCACTTGTAGGTAGGCTTGAGTGCCATCGGAGTCCGGCTGCTTGGCTAAGCACTCCTGCACAGCATTGCTCGTCATCCTGGGTACCGCTCGGAAATTCATGCGGTCCTTGTTGTTCAGGTCCGTCATTGTCAGATCGTTAGTGTCGAGACTCCGTCTCGACGACATGGCGAAGGTGGCAAGCGGACACAACGTACTCGCCCATGGGGAGGTGGACGGAAGCCTTAAGGAAGCGATTCCTCAACTTTGTCAAGATGTGTACTGTGTCCTGAAACAAAGTAAAAACGGGACAAAATTGAAAACATGGAAGTAGCGGAGCAATTCTCATCCGTAACGCTTCCCGGCGCACAGTGGGCCAGAAGACCGGTGCAGGCGGCCAAAACCCCGGACGCGTTTTGAGCTCCAGAGTCGCTAAATGGGACTCGAACCGAGCGTGTGACCCCACCAATGGATTCCTCGTTCGGAGAGCAATCCATTGGTGGGGTCACACGTTCGGTTCGAGTCCTGTTTAGCGACTCTGGAGCTCAAAACGCGTCTAGAATTTGGCCGCCTCCACCGATCCTCTGGCCCACTGTGCGGCGCTGCCAGAATACACACTAAATGTCTCTGAACAATTTCACACAAAGCCTCAAACGACGTTGTGCAAGCGTGTCGATTGTCATGGTGTCGTGCCACAAATCGAACAAATTTGTGTGAAATTTCGCACGAATATCACGCATGCACAAAATCGCAAGAGCATTCATACAAAAATCGTTCAAATACATTTAGTGTGTAAAGAGTATGCAGCATTCCCCATCACTTAAATTATTGCGAATTACTGCGGTCATCCCTTTCTAATCGTCTTGGAAGTACTACCGTTGTTCGTGAATCCTACCGTCGCTACCGTACACGCAGTGTGCACACGAAAATTGTGTACACTTTTCGTTTGACGTATGAACCTACCTGCACAAACAAAGTCTCCGAGTCCAGACTAACTCCGAACCAACCGCTCCATACATCTGGTAAATTTGCCGGCTCGTGGTGAAAACATTTCCACTTCATGGCGCTCAGGAACCGAGGATCTGCAAAAGTCGAAACGAATGAGTAAAAGTTTAGTTACAATGAAGCTCACGTATAACAGTGCACACGCATTCGTCTACGTACCGCCATCTGAGGAGAAACCCAAGATCCGCACACCCTCTGTCTGGGCCTGGGCCTGCAGGTACTCCCAACGGCGAACGACGTCTTCCTTGTGGAACTTGTTGTCAGTCCCAAACAGCAAGAGCCAGAAAGGGGCGGCGTGATGCTGTAGGGGCTGCGCCAGTACGAGGTGTACATTGCGGGCCACGGCGTGGGTGGCGAATAGGCGCTCCATGGCCTCCGCGTCAGGAACGCCGAAGGCCAACAGGTCTGGCAAGCCATTCCTGTCTAGAGGCCCGACGAACCCGACGCACCGGTCATCCTTCACGTCGTACTCGACGCGGCCGGTGATGCACGTCGCGTCCTCACTGACCCACATCGTGAAGGGAAGCTTCCGATCGACCAAAGCCTTCTTCAATTGTGCCATGCGCAGCTCTCCTTCTTTCATAGGGGCGTTGTACGATCGGGAGAGCAACTTCACTGTGACAAAAATGTACGGTATTCGCCGTTTATATAATTACAGGATTTGCCGTACTTAGAAGTACGGTGTTTCCCGTACCTAGAAGTACAGCGTTTTCCGTACCCATAGAAGTACGGTGTTTTCCGTACCTAGAAGTACGGTGATTCCCGTAGTTTCTACATTGTACAAAAGATCTCGCCTTAAATTTAATTCCAAAGAGTTTGAGTAAATTTTCAAAATCGCTAAAATTGACTGTGATGTCCAGGAATGAGTGCCTTTTGACAAGTGCATTGTACTAAGTAAGGTGATCGCCGAACTTCCAGGCACGGTAAACGCCGTACTTACAAGTACGGTAAACGCTGTACTTCTAGGTACGGAAAACACCGTACTTTTATGGGCACGGTAAACGCTGTAGTTCTAGGTACGGTAAACACCGTAATTCTAAGTACGGCAAATCCTGTTAATAAATTAACGGCAAACACCGTACATTTTTCTTACAGTGATTGACCATGGCCAAGCTTGGCAGAGCGCCCTCCAAGTTGACGGACAGTGTCTCATATGTTTTATTGCCTCAAATAATGTATAAGTACACTGCCATCAGCTTGATGCACAAATCATACCTGAAAAAGAAAAACTTTTATTTAGCTACAAAAAATAACCATACAATTATTAAAAATTTCGAAAAAGGTTGATTCTACGCAAAAAAAATGAAAAAGAAAAGGGACCTAGTGAGAAACTTAAGTGTATGTGCAGATGCGCGCGCTTACCTTCGACCATTCTTTGAACGATCAGCGTTCTGTTCTGCCATGCGAACCAGAGCTTTCAAAAAGCGAGGAGCCCCCTTTAGCTCCCGGTTGCCCTCAGTGTCGGAACCAGCAAAGACTGCAAGGCGTTTTCTCAATATCTCGTTTTCTTGAATGGTTTGCAGTGCTGGGTCGATGTCCATAAACTCCGTAACGAGCATCTGCTGCGCATTAGCTGACCTCTCCCGGCGACGCTTTTCCCTGGCGGACCGGGAGTAGAAATCACTGCGCCACTTAGATGGAGCGGGCTCTATTATTGAGACCGGGGTGCTGGCCGCCCGTTGCCCTTCCCCGTTCGCCGAAAACCCGCGTTCGAGGCCTGCTCGCGTTCGTCCAGTTCAGCTAAGTCTTTAGCAAACTCTTCGGCCAGTTCGCGGGCCTCCATTTCCGCTTGAAAGAGCCTTTCTCGCTCTGAAATGCGTAAAATTTAGCCGTTAATTAGTGCATTACAGTATGGGCAGGGCACAAAAAAGGATTCGCGACAGAAACGCGAGCTCTGTAACTCTCGCACCAACGGTACGTGCCCTATGGGTGCGAGAGAGACGGAGCAACGCAAGCACTGCATAGATCGGTCCCTCTCGCACCAATGGTACGTGCCCTATGGGTGCGAGAGAGACGGAGCAACGCGAGCACTGCATAGCTCGGTCCCTCTCGCACCAATGGTACGTGCCCTATGGGTGCGAGAGAGACGGAGCAACGCAAGCACTGCATAGGTCGGTCCCTCTCGCACCAACGGTGCGTGCCCTATGGGTGCGAGAGAGCCGGAGCGATGCGAGCACTACATTGCTCGGTCTGATGTCGGAGTGAGGTCCGCACAGTCTCCGGCCTTGTGTCTTACCTGTCATTCGAGAGCTTCCCGCCCCTTCAGCATTCCGCGGGGTCCCGAACATGTCACGCACAGTGCGCTGCTGCTGCTTTGGCCTCTTTGGCGTTGGCTGGTCCTCGGATTCACTGTCCCCACCGTCGACCTGCTGACCAGGCTGACCATGCTTGTTGACAACGTGCTGTATGAAGTTTGACACGACCCAGTTCCGTTTGTCTTTTTGTAGCTTTGTGTTGTGGCTGCAGTGGCACGTAACGGTGGCCCGGAAGCCTTTGGGGCCGTCCGCCGTAACAGTAATCACCACATCCTCCAGCTTCTTGACGGCCGCCTGTGATAGTAGTCCCTTATCTTCTTTCCTGGAGGCGCCGGAATCGATCAGCTTTCTTAGAACAGGCACCTCTAGATCTGTAAGACAATAAAATACGTATTTAGAAATTATTCCCTACTGGATACTACAAAATCAAAAGCGTGCTCAACACACTCCCACGAGAGGATAAATACACTGAGTTACGTACCTCGCCTTGCAACAGTCACTCTCTTGCCCCCCTTGCACATGAGCTCTCGTGGCTCCGCCATTTTGTCCCTGCAGAGCTTTGCAGCAGCCATCAGGGCATGACGGTGCCCAGAGAATATTTGAAATTTGCTGAGGCCAAATGGCGCATTAAGTGGCCCAAAGTGAGTCTCAGCCTCCGTCTTATCTTCAAGCTTTTTGACAAATTCCTCCATTTCAGATAGATTTTCATCGTTCAGAGCCGCCATTCCGGCATAAGTGGTGAAACCAAAATAGCTCAAAAGCTTCGTAAATGGGATCGTACTGCCAAGTTTCTTCTCTAATTCCTTCCAAAAGCTTTCAGCATCATTCGGAGGCTGAAATAAAAGGACCCGATCAAAATTGGACAAGACATCAAGAAACTTCGTTAAAACAGGTAAAAACTTTGTCAATATTAGGAAATATTGATGTAGGGCACGACGCCCCGCCCCGTACGACTGCGTCCTCGACAACTGCCTGTCGAACGACCAAGACAACGGCGTATCACACGACCAGCACAACGGCCACCTCCCCGACGGCCTCCCGGACAGCCTGTACGACGCCCACCTGCCCGACGCCCTCTCGGATCTCCTGCACGACGCACAGTGGGCCAGAAACCAGCAGAAACGGCCAAAATTCGAGGCGCGTTTTAAGCTCCAGAGTCGCTAAATAGGACTCGAACCGAACGTGTGACCCCACCACTGGATTGCTCTCCGAACGAGGAATCATTGGTGGGTCACATGGTCGGTTTGAGTCCCATTTAGCGACATTGGAGTTCAAAACGCGTCCCGAATTTTGGCCGCCTCCGCCGGTTTCTGGCCCACTGTACGACGCCCACCTGCGGCCTCGACCGTCGGCCCGACGGGCAGCACCACGGCCACCTTCCCGACGGCCTCCTGGACCGCCTGCACGACGGGCAGCACCACGGCCACCTTCCCGACGGCCTCCCGGACAGCCTGCATGACGGGCAGCACCACGGCTACCTCCCCGACGGCCTCCTGGACAGCCTGCACGACGCGCACCTACCCGACGGCCTCTTGAACCGCCTGCACGACGGGCAGCACCACGGTCCCCTTCCCGACGGCCTCCATACCGGACAGTGGGCCAGAATACCAGTGCAGGCGGCCAAAACTCTAGGCGCGTTTTGAGGTCCAGAGTCGCTAAATAGGCCTCGAACCGGACGTGTGACCCCACTAATGGTTTGCTCCTCGAACGAGGAATCCATTGGTGGGGTCACACGGTGCGTTCGAGTCCCATTTAGCGATTCTGGAGCTCGAAACGCATCTTGAGTTTTGGCCGTCTCCACCGGTCTTCTAGCCCACTGTGTACCGGGTTTCGAACCCGAAACAACTTGTCTTGGCACCTCGCTTGCAGTATGCTCTCCCGCGCGACAGAACTTACCAACCTGGCCTAATGCTTTTCCGTTCCGACCAGAACACAAGAAAAAAGATTCTCTTTCTCCGTTGCCAATATTTGTGAGCGCTACGATTCACTATAAGAGTAATGTTGAAAAGCCGGAGTAAGACACAAAGTCACCTGTGCTCTCCTTGGTTCAAGCTGTTAGAAGCAGACAACTTTACTCACCTCCATTCCGTTGTGGTCGTTCTCTCCCATTCTTCAGTCAGCACAGAAGCAGCACAGAAAGCCTTGCGTCCTGGTTGCGTCGCGAAGCGTTAGCAAGGTGGAGCGTTCGGTTGTTGCCTAGGGAAGTAGAGCTGGCCGCAAGCGCTTGCGACGACAGGGGAGGGCGCGGGGGAGGGGGCAGACCCTTGCCGGCCGGCAGCGCGCCGCCGCCACCGCGCCGCTGCGCCACCGCCGCCGCCGCGCCAGCAGGCGGCCACTGCTACTACCACGCCGCGCCGGTATTTTTGCCGCAGACGTCCGTGGCGAGTCGCGCCGCGCATCGCGGCGCGTCACGGCGCGTCCGGTCAACAGGTCGAAATAATCTCTTATTATCCAAATACATCCGCTCACGATTTAGCCTTTCGGGCCGGCTGGTGCGTGCCGCATGGCTGCGAGAGAGACGGAGTGACGCGATCACTGGATAGCTCGGTCTCTCTCGCACTAACGGTACGTGCCCTGGGTGCGAGAGGGACCGAGCGACGCGAGAACGGCATTGCTCGGTCCCTCTCGCACCAACGGTGCGCCCTATGGGTGTAGAACATGATGATTTTTTACAAAGTTTGTCGAATTTCAATAAATTACAGTGAAATTTAAGAAATATCAATAAATTTCAGCTAATTTCAGTGAATTTCAACGAATTTTAGTGAAATTTTTATGAATTTTAATGAATTTTAGTGAATTTTAGTGAACTTTAGTGAAATTCAATAAATTTGTGGAATTTCAATGAATTTTAGTGAATTTTTGGAATTTCAATAGTCTTTCAATGAATTTTTTTGAATTTTAATTCAAGTGTACAATTTTTTTTCGAAGTTATTTCCCCTTGAAATTAACATTTTGAACATTTTCCTCATGTGGTTCCGGTACTCTAGGCGCCGTAATTGAAACACTATCTATTTCAAACGTGACTGTTCTAGTTTTCCACGAAAATCCTGACTTATATTTTTCCATAAAATCATTTCCTATCAACAAATTGATCTGCTGGGGTAGGGGTGCGACCACTGCGGCGTGGTGCACCTGCGCTGCGCCAACAGTGAACGCAGGACGGTACATTCTGTCCACCGGCAGCGAGATTGCTATACCAACCTCGCTTCTCACCAAATGCCCCCACCCATGCCCGCGGCGCTGTTGTCGCGTCCACAGGGCCCACAGGCCACACAGGCCCACAGGTGCTCTGGGCATTCTTGCAAGGCAGTGGCCTCGACTTGGGGGGAATCTTTTGGCGCGATATCAACAACAGCTTAGGTTATGCATTTGCTCGCTCGCCTTGCATTATGTCTGGGGAGAAAATTTATTGCTTTTGCCGCCAAGGAGAAGGAGGCAGGTATGGCTTCTGATCTTTATAACTCTTGTTCATTTGGAGGGAGCCTATACTGACTTCAGGCTATTCTGACCTTGGTTGTTATAATCCTTGCTTCGTTAGGTTTATGATTGGCTGTGATGGATGCCAAGAGTGGTTTCATGGAGATTGTGTCAATGTGCCGCAGAAAAGTAAGTAGGCCAATCTGCTTTAATTCGCTGCTATGGCATGTGTCAATTCAACCAATTGTATTGTTTACTCTTCTCAGAATCTAAAGCGTTCAAGGACTGGTTCTGTCCAGTTTGTCGGTCCAAAAAGTTGTGGTCCAATAAATTGAACGAGGATATACATTTGCTGTGGACCAATTTGTTTAAGGTAACGCATATGGATTAAGCTGGAAGTTCCCTCATAACTCCATAGTTTTTAATATTTTTTTTGTTATATTTTTTGTTAGGAAAAACAAGGTTTGATAAAGAAACATTTGTCTGGCGTGCTGGTAAGAGAGACACTTCTTTCCTGTTATTAGGTCCTATATGTAGCATGTACTATTATCCCCCATTTGGCTTATATTCTTTTCTTTTTCATACATATATTTAGGTCAACACAAGTACACATCATGACAGCTGCGTTTCTGGAAATTGTGATGAATGGCAAGCAAAGTATAGTCTACTTCAAAAGGTATGGCACACATTTTACCTGACGGAAGGAGCAAACTCTCATAATAAACTTTCTTGTTCAATTTGTAGGATATAGAGATACTGAAAGCCAATCTTTTATCTGAGGAGCACAAATGTGTCACATCGCAAGGGAAATGTAATGCATGGCAAGCAAAATTAAGTGAAGCTAGTGCAGAAGTAGATTGCCTGAAAACCAAAATCATCTCTCATGAGAGAGAGAACAATGCACTTCAAATGGTATTTATAATTTCACAGCCCCATTGAAATGTTATTTTTTATTGGCTTGTGTGCACTGGTTTGTTTAATTTGTAGGAAATGGAGAAACTGAAAGCCGATCTTTGTATTAAGAAGCAGGAATGTGATTCATGGCAAGCAAAATTCAGTGAAACATTTGCAGAGGTAGATTCCCTCAAGGATAAAATTATCTCCCATGAGAGTGCGAACAGTGCACTTAAAATGGTACTTATATATTTCCACAGCTGCTTTTAAATTATATTTGGCGACAGCCTCTGAGGATGGACTTTGTTTAATTTGTAGGAAATGGAGAAACTGAAAGCCAATCTTTCCGTTAAGAAGCAGGAATGTGATTCATGGCAAGCAAAATTCAGTGAAGCTTCCGCAGAGGGAGATTGCCTCAAGAACAAAATTATCTCTGCCCTTCAAAAGGTATATTAGCATATTTTTACAGCCGCACTCTGGAGCCTATGATAAAATGTGTAATTTTTAATTTATAGGAAATTGAGACACTTAAAGCCAATTTGTCTAGTGAGCAATCAAAATATAGTGGATCTTGTAGAGAGGGAGATTGCGTCACAACTGAAATTAACTCTCTTGAAGGGCCTCCCAATAAGAAGGTTAGGCCGCGGGTATGTACTTTTTACAATTCATTCTAAACTTTTGGGTAAGTTAAATTTGTTAACATTGTTTTCATTCGTTCATCAGTTTATCAAACTGAGCTTGTCCCAGCACAAGAAGCTTGAACAATAAGAAGATCGTTTCAATAATTAGGATCAATCAGTATTTGCCCCGAGGTTTTCACATGTACAACAAGAAGTTGTTTTTAATGATTAGGACTTAACAAAATAAAAACTTCTTTTTTGCATCCTTGTTTTATTTTCTCCTACCACTTTAATAAAAGTCCATACAAGACAATAAAAAACATATTAGGATGTAATAAAATAAGATCACCTGCTCAACAATAACAAACATAAAAAGACCCAAAAGTAAGGCTGACAGTATTGTAAAGAATCAAGGAGCCAAGTATAAACACTACTTCTTGCTGTGGGTTCCTCCTATCATGCGCTTCGTCAGAACACAATCTTGTAGAGCATGTGGAGCAGGCCTTTTTCTCTCTGGCAATTTATTCCAGCTTGGTCCTGCGACAGTTTTGTTGCCCTTATTAACAGAATAAGAGTGCTCAGGTACCAAACTGTTGCTAACACCCTTTGGAGGCCTACCACCACTAAGGGCTTTCCTGCCTCCAAGGTACACTTTCCGCCGAGCTGTTGACAGCACAGGAATAGTGTTTCCTGTGGCTTTCTTCACTGATAAGGGGGCAGCGCCCATCCCCTTGCCAAAAGAGAACATGGCTGAAACCAAGGCCGAATCAGAATTTGAAATTTTTTTGTTTACATCCACAATTGACTGACAGGCTTTCAGAAAAATGTCTGGCCTCTTCTCGAGATTTCCTATCCAACCAGACACCATTTCTTGTAACTTGTCTTTGGCTAAAGAGATTTCTTCATCAAGATTGGGCCTCAAATCTTCACAGTGGGATGTAACATCTTCAAGAGTAGCAGGATCAATTGCAGTGATGTCAGTAGTCAAAGAATGGTCATAACTGTCACTAGCATCATTTTCAGTAGTGGCTCTGGATTCAAACAGACCATCAAACCACCCCTGAGGAACATCTCTGTGTCCATGGACAATTTCAAACAAGATCATCTTCATTTCTTGTCCGTTTTGAAACCTCGGTAAGACTTGTTGACTGGATAAATTGAAGTCTCTTACCACACAACACAAGTGCTTGCAGGGTTTTCCATTACTACCTACAGGGCAAGAACAAACTTCACAGGACATAACAATAGTGTACTCGGTGCCTTTGGTAAGATTCTTCACTTTGTAACAATCTGGTGGAAAAGGCAACTTCTCACTCTTCAGATCAGCCATTTTAACCGGATCAATAAAATACCTTGACTTGAAGGGGTGCAATGATCTATTGTTCAGAACATCTATGATCCTCATTTCTATGTATGAAACAAATCTTGTCAAGAGAAAGTCAAGAAGTTGAACAGGATTAAAAGCCTTGATCCTTCCTAGAATAATATCTTTGATGATTCGCATGGTGGCTTCGCTGTAATTGTTAGTATCATGTCCACGAGTTAATAGATCAACTCTATGGCATAAAGCCCACTCTGACGATCGCTTAAGAAAGTCCAGGACATGGTTCAGAACAATGGGATTGGAAACCATCTTCGAATTGTTCTTTAAATCTTGAATCCTGTCTTCAAATGTTTCTAGATCTGATGCATAAACAACATCCTTAAACAGGAAGAAGAGTTCGGTCCTGTCATCTGGAGGAACATTGTGGTCCCTTTTCCATACGTAGCGCCAGAATGCCTGGAGTACATGAAAAATGCATAATAATAATAATATCAAACCAGGAAAAGACTCCCATAATGCATCTCTTTCACTAGTACAGTCATCTGTCATGCCTAACTTAGGTCCAACATCTGGACCTCTCCCATAAAAAGCATTAGGGGGCATAAGAGATTTCAATAAATTCAAGCCATGCTTCAGCACTTCTTTGCTTTCCGATGTCACAAGAAGTATGCCCAATGGAAGTGCTCCAGCGACAGATGGAGTAAGAAAGAGAAAAACCCGGCAATTGAGAGCATCCATTGTTCCTGATGAGTCCACGAATACCATCTCCCCAGCTGATCGCAGCAATGTGTGCGTGCGTTTCATAATAGGGGTGCAGACTGCGACAACCAAATCTCTTCCCTCATGTAGATCAACTTTGCAGCATTCCTCTCCCACGTCATCATTGTATTTGGAGCACAATTTTCTGAGAGCATCTAACATTTCATCTCCTGTTTGAGGGCCATAACAGTTGGAAGACACTTTGCTAAATAGTTTATAAACCCAGAAATTACTTGGGCTTATTGATCCATCTGCAGCAGCAAATATGTACTTGTCTCCATGCTCCAGTAATAAGTCAAATTTATGGTTCTCAATCGCTGACTTAGGAGAATGCCCTGCAGCAAACATTTTCAAAAATTTCTCTCTCAATTCTTTGGATGGTCTGCGGTGTCTCAAAACATCAGCAGCATTAATACGATGATTGTGAGTATGCTTGATAAAAATCTCACAAGGAAAGTCCTGTAGTAGATCATCTGAGCTCCTGCAACAAAAGAGCATATAATTAATGGCACCATTCAACATAAAATGACTAGTGATTTGGTTTTCAATGAGTGGTAAAGTGCATACCAAGTCATGGATTTCTGTTTGATTGTGATGCGTATGATGGCAGGGCAACCTGTATTCTTGCTTATCCTCCTGCTGGAATGTTGATTTGCAGCAGGTTCCGAGTCATCTTCCAAATCACATGAAGCTTTTTTCCTCGGTCTTGTGTTGTGATGGCATCTGTATTCTCTCTGCAAAGTATTTATTTATTTCCTCTCACTGTTTTCACTTTTACGAGTTTTGAATAACTACACTTGATAAACATACCTTGAATACCAAACGATCTGAATTTTCCTTCTTTGACTTCTTGAAGCGGAAATCACACTTGGAGATTTTCTCAAAGCTGCGCAGCCATTCCTCAGCTTCTGTCCTACTATTGATATTGACTCGGATACTTCCCTTCCAATCATCATCATAGCTTCCTTTTACACATTCAGTAACAATGTAATCAGCCATTAAGCTAGGCATGAAGTCCTACAACACAAGCAATTGAAAAAATAGTTTGAAAGAAAAACATACTCAAGGTATGGGGAAAATAGTTCCTCATGAAAAACTGTACTCACATGAACTTTCTGAAAATGTTCATTGGAAATGCTATCCTGTCTCATCTTTGAAATGGTTGCAGCTATATCGTTGGGTTTCTTGCGACAAGTAGGCTTCTTCGTTTGCTGAGTTACAAGCGGACAGGGATGAGGCGTTTTACTTGAAGTGATTTTTGACTTAGGCTGTTCAAAGTCATCACTCAGTTCATTATCATCACAAGAACCAGGCAAGTTTTCTCCTATGTACAATCATAATGTTAAAACTTGTACATATAGTGTAAAGACGTTGTTGTCAAACTGAAAATTACCTGTTAAGATAATGGGCGCAGGATTTATTCCGACAACTGGTCTGGTGTTTCCAACTGGAACAGCACATTTATTCTCAGTCAGCCTAGCTTGAACTGCGGATTTCTCAAGTTGCTTCAAAGGAAGATCTAAAAATTAAACCAAAAGTAGGCGGTAAGAACCCCCTGAGTTCTGAAAACAATAAAATCTCATTAGTTGCAATCAAACAAACCACTCGCACCTTTGGCCATACATGACACCTGCCTTGCCTTAGACAAGACGTCATCAATAGGATTCCTATTTTCCAAATGCTGGGCATCTTTGAAGTCATGGTTGGAAACATTTGGAAATCTTTTCTCGACAGTTATCTGAAAAACAAATATAAATACCGAAAACTGCGATGGGCAGACAGCAACGAAGAAGCGAGAATAACCAGTAGTGAAATAATTACCGAATTAATAGGCTTCAAAGGCCGCCTTAAGATTGGGATAGTCTTTAAAGTAGCCGGAAATCTTTTGGGGGGCTCCATAGCTCATTATAAGAGAATAATACCAAAGAGATACGTAGAAAACACCAAAGGCGCGAGAGAAATGGCTGCAACCGCCAAAAAGGCGATATTCCCCCAGAGCCCGAGTCCGCGGCCTTGCGAGAATGTGTCACAGGACCGGTGGGTCCATACCAGCATGGCAACATCGCCCCGGGCAGGGGTGGGGGCATTTGGTGAGAAGCGAGGTTGGTATAGCAATCTCGCCCACCGGCAAAACTGAGTCGTTTGCCGCCAATAACCTCATTTTGACAGGCTGTAAAGCAGCCGTATTAGTACAAAATTTTGAATTTAAAATTGTCCTAACGGCTCCCGAGTCCAAAGCCGCTTTTAGTTTCAGCCCATCTATTTTTACAAAATTTTTACAAAGTTTTCCTACTTCTACATTTGAGCCGTTCAAAATTTCCCATTCCTCCTCCTTAAACAATTTAGACCGATTTTTGGAAACTGGATTATTGCCCATTAGTGCCCGGGCTTAGTCTCAGAAAAGCCCTCGATACTGCACTTTTTGTTCACGCGATGCCTATGCGATTTTTCGATAGTTAGGGCCTAAATGAAAGATTTTGCCCGAAGAGGCAATCCAAATTTCCCTTAGGAATTTTTTTTACAGCCTCTCGAAAATAGCGTGGCGCCTTGCAGGACGTCCGGGTAGGCAACCCGCAGCACGAGCACTCGCGTTTTCACGCATTTCTGACTTTCAAACGCTAGGAAAGGGGTTAGATGTTAGATATTCGAGTACGGTTTTTTTCCTGCGGTTCTAGGGACTCAATAGAAGGATTTCACGCGGGGAGGCATTCAATCTGGCCCATAGGCGATCGCTGACAAGAGTCCAAAGTTTACTATACTGACTTTTTTGCAATGCTTTGTTTGATTTCGTAAAAGTGACAGTAAATTAGCTCAGATTCGACCCAAATGTGTTGGTTTGTCTAGTAGAAGGTCCCATCAAAGCGTGCGAAGAGGGGAAACAAGTTGAAACAAACGTGAAACAAACGTGAAATAATAAATGTGAAATAAGTTAAATAAGTTTGAAATGTTACAAAATAACTCAGAAAACGCAGGTATTTCAACTTCAGCATTTGAAAGCAGTGATGTGAAGGATATGAATGTCGTGTGTGAACGTACACCAAGATACGGGTGGGGACGCGGTCGTGTCGTGTGGGTGACGCAACTCTCCCCTCCCCTCTGCTCCTACCTGGATCGACTAAAGAATTTTTCATACTACCTCGCGATGAGAATTTTTTAATGATAATTTCTTCTCGAATGTGAATCGTATCACTTGCAGACAACACGGTCTGCTGTACTAATGGAGACCACACTTGGCTTGAAGAAAATGAATGAAGCATTTCGTGAAAGTTAGATAAGTAATTTTGTTTTGTTCTTTTTAAGGATGCCACTAAATTTCTCTGCTCTGAAGTTGATTCTTTCCTCTTTAATTTTGCAGGTCTGTGAAATACAGCGCTGTGTGATTTAAGTTCAAAAAAAGAAGATACGACTGAGTTCGAACTGTCGCTACATAGTTTAATTAATCGCGGCTTTTGTGTGAATATGTTCTCACAACTATTACCCACCAAGTTGAATTGCTGGAACTCTGCTCTCGTCGTGAATCAAGTTACTTGTTCCGATTAACGGGCTTTAATTTGATCTCTGTCAGAGGTTATGGTTAGTTTGCCTTGTTGCTTAGTGAGCGCAGTTTCCAAAGAAACAGAACATTGACAGCCTGTCGTAGAAATATTTCAAATTTGCGTTCTTATGCACTGATACTTAGCCATTTTTACTGATCTTTTCCCAATCCTATTGTGACATCCCCTGCATTTTAAAGTTATCGCCTTGCCTTGATCATTTTAAAACTAAACTGTATTTGCTAACCTGTAGCATATTTATACCAATAGACATCTAGCTTGGGTCTTTTTCACCAAAGATGCCCCATATTTTGATAATTCTTATGTTGTTTGGGAACTCAGTTTTATGACTTGATGTGGCCACAGCTATAAGAAAAATATCTCTCAAATAATAAATATCTGTCTGCTGAAAATATTTAATCGTGTATAGTTTCACAGTGAGCAGTGAGGTGGTGAGGCTTTCAGTAAGGTGGAGTCCCTGGTTCGACCCATTCTCTTGATCTGTCATCATCATCATTATAATCATTGAGATAAGTATCAGTCGTTCACAACACAACATGACGATGCAATGCCTGGTGTTAACTATACCACCATTAAGAAGGTGGTAACTAAGGGGGTGACCCATTAGTTACCCTTCGTGTTTTATTTCAAGAGTTTTTTTGTCACTTTATTGGCTGGGGACCACATTCAAGTTTGTAACTTGTCTTCTATATTTAGTGATGCTCAATCTGCAACAGTGTGTGAAACTGATTCACGGTGCGCGCTCTCAAGTGGTTCATCCAGATTCTGAGCTTCAAATTCTTAAATAAGTGGTTTCACTTTCAGTATTATCCTAAATGATATGCGAAAAAGAAAGCATAAGATTTTTACAATATTTCTGTTAGTTTCCTAGAGAAAAAAAGTTGTTAAAAGCCTAATAAAAATATGACTTTGGCCAAATTAAAATTGATACATACTTACTCAATCTTTCCTGGTTAAAAAAATAATTGCTAAATGGCAAATACCTAATGCTCAGGTGAGGAGACTTGGGAGAAACGACCAAATTTGTTATGAAAACAACTTTGAAACTATTGGGAGTTGGGCACCCTAACTTTGGGTTTAAGTTCATCTTAGTGAGCAACTTTGAACAAAAAACAAAACTGCCAGCACAAATATTCTAGGAAATAGGATCTTCTGGGATCTTCAGTTTACAGTAACCTTGATTATGAAGTTGGTGTTAAGAAAAAACTGAACCCAGCGACACGCTCCATTAGTGTTCAGAAATATCATGGCAATTTGAAGAACAACTTGGCGTGTTGCTACCCCGCGCGGCTCGTGACCGGGGCCCCTTGCCCGAGAAAAGGCACTTGCGCGCGGGGTATCGACACGCCAAGCACCCGCTCCAGCCCCTCCCCTCCCCCTCTACCGCTACGCCCCCTCCTACGCCCCCATTGGCCACGGCGCAACGGCCGCAAAACAATCGCAAGTCGAACTGCTTTGGTCTGTTCAACGGTCTGTTGCGTCCATAGCGTCCATTCCGACTTTGCCTGTGCTCAACGGACCAGCGCGTCTCTGAGTTTCGGAACATTGCGGTCTGTTTCCAGTGTGATTACAATCTAATCGGGTGTGCAGTGTTGTGTTGTGATCTGCTATTTTGGAGCAATTTTCTGTGCTTTCCTTGCGCTTTGTTGCAGGACCGGCGTAGCGTCCAAGTTGCGTCATCATGCCTGACTCGCCTTTCGCTCGTTCCTCCAATGAAGTAAGTCGTTGGCTTCAGATTATCAAGTTTTCTGTCTGCCCCATGAACGCAAGGGGGTATTCACTCAGGTAATAGTCGGTTGTCTGCTGTGTAATTGATCTGTAATAGTTTTGTAATGTAATTGGTAATGAGGGCAGCAAGTAGGCAAAATAAGTGGCAAGTTTGGGTCTTTTTAGACCATTGTTGCCGTTGTTACTTTTTGAGAGGTTTTTCGGTTCAGATAGATCAACATCACGCATACAAAAACTGCACCCAATAAAAAGGACGCATTTACTAATTCGCAAAAAAATTAAAACCGTCCAAAATTGCCAAAAATGCTCGTTTTACGCTTAAAATCCAGGTCCGTAATGAAATGTGTAATTGGCGTAATTGGTGTAATACTTTCGGAAAGGTAATAGTTGGTTGACCATTTCCGAGAGTGAATACCCCCTTGCATGAACGCGACCGAACTTGGCCGTAGCAATCTTCTTTTCTGCTGACTGATTCCGCAAGTCGTTTTCGTCACTCTGTGTCTCTCTTCTATACGGGACGCTCTCTGAGTGCGAGAGAGACAGAGTTACTGAAACGTCGAAAACGGCCGACGGCATCAGTCTACTAATTCCAAACGCTGCTCTCGTCGTTGTGCCTTTCGCTCTCATTGGCGTACTCACAGAGGGACAGCGACAAACAGTGTTTGGAATTGCTGCGTAATGATTTCGAAGGATCGTTTGATTGCTCTGTCTCCCTCGCACTCATGGGGCGTCCCGCAAGGGTGCGAAAGAGACAGAGCGGAGCAGCTCCAGCCCGAATGGGCCCGGCTTCACCCCGACCTCTCCCGATTTGGGTCAAAATTCTTACTTTTACTGCCTTGGTCTTGGTTGGAATCAATGAGTGCAAGGTAGAAGATCATGGTTTGGGGAAACCTGCCCACCTTGAGCCTCCTACCCACTTAGTTAAATACTCAAACGCTCAATTTGGGAGTTTTACTTAAAGATGAAAATATCTGACCTTGCACCAACTTTTAAAGTTCACCACTGTGCCTTAAAAATTGCCTTAGGGTCCTACCTAAAAGATCAGATAAAATCTAAGGTGGTGAAATAAAAATTTCTCTAAGCGTTCCAGAAAGCGCAACTTTAACATAGAACTTGTTCGCAAACTCTTACAGTGTGAGCCTACTTTTCAGTAAACAGTGTTTCTCATTGTCATCAAATATGATCAAAATAAATGTATACAGAGGTCTGAGGACTATTTAGAGTCACAAACTCATAATTGCCAAAAGTTACCCAGCAGGAGAGCAAATAAGCATTTGTCTCTGTGAAGGCGAGGGCTGGAGGTTGGAGAGGGAAATGTTGCTAGTGTCTGTGTGTATGACAGGCTTTGTCTCTTCTCCCTCGTCCTATTTTGGAGCGATTCAAAAGTAAGCATTTCGTTAAGGGGAGGTTCTGGTAAAAAAATTTCTTTCTTCAAAATGGGTCCCACTGTGCATGTTTGAAAAGTCTTACTTATAAAAGATACAAATTTTACATTTAATAAACCCCATTGAAGAGCCTTTTTTTCTCCATTTTGACTTTAACTTTAAAAATCTTCTTGCTCATAATAATTTAGCGTGAAAGGTAGGTCTTGATATTTTTCACTTCCTCGATTCATTTTTTTAGATCCCAGGATCTTTAACTTGTCAAAACCTTGTCAATGGTAATGTAATGGACATGTTGAGTTGTGAATGCTGATGAATCAAAGAAGTGAAAGATATTAAGACCAAAGCCAAAATGGAGAAAAAAGGGCCCTTCAATTGGGTTTATTAAATGTAAAATTTGTATCTTTCATAAGTAAGACTTTTCAAACATGCACAGTGGGACCCATTTTGAAGAAAGAATTTTTTTTTACCAGAACCTCCCCTTAACGAAATGCTTACTTTTGAATCGCTCCAAAATAGGACGAGGGAGAAGAGACAAAGCCTGTCATACACACAGACACTAGCAACATTTCCCTCTCCAACCTCCAGCCCTCGCCTTCACAGAGACAAATGCTTTTTTGCTCTCCTGCTGGGTAACTTTTGGCAATTATGAGTTTGTGACTCAAAATAGTCCTCAGACCTCTGTATACATTTATTTTGATCATATTTGATGACAATGAGAAACACTATTTACTTAAGTTCACTGATTGTAATCGGCACTTTATCAATGGTTGGTTCAAACAAAAGATTAGTGGTGAAATGTTCTAAAGTTGTTTTATTGTGTTTCAGGTCCAACCCCTCGACGCGGAGACGCTAGAGTTCTGGAATCTGATCCAGGATCGGCTCCCGGGTGTGACCTTGCCGGACTGCTACAAGAGGCTGTTGGGATTCCACGGCTTCAAGTCAGTAGTCGCGATGAGCAAGCTCGACGAGGAGGACCTGGCCGACATCGAGAGGGACGCGCGGGAGCGGTTCGCTTTGGCATCAGAGAGCAGGTGTGTCCTGTTCCTTGGTGACCAGGCTGAAGATGCTGCCAACTTCCGGATCTTGCGGGGCTATCGCAAGCTCATCATGAGTGTGGCAGAGTTTTGCCGGACCCAGAACTTTCTGGGGAAGCACTCTGTCGCGAGGGCGCGGCAGCAGGGCGGCAGCAGCGGGCCCGCTGGCAAGAGCAGGACGCCGCAGGACGCCGACAAGGGTCTCGACCATGAGAAGAGCCAGGTCAAGGTGCTTGTGCGTAGCGGCATCCAGGCGGCCAGGAAGGACCTGGCCCAGGATGTCCTTGACCACGCTGCAGATGTGGAGGTGGAGGTGTCCAACTCGAATGGCGTCCTACGCGCTGACGTGAAGTGTGTTGCGTGCACCAAGACCACGTCCTTCGACAAGCAGAAGAACCGCTGGGTTGTTGGCAACTTCATCACCCACCTGCGCGGCAAGCACCCGTCTGTCGAAGCGGCGGCGGCGGTGGCGGAGAAAAGGTAGCAGCACCAGTCGTCGCGCAAGAGAAGTGCTGGTTCTGGCAGTCCCCTCATGGCTGCCTAGGACGAGGACGATGTCGACGAGATTATTGACCTTGAGAGCACGGCATCGTTCACCACACCAGCGAGTCGTCGTGGGTTTGCCCTTCGGCGTGCTGGGGATCGCCCTGCGGCCAGCTCGTCGCCAGTCAGCTCGTCGAAGGTCACCTCGCAGGCCAGGTCGCCGGTCAGTCCTCCGGCCAGCCCTCTGGCCAGCCCACTGTCCCGCCCTCAGCCATCATCCAGCAGTGCTGTGGGCTCATCTTCTGCCCCCCGAGGGCTGTTGAAGGGCCCCGGCGCATCGGCTGGCGCATCTGCCGGCGCATCTGCCGGCGCATCTGCCGGCACATCTGCCAGTGCATCTGCCGGCGCATCTGCCGGCTCTCCATCCGAGCAGGTGCAGGTCCTGGTGCACGATGCTCACGACGGCAGCAAGACTCAGGGCTCCGGTACCCACCCCAACCAAAATCCACCTGAGGATATTGATGACCTCGTGAGTGGGATGTTCGACAAGTCCTTTGAGGAGGAGTCTTTTCTGATAAAGGGGTAGGTGAACGGTCCGACCTTCCTCGTAGCAAGTGGCGCCACTAGCGCCACAGTAGGACCGCGAGGGCTCGTCGTTAGCTCCACAATTCCATCGAAGCTGATCAGAAATTCCTTACGGACTTCTTCGGGCAGACGAAGAAGGGTCCCAGCTCGTCTCCGGTGAAGGCCCCGCCGACTCCATCTGTTCAACGTGGCTATCTTCTTCCACCCGCCGAGAATCTGCCTCCAGATTGCGGTGCTCTGCTCCGGAGACTGGTAGAACAGGCTTACCATAACGCGGGTCGGCACAAGAATGCAAGAAGGTGCAACAATCTATTTTGACTTTTTTAAATTTTGTGATTGTTTTGGCACAACATCTGTAACTTCTAATTTTTTTTCTTTTGTCCAGGTTTTTTGATGATATAAAGCTGTATGCCACTTACCTTTACATCACAACGGGGAAGCTGTCTTACGACGACTGGCACAGGGCCGGACTGGCTAGGTCAGGGCCCCGGTCGCAATGTGACGTCAAGGGCCCCCATTTTCCGAAATAGGACATTATTAAACATTTAAAAAAATGAAAAACCGTGTTTTTTTTTAACAGGAACAATTTTATTACGTTCTTAGATAATAAAACGTACATTTTTTTTCCACAGTTAAGAATACTATCAGAATAATTACTTAAAACAGTAGCAAACGTTTCAGCTCATCAGAGCTTGTAGCAAATGTGTTGATTATTTTATCTTTGCTTATGATGAAACTTAATGCTCTCTCAACATGCATAAAAATAAGCGCCTCAAAAAGGTCTTGGCTTAGTGTGCTCCTAAGCCTTGTTTTGACTAGCTTAACAATTGAGAACACTCTTTCACATGAAACTTGGGTGGTAGGCAGAGTCAAAACATATTTGTAGCATTCATACAAAGACTTATAAGTAGAACGGAGTACAGGGTATGTGTTCATAATTTTAAAGGCACATGCTAGGCAGTGTTGGCATGCTTCACATTTTGCCCGTGGAGCTGCAGCTGTATCACTGGCGCCATGTTCAATATTGTCATTATTATCATCATAAAATAAATCAGAATATGAAGGATCTAGATCTTCAGGCTCAGCCCCTGCATTACAATCAAAATTAAGATCTGAGTTTTTGGTAACATTAGCCATTAATATATCATTATATGAGTCAGCAAAAGCAAGAAGCTCGCGAGATGCTACTGCGGGATCGACCTTTGCTTTTAGTGAGACAGTATTGAGAAGTGAACTACTATCAGAGTCCTTCAATTGCAAAAACCTTTTAGGATCGAGAGCAGCACAGTCCCTTAAAAGGTCTTCGTTTGGAGAAAACCTTTCAGACAGACCAACAACCAACTGGTCGATTATGACATAAAATGTGCCAATTTTGTAATGAAGTCTAGCATCATCCACACATTGTACATCATTTACTGCAGTGTCACTTCCACCACGGGACCTTGTTTTTTTGGCATGAGAATTTCGGGAGGAGCGGATTGGCTTGAAATCTGAATTAATTGATACATCAATATCCTCTTTCTCAAGTAAGTCATTTACAGAAGTAGTGAACGCCTGTGCCCTTGAAACGTATGCATCAAATAAATCTCTCTTTGACTGTACTTTTTTTAACAAGTTTTTAGCAAGTTCAAATGTAACAAGATAATCAATGTCCCTACTTTGTAGCGCATCTGATACCATCGAGCTCTCTGCAAAAATTTCATTCATTATGATAGCAGTAAGAATTGTCTCAAACTTAGTCCAAGCCTTAATAATACAATCTGCCTCAAAGTGCGTTTTCTCGTCAAAGGTGGTGGAGTTCTTAATAGTATTCATAACAGTCAGAAACTCCACAAATTTGGTTCCTTGCTCGGGTTGCCCCTCGTCAATAATACACTGGAGGGCCTTCGGCTTACTCCACCAACGAGTTGCACCGATCTTTTGCAGCTTCCTTAGCTTAGAATGCATTTTCCCTGCTTTCTGGACCGTTTTTGTCCACACCTCCATGCGTTTGTAAGAATCAGACAAGAAGACGGCACCAGTTTGAAGCAAACCAAAGAGAATCTTACATGATGCGATATTATTGCAGCAGTCTGAGAGCACTAAGTTCAGGCAATGCGCGGCACAATGAGTGAATTGTATTTCTGGATTGATAGTCTTGAGTCTAGCCTGAAGACCCTTATAAATGCCAGACATGTTACTTGCACCATCGAATGAACAGCCAACACAGTTTTTGAGGTCAAGTCCCAGCTTGCATAATTCCTCTTGAAGGAGTTTAAACAGCGCCTCTCCAGAATTGTCGTGACTGACTAGAAGCCTCAGCAGCTTTTCTTTTGGACCAGAAGAATCAACGTATCTAATTGTTATACATAATTGATCAAGGACACCTACATCCTGAGTACTGTCCATTTGTATGCTAAAGATGCCTGCCTCTTTGACCGAGTTTATCACGATTCTCTGAATTTCATTTCCAATGATTCTGATTAGCTTGTTTATAGATGTCTTAGAAATAAATGTTACAAAAGAACCGCGTCCCTTCTGGCCTTTGGCAGACTTCTTACGTGTTTTGGCAAACTCAATGCACAGCTTAATGTGTTTGTTCAAAACATCATCGTACTGGGCCAACAGCAAAACCAGCTCTAAAAAGTTTCCATGATTTGTGCTACGATCATCTAAGTTTGAAGCGCTTTCATCTGTGCCTCTAAATGCAATACCTTGTCTGCCTACGAAAAGGCATAAATCTACCAGCCTTGAGACAACATCCCTCCTTAACTTGACCTCTGAAGCCCTTTCATTTGCTAGGTCGGTGTCAATAAGAGTGTCTATGTCCTTCCCCAACAGTGCTCTTGTGCATGCATTACTTGCATCAATATGGGCCTGAGATTTCTCATGCCGAGCAATATTTTTATAGACATCTTTTGGACCCGTAACTTTGTAACCCTCAACAAAGGAGTTATTACTTAATTTACTTTTAGAATGGGGACAGAATGCCATGCAAGTTGTGCAATACAATTTCTGAGTGGCCCTGTGAAATGAAATCCACTTGCGCTGCTCTTTGTTATTGCCAGGTCCATTAGCCTCAAGATAAACTCGAGAAGAATCAAAGAGCTTCTTTCCGTTAAACTCGGGTTCAGGCTGAATAGGGTGATAAGTTAAAAAGGCCTTTTTAGCACACAGCGGCGCGTCTGACCGAGGGGCTACAAAATGAACTAAATCTAAGTCTACAACAGTTTGCGACGATTCACCAGTCACTGAAGGAGAAGGAGACGGTGAATTCGGTCCCGATGATCCATCAACAGTTGCAGTTTGTGACGATTCACCAGTCACGGATGAAGATATCGGTCCCAACTCCTCTACCGGAAGTGAAGATTCACCAGTCCCGGAGGCGGAAGTAGAATTCAGTCCAACTTCTTCAGATGCTTCCTCTGCTCCAACCGATGGGGTCGTCCTGGACCGGAAACACAAACACAAAGTTACAAAACCGATAAAAAATGAGAACGCGCGATACGCCTAAACGTATGTCAAATCAAATTTTAACTCACCCACAAATATCTGAAGCTGCTGAAGACTCGGCTTCGTCAAGCGGATCGTTCGGACTCGAAGCAGGCACGTTGTTGAAGTTTTGCTGATCCGGATCCGTTGTGGGAGTAATTGGTGGTGAGTCCTCATGCACCTCCAGCACGTTCCTACTGCCATTAGCTCCTGTAACAAACCGTTTGTGTTAGTTATGATCATCATTACCTTCGACACACCTCGTATTAAAAAGATGTTTCCAAATTTGTACAAAATTACCTGAGACCGAGACATCTGGCTGATTTCGTTCGGGTGGTGGAGAAAAGGAAAGCCTCTGCTGCTTCGGGTTGTTGGCTGCGAGCTCCAACTTCCGCTTATTATCATCACTTCTCTTCTCGGCGCCTGATTTGTAACGGCGGCGGTTCATTGTTACGCAGGTTTAGCTAAGCTAGCTCTGAATGCACGTCTTTTGTCGGGTTCTTGTTTGTCACAATGAATAAATGCTTCCCGCTCGTATGAAATTGAAATCTCGCGTATGAAATGAGTGGTAGCGTCGTAGATGTGGCGTTGCACAAAAGTGTAACGGCATTCACTCGCTTCTTGCCGCAGAAATGATACGTGCAAGTTTAGACACGCTCCGCTAGGCGTGCAGGTTGAAACAACACGTTTCGGGTTGAGCTGAGCCGCGTCCCGTACGGGTATAGTTTAGACACGATCCATGCAGGCTTAGACGCGTTTCGTACTTTCGTGCAAATTCAGACACGTTTGGTGCAGGTTCAGACCCGTAACGACTCGCCCCTCGAAGGCCTCGCCTCGCCCCGCGCATCGCACATGTGTCGACAAGGCTCATAGACCCGGAGCGTGTCTGTGGCCAGGCCCGCAGGCCGCGGGCCCGGGGCTGCGCCGCGGCCAAGAAGGCCCCGCGGTCAAAAGGCCCCGCGGCCCGCGGCTGCGCCGCGGCCTAAAGGCCCCGCGCTACGCGCGAGGCCCCGGGCGCGATCGCGCCCCCGCGGCCCGGGCCAGTCCGGGCCTGGACTGGCAAGTCAACATGCCTAGAGCTTTGCCCTCATCTTCGCTCATCAACAAGAATATCTACCACGTCAACCAGCCCGTCCAGGAAGGGGCCTTTCGCTTTTCTGAGCTGAAGGACTTTCTCCAGGCTCACGGTCTGCCAGACGCTGTCTGGATAAGCGAAGATGGTACTCGCATTGTTAGCCGGATTGAGTACGACCCTAAAACAAACCTTTGTGTTGGTTTTGTTCAACGGCTTGACAGGAATGGCTTGCCTTCTAGTGAGGGCTTGGAAGCTGTCAGTGAAGAAGCCATAAAGACAATGTTTGCCAGCAGGGTGAAGGCTGGCATAGCCTATCTTGTCATGGCTCAGCCCCTGGCTGATGGCTGCCCTCCGTTTTGTCTTGCTCTCTTCAGCACAGACAATAAGTTCACCGCAGAGGATGTGGCTAAACGGTGGGCATGGATGAAAGTGGAAGCCCAACGACATGACATCACCATTGCTGGGTTTTCATCTGATGCTGACCCCAAGCTGTTACGAGCAATGCGCTCTGTGGCAATGTCGACTGCCAGTGATAATGGGGACAAGTGGAATGGGTGGTTTGTTCAAGAACTCCAACCTGATACCATCTACGTCCAAGTAAGATCATCACTGTAAAAAATATCGTACCAGATCACGACATTTGGTACAGTATTTTTGATACGATACAATACGCAACAGCACCGTACCAGGAATTCATACTCATTTTGAACAGTATTTTGGGTACGATACAATATGCAACATCACCGTACCAGAAGTTCACACTCATTTTGGACACACAATGCAGTCGTAGTGACCCAAGTACAACTCACACCGTATTTCAGAACATGACTTTTATCAACCATTCATTAATCAACAAAACTTTATGAACACTAATGAATTTAAACCCTATGTAACTACTGCCCTAAAAAAATGAAACCCAGCACCCAGCACTTAGTCTGTTCTTAGCTGAAACGAACCAATATAATTATTTATATATACGCTAAGTTTTGAAATAATCCAATAATTATGTTGAAAATGTAATAATGTACTCCCATATGTAGTTGAGATGATGCATTGAAACTTAAAAAAGTATCAGGACACTACTCAGGTACAAACATCAACTGCAATTTCTTAACCTTCTGGCAAGCAAGATATTTTCTTCAGTACAAACCCATGCGCAAGGGCTATGCAGAGAAAGGCCTATATTTCATTACAACTAAGTCACACACCAGCTTCTCAGTTAGCTTCTGAAGTGTGACAGCCCATATTTAGGTAGGAAACTGTAGAAACTCACGTTACAGTAAGCAGCTAAGAATGGTCTATCGCCATTGTTTCGGTGTTTGTGTCGTGCTGTCTGCTAGGGGCTGGCAGGGCTCAGGCGAGTTATAAACAGGCTAACTCAGACTCAGGACGTAGCCTGCCTGTTCTACTCGCGGATTCTCAATTATTTACAACCATGCGAATGTTTCATCACCTCGCCTCTGAATTACAAGGCTTGAATAAGCGTTCTTAATGCTATTTGAAATGCAGGTCGAAGAATTTACTAAGTTCAGCCATTTTTGAAACTGACGGAAACTTGCCAACACTAGAACATTGTACCAACCTCTAAGCGTTCTGCCACTGTGTTTTGGAATCCGAGGGTTGGTATTGTCTCAAAATATTTGCCTTTCCAGAATTTCGTCAGACTTTCACAATCTGTTTCGCTTCAGATCACATTCTAGGTTTATGAAAGAAGTTGTTACCAGTTGTTACACTGTGTGTGTAAGGAAAAGAGGTTTCCGGACTTCTTCTCAAATGATTTTTGTTGCTTCGTCGCGTTTGCGTCTTCCCTTCAGTTTGTCAACCCCTTGTGAAGGTTAGGGTTTGTTTGTTATTATGAATGAATTCCATTTATTCGTTCAAACAAGTAATAAATTAAAATAAGCTTTTTAGAAAAAAGCTTTTGTTTAAGTGACGATTTAAACAAGGCCCCCCTTTTTTTTATTTCAGGGATTTATCTCTGTGGATGTCTGAAGCACGAAATTTTAACCAGCTGCCAAGTCTAACCCTGGGATTTGAATTAAACCTCATTGAAAGATAACTGCAAGAGAAATGTATATTATGATTTATTAATGACTGTCAGTTGGTGAAAAAATTGTGAGTTGTTATTCTTATTTTCAGTCAGCACTGTAAGAGAGGCTTCAGTACGAGAGAGATCTGAGGAACGTGTCCAACCTCTCAAGATGATTTGAACCAATCCATCATAGAGCAAAAAATACAGAAAGGAAGAAAAGTGAAGGTTGTAATTTTAATACAAGGAATGGACTTCACAGAAAATAATATTTAATTTATAAAACAATCAACTTGTTTTCATTTTTTGCCCAGTTCATTTTATGTTCTCAACATTTTTCTCTTTATCGCCAGTGAAAGTTTGAATTAAATTACATTACAACACAATCTATTTTTCAGCAGGATTCAGCAAATGATTTTCCTTCTCCAACTCAGCTACAAATTTTTCCTGCGCATTAACAAGGTCTCTCACCTTTGCAGTAAGGACCAACAATTGCCTCCCTCGCTTATCTTTCACACGAGTGTCAGCGATTGCCATTTGCAGAATACATCTGGAAAGTAGTAAAGTTAATTACATTTTATTCTTTTTCTTAAAGTAAGAAGAGTGTTTTTCCATTCTATCTTACCTTTCAATGAACTCAAATGTAAGCGGCATTTTAGGGTACTGCACATCAAAAATGAAGCACAGTTCAACCAGAGCAACCAGGGCCAGAGCAAAATTGTCAGCTTCCAAAAGGCCAACCCCATCTATACAAATATAGTATCTATTTGCTTCAAAAATATTATCACCTGTGACAAAATGTTACAGTAAGTATGGGGTAAAAATGTTTTAATGCTTGATATGGATGAGATGCTTACTTAGAGCTAAAATGCATGGTTCTTGAGTGGGTAAATGGATCTCGGACAACATAGTTGTTTTCTAGAATGAAATAACACAGCTTAGAACCAAAAGAGATTATTTTGAAAGCAACTTTGATATCAGTTTAAATACCTCAATTGGGATAAGAAGCAAAGATTTATCCTCATTAAAATAATTAGCTACCATTAGTATGGCACACAAGAGCTTCTTTGGAGCATATGGATCTGCCTCCAGATATGGCTCAGCTGTCAAGCGCAGAGCAATATTAGCAATACTACTAATTTTGATCGTTGTCAAATACATTATATAACAGTCAAGCTTCTGGTTCATGAATTCGGTAGCAGGAGGATGCAACTCCCTCCCAGTAAGCCTTTTATGATGCTGAGTCAGAAGTTCTTTCTCAAATAGAAATGGCCAAATACGGGTTATTGTTTGTAGGCAGGCCCGGACTGGCCCGGGCCGCGGGGGCGCGATCGCGCCCGGGGCCTCGCGCGTAGCGCGGGGCCTTTAGGCCGCGGCGCAGCCGCGGGCCGCGGGGCCTTTTGACCGCGGGGCCTTCTTGGCCGCGGCGCAGCCCCGGGCCCGCGGCCTGCGGGCCTGGCCACAGACACGCTCCGGGTCTATGAGCCTTGTCGACACATGTGCGATGCGCGGGGCGAGGCGAGGCCTTCGAGGGGCGAGTCGTTACGGGTCTGAACCTGCACCAAACGTGTCTGAATTTGCACGAAAGTACGAAACGCGTCTAAGCCTGCATGGATCGTGTCTAAACTATACCCGTACGGGACGCGGCTCAGCTCAACCCGAAACGTGTTGTTTCAACCTGCACGCCTAGCGGAGCGTGTCTAAACTTGCACGTATCATTTCTGCGGCAAGAAGCGAGTGAATGCCGTTACACTTTTGTGCAACGCCACATCTACGACGCTACCACTCATTTCATACGCGAGATTTCAATTTCATACGAGCGGGAAGCATTTATTCATTGTGACAAACAAGAACCCGACAAAAGACGTGCATTCAGAGCTAGCTTAGCTAAACCTGCGTAACAATGAACCGCCGCCGTTACAAATCAGGCGCCGAGAAGAGAAGTGATGATAATAAGCGGAAGTTGGAGCTCGCAGCCAACAACCCGAAGCAGCAGAGGCTTTCCTTTTCTCCACCACCCGAACGAAATCAGCCAGATGTCTCGGTCTCAGGTAATTTTGTACAAATTTGGAAACATCTTTTTAATACGAGGTGTGTCGAAGGTAATGATGATCATAACTAACACAAACGGTTTGTTACAGGAGCTAATGGCAGTAGGAACGTGCTGGAGGTGCATGAGGACTCACCACCAATTACTCCCACAACGGATCCGGATCAGCAAAACTTCAACAACGTGCCTGCTTCGAGTCCGAACGATCCGCTTGACGAAGCCGAGTCTTCAGCAGCTTCAGATATTTGTGGGTGAGTTAAAATTTGATTTGACATACGTTTAGGCGTATCGCGCGTTCTCATTTTTTATCGGTTTTGTAACTTTGTGTTTGTGTTTCCGGTCCAGGACGACCCCATCGGTTGGAGCAGAGGAAGCATCTGAAGAAGTTGGACTGAATTCTACTTCCGCCTCCGGGACTGGTGAATCTTCACTTCCGGTAGAGGAGTTGGGACCGATATCTTCATCCGTGACTGGTGAATCGTCACAAACTGCAACTGTTGATGGATCATCGGGACCGAATTCACCGTCTCCTTCTCCTTCAGTGACTGGTGAATCGTCGCAAACTGTTGTAGACTTAGATTTAGTTCATTTTGTAGCCCCTCGGTCAGACGCGCCGCTGTGTGCTAAAAAGGCCTTTTTAACTTATCACCCTATTCAGCCTGAACCCGAGTTTAACGGAAAGAAGCTCTTTGATTCTTCTCGAGTTTATCTTGAGGCTAATGGACCTGGCAATAACAAAGAGCAGCGCAAGTGGATTTCATTTCACAGGGCCACTCAGAAATTGTATTGCACAACTTGCATGGCATTCTGTCCCCATTCTAAAAGTAAATTAAGTAATAACTCCTTTGTTGAGGGTTACAAAGTTACGGGTCCAAAAGATGTCTATAAAAATATTGCTCGGCATGAGAAATCTCAGGCCCATATTGATGCAAGTAATGCATGCACAAGAGCACTGTTGGGGAAGGACATAGACACTCTTATTGACACCGACCTAGCAAATGAAAGGGCTTCAGAGGTCAAGTTAAGGAGGGATGTTGTCTCAAGGCTGGTAGATTTATGCCTTTTCGTAGGCAGACAAGGTATTGCATTTAGAGGCACAGATGAAAGCGCTTCAAACTTAGATGATCGTAGCACAAATCATGGAAACTTTTTAGAGCTGGTTTTGCTGTTGGCCCAGTACGATGATGTTTTGAACAAACACATTAAGCTGTGCATTGAGTTTGCCAAAACACGTAAGAAGTCTGCCAAAGGCCAGAAGGGACGCGGTTCTTTTGTAACATTTATTTCTAAGACATCTATAAACAAGCTAATCAGAATCATTGGAAATGAAATTCAGAGAATCGTGATAAACTCGGTCAAAGAGGCAGGCATCTTTAGCATACAAATGGACAGTACTCAGGATGTAGGTGTCCTTGATCAATTATGTATAACAATTAGATACGTTGATTCTTCTGGTCCAAAAGAAAAGCTGCTGAGGCTTCTAGTCAGTCACGACAATTCTGGAGAGGCGCTGTTTAAACTCCTTCAAGAGGAATTATGCAAGCTGGGACTTGACCTCAAAAACTGTGTTGGCTGTTCATTCGATGGTGCAAGTAACATGTCTGGCATTTATAAGGGTCTTCAGGCTAGACTCAAGACTATCAATCCAGAAATACAATTCACTCATTGTGCCGCGCATTGCCTGAACTTAGTGCTCTCAGACTGCTGCAATAATATCGCATCATGTAAGATTCTCTTTGGTTTGCTTCAAACTGGTGCCGTCTTCTTGTCTGATTCTTACAAACGCATGGAGGTGTGGACAAAAACGGTCCAGAAAGCAGGGAAAATGCATTCTAAGCTAAGGAAGCTGCAAAAGATCGGTGCAACTCGTTGGTGGAGTAAGCCGAAGGCCCTCCAGTGTATTATTGACGAGGGGCAACCCGAGCAAGGAACCAAATTTGTGGAGTTTCTGACTGTTATGAATACTATTAAGAACTCCACCACCTTTGACGAGAAAACGCACTTTGAGGCAGATTGTATTATTAAGGCTTGGACTAAGTTTGAGACAATTCTTACTGCTATCATAATGAATGAAATTTTTGCAGAGAGCTCGATGGTATCAGATGCGCTACAAAGTAGGGACATTGATTATCTTGTTACATTTGAACTTGCTAAAAACTTGTTAAAAAAAGTACAGTCAAAGAGAGATTTATTTGATGCATACGTTTCAAGGGCACAGGCGTTCACTACTTCTGTAAATGACTTACTTGAGAAAGAGGATATTGATGTATCAATTAATTCAGATTTCAAGCCAATCCGCTCCTCCCGAAATTCTCATGCCAAAAAAACAAGGTCCCGTGGTGGAAGTGACACTGCAGTAAATGATGTACAATGTGTGGATGATGCTAGACTTCATTACAAAATTGGCACATTTTATGTCATAATCGACCAGTTGGTTGTTGGTCTGTCTGAAAGGTTTTCTCCAAACGAAGACCTTTTAAGGGACTGTGCTGCTCTCGATCCTAAAAGGTTTTTGCAATTGAAGGACTCTGATAGTAGTTCACTTCTCAATACTGTCTCACTAAAAGCAAAGGTCGATCCCGCAGTAGCATCTCGCGAGCTTCTTGCTTTTGCTGACTCATATAATGATATATTAATGGCTAATGTTACCAAAAACTCAGATCTTAATTTTGATTGTAATGCAGGGGCTGAGCCTGAAGATCTAGATCCTTCATATTCTGATTTATTTTATGATGATAATAATGACAATATTGAACATGGCGCCAGTGATACAGCTGCAGCTCCACGGGCAAAATGTGAAGCATGCCAACACTGCCTAGCATGTGCCTTTAAAATTATGAACACATACCCTGTACTCCGTTCTACTTATAAGTCTTTGTATGAATGCTACAAATATGTTTTGACTCTGCCTACCACCCAAGTTTCATGTGAAAGAGTGTTCTCAATTGTTAAGCTAGTCAAAACAAGGCTTAGGAGCACACTAAGCCAAGACCTTTTTGAGGCGCTTATTTTTATGCATGTTGAGAGAGCATTAAGTTTCATCATAAGCAAAGATAAAATAATCAACACATTTGCTACAAGCTCTGATGAGCTGAAACGTTTGCTACTGTTTTAAGTAATTATTCTGATAGTATTCTTAACTGTGGAAAAAAAATGTACGTTTTATTATCTAAGAACGTAATAAAATTGTTCCTGTTAAAAAAAAACACGGTTTTTCATTTTTTTAAATGTTTAATAATGTCCTATTTCGGAAAATGGGGGCCCTTGACGTCACATTGCGACCGGGGCCCTGACCTAGCCAGTCCGGCCCTGTTTGTAGGGCTTTGTCTTCAATATCGTCAGCCTCTTCCTCTGCTGCATGTGCATCTGAATCTTGTTCTTTGGGCAAAAATACCTTTTCTTTTGCTTTAATAATGTCTTCTCGCTGGAGTTCATAAGTTTCAATCATTTTGTGTTGTATTTCAATGAGATTCCAAGAGCTTGGGTTCAACTTGTATGTGTTTTGAAGTTCCTCTCTTATTTCCTCTTGCTCAGAGTTGTTCAATACAGTGGGCTCATATTCAGACGCAATTACTCCAACAACACCCTTAGCTCTCACTGCTCTTTGATTGGATGACTGTTGTGTTTTCTCTCTCAATAAGTTTTCAACACATGCCTTAAAAAGTTTTTGGAAGCTTGCTTGGCCATCTCCCACTACCTTTCCATTAACTTTATCTTCAAAGCAGTTTGGATATTTTTCAAAAACCTGTTCGTAGAAAAGAACTATGAAATAAGATCATGAAATGATGAAATGCTGGTTTTATATTGTAATTAAAATGTGATTACCTGGTCTGTGACTGACTTATAGATTTTCATCCCAGGGTGCTTCTGCATCCCAGGGTGAGTTTCCTTAAAGGCGTTGTAATCAAGTGTAAGCTTTTTCGCAATTGCAAGTCTGAAAGTGCCTTCTTCACTTGGTGGAGCCTTTTCTTTTAGTGCATTTTTGGCTTCTAGTGAATCTAAAATTGAACTTGGCAATGATCTCCATGGTACAGTATAAGTAAATTTAGTAGATAGCATGAGGCTTAATGAGCGATTCGTGTTGTTATTCTGCCTTGAAGGCGCTCGTTGATCAATGTCATTCCAGCTACTGCAGCCTGGTGTCTCTTGATTTGGCGGTGCTGGATAGCAATAGACAACTCTCAATAATGACCATCAAAAAAGTATTTGGAAATTGATTTTTAAATATTGTTTTATATATATTACTGTTATCTGAACTTGCAAATAAGTGAAATGAAAGGAATTTATTACTTCCAAAAAGATTTGTGAATGCAGGGAGGGGGAGGGTTGTGGGGGGAGGGGGTGGAATTAGGTGGAATGCCATTCCAGAAGCATCCTGCCTAATGAACTTACTGTTTTCTTTGTTCATAGAGGAATATGAATGGAACGCCTTCAACAGCTTTCTGGACGAAATCGGTGGAAGATTCAATGGTTGCAGATCATCTGGGGTGATTTCCTTCAGATCGTCCATTGAAGCTACCCCGACCAGCTCCGATCGCAGGTGGGTTATGATGGATCCGATAACAGTTGGGCTCAGCAGAGGAAGAACCTCAGCCACAAGTCGACGGAGATCTTGTTCAGACTACAAAACGAATGCTGTTATCAGAATTTAGCACTGAAAACCAATTTCGCCTGAAAACTTTGGTTTACTCACCATGATTGTTGTAATTATGAGGATATTTAAAGGGTAAACGTTGTTACAAGTTGAAAGAAAACTCGTTAGCGCCTACACTCTTCTGTGCCACGGGCACCAACCTAGGCTACAAACATTCAGAACAATAATGCCACTGAAAACTGGGAGCTGCATAGAAATGCCGCTGTCAAATAATTAATTTAACTTATGAAATTCTATGAAAACTGATCAAAAGTCATTTATATTTGTAATTTTGCTATTGTGTGGCCGTTGCGATGTGGAAGGCAAGGCAGGGGCAAGACAAGGCGGTGTGAAAGGCAAGGCAAGCCTGGAAGGGGTTTGAACAGGACCGAACGCCCGAACTCAACTGTTAACTTAAATTGCCGGCCGGTTTTGGGCCAAAATATCATCCCCGTTGTTTTAAGTTTGTTTTTGCAATAAATAATGTTGTAACGTATGGTTTAATAGCTGCCCTCTTCGACTTCTCGGCCAACTTGCGTATTATGGTGTTTTAGGTTAAAGTGTAATGCACTGTGAATATTTTCTAGTATTCACACTTGTGTTGGGAAAGTCTTTCGAAATTCACAAAGGGGACTTGCTCATGTATGTGTAGTTTTTGATTATTGAAATTCTTTTTTTCTCTTTTGTTTTCATAGATTCTGGGGTCCCAGTGGATATTTTTGTCACCTTGAATTGAACTCAACATCATCATTGGGGAGGGATTGGAGGCTCGTGTTCCATGTTTCACTCTGGTTAGTAGGTGGTTTTTATCCTGCCATGAATTATCAGTGCCCATCTTTCTATTAATTTTACCTCCCTTTCTTTGCAGGTGTACCTATTGAGATGTCGCCTGAGTCTTGGCTTTGATTTTAACATTACGTCTTTGTACTTTAGTAAGTAAATCTTTCTGATCTTGTGAACTGATATTTGAGAGCCTATGCTTCTTTTTTAATTTGTTTTAATTTATATACTTTTCCCCTCCTTAGGCCATGGGTATTTCAGTAGAAGTTTTTCGTGCTCGAATTGGGCTCTTCCATCATAGTTCAAGAGGTGTTGGAGAGTCAACGTCCTTTAAACAACATGGATTTAGACCTTTTGGATTGTCATCAGTCTGTTTACCCCTTGGCGTCCTCTGCTTTCTTTTACTGATAGGAGGAGTTGAGCCCAATCCAGGTCCTACTGGTAATTTTGTTTGCAAGTATTGCAAAACTGCTTTAACTACAACAGCTAAATATTCAAAACATTTGATAATTCACTCTCACTGGAAGAACTTCTCAATTCCATGCTGCTTTTGTAAACAATCATTCAAAAGTGCTGAATCTTTTGACAGCCATGTGACTAGATTTCATCGGACTATGAGGAAGAAGCTTGCTAGCTCTGGTGCTTTGACATTATCTTGCCCCGTAACTTCTTGCAACATGGTTCTTGACGACAGGAAAAATTACATGGAACATGTGAGTCAACATCTAGTAAACACCAAGAAAGATGAGCAAGATAAGATTTCATTCACATGCAGCCTGGGATCCTGTAGGTCAAATATTTCTGACAAACGTAAATTTCAAGTCCATATGTCTAGATACCATCCAGTGATTGACAAAATTAATCTTTCCAAGTCTGGTACTGCAGGCGAAGAAGTTCCAGAAGTGTTGTCTTTTGATGAAGACACAATTGAAGACAATGCAGCTGGAGGCAGTACAACGGAAGGCATTGCTGAGATTAGTTCAAGTGAAACCCGTCGTGGAAATGACACCACTGATGATCCCTATCCAGAGCATATCATCAAAGACGATATTGCAAGATTTTATCTGAAACTTGAAGGTGAATTTTTATTAGCCACTTCTACTGTCCAGGAAATATCCCTGGAATTTAGGAGGCTGACTGAGTTCAGTCATCATTGCTTGAAAACTACTCTGAAACAGCAACTCTCTCTCCTCAATCTTCCTGAACTTGTGATTCAGTCGGTATTGCATACCACTTTCAAATCAGACCCTGTCTTCAATGTTCATCACAAAGACTATGATATTGAGCATCTGGGCACTCATTACCTCAGGAACAAGTATTGGCACCAGAAATTTCCTTTTGTAGAGCCAAGAGAGGTTTATTTTGGTATTAATGCAGCAGGAAAGAAAAGGGTGGCCCAATATGTTTCCATCAAGGAGACTCTCGAAATTATGCTGAGGGACAAGAAAGTTGAGGAAATGGTACTTAAGTCCTTCCAGAGAAAAGACAATCCATCTTCAGTGTTTCAAGATTTCTACCATGGCTCTGGTTTTTCGGCACACAAGTGTGAACACGCTGGAGGTAATTGTTTACAACTTCTTCTTTTCCAAGATGCTTTTGATTTTACTGCTTTTGGTCCCTCAGCTGGTGTGCACAAACCAATTGGCTTTTACTACACATTGGGTAACTTGCCAGCAGACCTTCGCTCAAAAGTAGACCTCATTCAACTTGCTTACTTGCTATTGGAAAAAGACATACAGCCAACAATGGAAGAGGAGCTTGACAACAAAGATGTTTTGAAAGAAGCACTTTCGCTTCTTCTTGAAGAGCTCAAACTTCTCAAAACAGAAGGAATTGAAGTGGGCGGACAAAAGGTCCCAGTTTGTCTGCTTTACTTGATTGGTGATAATCTGGGGCAGCATACCATTGGTGGCTTTGTTAAGAGTTTTTCTGCTGAATTTTTCTGTAGACTCTGTGAAATTTCAAAGACTCAATTCCTCAATAAGCCATACGAAGTCAAACCCTTCAGAACTCCGGAAAAATATAATATGCAAGTGACATGGGCAAAGAATTTTTACGAAAGGAAAAAAAAAGAAGCGTTGAGAACAGCTCAAAAAAGACATCTAAGGGAAGCTAGAGAACATGCCAAAGCAGGCACCTCAAGATCATTTCCTAAACCCTGCACAAGACCAATGCTTTCAAAATCAGCTTTTAAAAAACTTATTGCTGTTAATTATAAAGGTGTCAAATACCGCTCATCGCCATTTAATTCAACAGAGCTTAACTTTCATGTGTCTTCTCCAAGTCTTCCTCCATGCATTGCTCATGACCTATTTGAAGGTGTCTTTAAATGTGTTATGGCAAGAGTTCTTGAATATTGCATCACAACTAAGAAATGGTTTGATTTGAAAACATTGAACAGAAGAATCAAGGGCTTCAAGTGCCAAGGGACAGACGCCTTAGATCCTCCCCAACCGTTAAAGTCTGTGAAAGAGTTGAATGGAAATGCTTGTCAAAACTGGAATTTTGTGAGGCTACTCCCTTTTATTGTAGGTGATTTGATTAAGGACCAGGAAGACCCGGTGTGGAAACTTTATCTCTCACTTAAAGAGGTGTGTGAGTATGTCTGTGCTCCCAGGATTTCTCTTACTCAAGTGGCCTATCTAAAAGCAATCATTAGATCTTATCTGGATACTTTGAAGAGTTTGATAGAATTTTTCCCCAAATGCCTGATTCCCAAGCAACATTATTTGGCCCATGCAGCTGATTTAATTGAAATATTCGGTCCACTTATTCGACTTGCTACGCTAAGGTATGAGAGCAAACATGTTTTCTTCAAGAGAGTTGCTAGAACTTGCCAGAACTACATTAATATCACATACACTTTAGCAAGAAAGTACATGTGTAAATTTGCGTATGATCATAGCTCTGGTTTACTTCCTGAAGAAATCAAGTACAACTCGTCTCACATACTCTCAGCTACATCTGCTCTGTCAAATGAAAAGTTGCTGGCACTTCCTGCTAACTTTGACTGTAGCCGTTATGAGTTTCTATCCTGTGTTTCCTATAAAGGAATTACTTACAAGGAAGGTTTACATTTAGTGCTCAATTCAGTGGATGATACATCTGATTTGATCATGGGACGGATTAATTTTATCCTCGTTGATGGTGAAAATAATGTGTCCTTCTTACTGGAAGAAAAACTGGCAACAAACAGTTATGAAGGTTACTACAAACTTGAAAGTGCATCCAGTAAAACTTATCAATATCATGTTTATGAAGACCTGGCAGATTACTACCCACTTCCAGCATACCTGTTTAAAACACATGAGTGCATCTCTCTAAAGCATTCGAATTTGTTCATGTAGCCTGTTTATTTTTGTTTTAACAACATCTGTAATTTAACATGGTCAAGGCCTAGACTGATAAAATCTGTCCTTCATGGTTAAACTGTCTCAGTTTTTTAGTAAGTAGATCATTCAAATTGAGCCATTATACTTCTATGTAATTAATTTTGAATTATTTTGTTTTAATTTCTTTACAGGTATAAGTCTTAATTTTGATTATTTAAATCAATTGATATTTTAATAATATTGTAGAGCTGCCAGGGCTTCTTCACAGTAAGGTAAGGAAATATTTTTAATCTTGTCATCTGATATTTGAATGCCAATGATTCAACCTCTTTGTTTTTTTTTTCTTTCTTTAGGTTTAGGAGTATCAAGGCTGCGTCCATACTCAGGCTTCGCTATCAGGGCCACGGTTAAAAACCATGTTAAATTTTGTGGATCAAGTTTCTTGTCCTTCTTTTCAACAGACATCTATAGAGTGTTCTAGGTAAATAAACTTTATTTGACTTGTCTTGTCAGTGTCAATGTTTGTCTTAATTTTTATCTTTTTTTTTTTGCAGTGTCAACTTTTAAGGCGTCGCCTGGGTCTGGTTTTATAATTTGATTGCATTGCTGTGAAACCTGGAGTTTTTCTCTCTGTAGTAAGTAAATCCGTCTGATAATGTCATCTCATCTGATATTTAAGTGGCAGTGATTCAACCCGTTGCTTTCTATCTTTCTTTCTTCAGGTTCAAATGGCGACCTCATTTGTTGAGTGATTATCAAGGCTGCATCTATATTCTGGCTCTAAAACTATGGCTACCATCGAAAACCATGTTAAATTTTGTGGATCAAGTTTCTTGTCCTTCTTTTCAACAGACATCTATAGAGTGTTCTAGGTAAATAAACTTTATTTGACTTGTCTTGTCAGTGTCAATGTTTGTCTTAATTTTTATCTTTTTTTTTTGCAGTGTCAACTTTTAAGGCGTCGCCTGGGTCTGGTTTTATAATTTGATTGCATTGCTGTGAAACCTGGAGTTTTTCTCTCTGCAGTAAGTAAATCCCTCTGATAATGTCAACTGATATTAGAGCGCTGTTTGTCCAACCTGTTTCTTTTTCAGATCATATACTGCTTACATTTGATGTTGCACAAGTGTCCAGGCAGCTTCCATTTTTTTATTCTTTTTAATTAAGTGCTTGGAATTAGAGCGTTATTATGACTAAACAACTTTGCTGGCTAATTAGGATTATGTTGGAGTTTGGGTTAGTACATTTCCTACTCATGTCCTTATACTTCAGATTTTCTACTTTCCTTCATTTTTTTTCTTTTGTTTCAGGTTTAATTCTTGGAGCTTCTTCGTCTTAAGTCTGCTCTTGTGGTTTATTGTCACATTATTTGTGTCTTATTGCTTGCTAGTAATACAATGCTGGCCATGCAAGCAATCTTATTTTTTTATCTCAACTCTCTACTTTGCATCTAATTTGTGTTGGTAAGTATTTCTTTTGGATGGTTTTGTGTTCTGCCCGACCTGTAAAAATGTCCTTTGTTATAGGTCCCCAAATGACAGAAAATCATTTGTGGTCCAGCCAAGAGCGCCTGAAGATGTGAGGGTAGGCCAGCCTGCACGACACCTGGGCAACGGGCTTGCCTACCTTCTCATTCGCAGGGGCCTTCGTCCCCAACCCACTGCCACTATCCTCCCTCGTCCCTCTTCTCTCCCCTCTTCTCTCCCTCTTGCCTTTCTCCTCCTCTCTCTTCTCTTTCTCTCTCTCTCTCTCCCCCCTCCCCCCCCCGGGTCTACCCCCTCCCCTCCCTATTACAAATATGGTAAAATGGTAATTAAGTTAATTCTATGCTTTGCATTTCAGGTCAGTTTTCAACACATGACTTTGTTCCAAGGTGCTGCCCATTTCCAACCATCTACCTCTCATGCACATCATAACAAGAGCAGCAGCAAACATCACAGGCAACTTAGAACAACTGGCAACTAAGGAGTAGCAAGCAAGCATCGCAGGCAACAGTGCTGGAAGCCATTGCTCCTTCTCTCGTACAAGAAACTACAACCTGTCAAAGACGCTGAAGATGCTTCACTCAACTGAAATTATTTGGTTTTTACTCGTTTATTTTTCTGCTGCGCTCATGTTTGTGCATTGTCTGTAGTGTTCGATTTCCTGCTCTATTCTGATAGTACATGTACATTTTGAATGTCTTCTCATTAAAATATTAACTCGTATTACCTTTAGTCATTAGTTTTTTGTTTTCCATGCAGTAAGCTAGCACAGCAAGTGCAAGCAGCCTGAATGATAAAGTAGTACGATATAGCTGTACAACAAATATCAATGTAGTACGATATAACTCCACGACAAATCTCGCACTGCAATTTTGTATGAATTTTCTGGACCGCTGGAAATTTTATACGATTATCAGGTACAATTCTGAATAAGTACTATAAATCCACTACGGTCAATTGTATTTTCAGAATTTTCTAGTCGTGGTCTAATTCAGTACGGTTTGCCTCTACGGTTAAGCTGTGCCCTTGTCGTATTTGATACGATACTGGTACGACTTGATTAGGCAAGTTGTTGACCATCAAAGTACCGTAGTTTTTGTCGTGGTTTTTTCTGACAGTGATGTTTTAGTCTTCTCTCCAAAATAAGTTTTTTAAATTTCTCGAGGATGTTGCTTGATAAGTTGTTATTTGGATCTAACGTTCCTTTAGTATGAAGGTACAATGGTCCACTTTTGTGGTTCTAGTTTTGTCTGACATAAAATCTAATAACTTGATAATATGATTCTATCAAGGGACTTCGTGTTTAATGATAAATTGTACTGATAGTTCATAGTTGCTTTAATGTAAAAAAAAAATCCTTAAGTTTAAAAGAGGTGTGAAAATAATTTTTATTTAATTCACAGGACACCGTTCACATTAGGGGCCAGCGTTGGGAGGCGACTTTCGATATCGGCTTTTCAACCGGTCTTAAAATGTTCGTTTTTTAACGCTGATTCCAGATATGTTTCGGATTTTGCGATCAGACGTAGGCTTGATCACCCTACCAGCCGTTTTATGTCAAAAAGCGGCAAAAATCGCATTTTTGGAGTTTTTATTTGTTTTTTCTTCCTGTAAAGCTTCGATTGGCGGTTTGGGGCCTAGATTCCGTTCACCAACACTAATGAGTAAAATAATGTCTACTTAGAACCTAAGTGAGCCTCTTAATTCGGCGCCAAGGCCTCAAACAATACAAATTTTTAGGAAAATGTTGCTGTTTTTTCAACTTTTTCGTACTCTACTGACCGCCAGAGACCTCTCCAAGGTAACCAATGTGCATGAAATGGAGGTAGGGGGAGGGGAGAGGGTAGCCCAGCTCCAGGCGCCGACGGCGGCCTCGTGGAGGGCGCCACAAAGCCGCACAACTTTGCGAAAATTTCCCATTTTTTTCGAAACTTTGCCAAAAGCCCCCTCTTTAGCGCTCTGTAGGGCTTGTTAGCGAATGTGCAGGTCTTAGCTCGGCAACCAAGATTGCTTTACCTACCCAGGGCCCACCACGACGAGGTGCCTGCACTAGTGTGTTTCACTCAGTCGAATCTGATACCCACGACATGTTTTTCTGAAAGGCCTCGACTAAACATGAATTTTGAGCCCTCGATGAGCGGAATCGGACAACGCTAAGTGACCGCGCATCGGACATGAAGATTTTGGAGCCATCTCGAAAAACGCGCGCGCCGCCGGGCAAAAGCAGGCCCCGCGCGGAGCCGTGGCGATGGATTCACACCGGACCTTCTCCGCGTCGTTCACAAGGGCCCATGGTACGTGCCCGTTTACATTTTGGACCAGCCGGTAATATTACCGGTAATACCGGTAATCCGCTGCCCGACCCACTGGTGTCGGTCCCATCGCGCGACGACCACCCATTCAGGAGCTGCCCCTTTTAGGGGTTAAAGGGGTGGGTTTGAACAGGGGGGTTAAAACTCGGCAAATCGCTTCCCTTCTGGTCAGTTACACTCCCTCAAGGCAGATTCGGTCAAAACGAAACTTTCAAAGCCCCTTTTCGGCTGTTGTTTAGACATCATTTTGACAACTTTTTTTCCAAGGGGGTGGGTTACCCCTTTCGGAGTACCTTTCAGGTGCGACATTTTGGGAACCTTTAGAAGACCCATTGAGGTACCTTTGTGGAAAATTTAGACGATTTCTGTCGATTACGGAAAAAGTTATAATGATCTAAAGAAGTGGGGACCTAATTTTGGACGCCAGTGTATTAAACGAGGACTTGCAACAACTCCCTCCAATGCTGTAAGCCCCCTTAGGAAGAAAATTCATTCCTCACCTTTGAAAAAGTCTCTTGAAAAGAAAGGGAAAAAACTTACTTTTTCCCCAAGGAAATTCAAGGGAAAAGTGGGGTCCTTTATGCACAGCATCTTGCCCTTTAAACCAAAGCTATTTAGAGGAGATGATGTTTTAGCCAAGGTGTGGTATACTGTTTATTTATGTCAGTCATAATTTCATTTGGTACCTGAATCAAAACTGTTCTTGCATTTATAGCCACTTGCAGAGAAGAAGGAATCTTGGATATTTAAGTTAGCATGTAATCAGGGGAGGACAAACGAAGAGGTACACACTCATTTAAAATATGATTTTCCTTTTTTTTACTACTTGTTACAAGAGTGTCCTGTTTCTCCACTTGTAGGAATTAAAAAACACTGCAACACCTCTAGAAGAAGGCAACACTGTGGCACCAATTGTTGTGCGCAGAAGGAGGAAACTTATACCTCCTTCAACTTCATCTCAATCAAGTAATGAGTACAGAATAATTAAGCAAGGAGATGAGGAGAAGGTAAATCGCTGTAATTACACATTCTGCTCCCCTTCTTCCAAAAATATGACATTTACATTTTTTAAATTTGTCCATTTATCAGTCTGAGTCGACGGTGACAGCCTTCGTCACCCCCATCAAAATTCCTGTGAAACTTACTGAAACTTCATTCCATCCATCTGATAAGTGCAGCATAATTAAAGAAGGTGACGAAGACCAGGTACATTGTTTCATTACCATCTGGTGCTCTGCTTACATTTTTCTGCCCTGCAATTTCAAAAACAAACATTTTAATTCTTCAATTTCATACTAGCAATCTGAGACTACAGTGACAGCCCTCTTGACCCCTATCAAACTTCAACTGAAACAAACTGAATCTGTTTCAAGGACTACTGCATTCAATTCTTCAGAGGGGTGCAGTGATAGTCGTTCTCTAAATAATGTATGCACAGTAAGTCTGCCTTTTTTCGCATAGAAAATAATGTGTTTTACTGCAAACAATTGAGATAGTTTTCTTTCGTTTAAAGTTCTGTTAAAAAGTTCACCCGAACCAGGGAACATCTGGAGAACACAGGAGATGAAGAATCTATTTGGTTCTGAGTATGGCAATTCAGATCAACATTTCAAGCCGTTGCATCCATTGCATTGCACACAAATGGTACAAGCTGTTGCAATTTTGGAAACTGCAATTTTAAAAAAAAAAACACTGAAAAGCTTTGTGTTTCCTTGTTTTGCATAGGCAGAAGACTTAATTGAAGCTGAAGTGGATCCCTTTGACCATGCAGCCAGTCGAGGTGGCTACAGTAGCATTCCAAGTACTAACAGTGACATTCAAGATAGTAACAATAATTTATGTGCATCTAAAGACCATGGTGTAAGTTTTGTCTGTTACCTGTGTGACAGACAATTCCAAATTCTTCCTCCATAACACTGACTTCTCATTTTTATTTTTCAGCCGGCTGTGTTTCTTCACAACGCACCGAAATTTATGCTGCCCAATAAGAAAATTGAGAAAAATACAGTGGTTCAGCTACAAAATTACCTGAACACTGAGAATGAAAGAGTCATGATCATGACTAAAAATAAGGGTGAGGAATTCTTCATCACCCAAATTTGGGTGAGGAAGGTTTCCTCGCCCAAATTTGGGTGAGGAAGGTTTCCTCACCCAAATTCGGATGAGAATACTATGTAGCCATATAGGTAGCCAATACCCGTTCCTCACCCAAATTTGGGTGAGGAAGCCTTCCTCACCCAAATCCCAAATTCGGGTGATAAAGTGTTCCTCACCCAAAAATGGGTATTGATCAAGACTCTTTCATTCTCAGTGAAATCAAGAAATATCTTACCAGTTCCAAGGTTCAAGCCGGGCCCCAGGGGTAAAACCTTTTCCCGATACGCCCTTCTCGCCCTACCCTTCAGCCCATTCCAGGCCTGAAATAAATTTGCATCTCGTGAACATGGTCAAAGTGGTAAGTGTCAACTGGTGCTGCTGAGGAGTGTTTACTTACGCTTCTCCACCCTTTCCCATCCTTCGCTGTGCTGAATGTTCATCAGCAGCATTAACAATTATTGCCAGCGACTCCCACTTGCGTGTCATCCTGCCTTTACCTCCCGGGTGCACTAGACCTCCCTGCAGCATTTCTGCGTCCGGTTCGATGTAATCCATCAGAGCATCCCACTGAGTGTCTGAAGGTGCATTGGAATCCACTGCAAAAGATAATTAATAATAATTACACTTCAAAAAGATGGCAGTTCAGGTAGTCATTCTTGACTTCGTTGGGAAGCAAGGTTAAAGAGCGTCCAACTCATGGTTTCTTGCGCAATTTTATCTTGGATTGAAATGGAAATGGACCGATACAGATCAGATCACGCACGAAAGCCACGGACAGTACATTTAAAACGCAACCAACAAACGTGGCAAAGTCCCGACGTTAAATATGGGAGGGAAGGACACAACCAAATCGTTTGCCAGAAGCACGATTCGGGACTCTGGCGCAATCAAAGCATGCACAATATAATAACCTTCGAAACGATCCGACGTTCCGTCAAACTGTCCACGTTAGTAAAAAGCAAATAAGCATTTAAAAAGAAAAGTTCAGAATTGGTTCCGATGGACCACACCGATCAGGCGTCTAGGTAAGGTTATGCACGCGGCTTGAACGGAAGAACGAACTACAAACGATCCAAACCGAACGTAATCAATGCAGAAAGCCACACGAGTGCCAGTGATGATAAACTTACCCATTTTTGAGAAGAGCGATTCTTTTTCGGATTTAATCTTGCGCCGACCCCAAATCTGAACCTATGCCTATGCTCCGACTACGACGACGACGGCAAGCGGCGAGCGAAGAACAAATGAACGCTCCGCAGAACCCTGGCCACAGCGGCCAGCACCGCAGCCATCGCCAGTCGCTCGCCGACCGAACCCGATCACTATCACGCCCGAAGCGTCCGTGCCGACCCGAGCGGGGGCCAGCACACCGACCAACTCCCTCTAGACCCCCTCTGAACGATCTGCGGAATCAGTCTGCAGAGGTGAATTACCAGTGGCTCGTTGAGAAGAGACTAGACGGCACAGCGATAGGCTCGTGGCCGTGGCCGACTAGGTCTTCGACGTCGACCTCGGGGGCGCTCCGCTCCTCGCGGAGGGCGTGAAGGCCGTGGCCGGCTAAGTCTACGACGTAGCCCATGCCGCGTCCACAACTTATACGCTGATTGCCGGCCAAAGTGTGAAGACAATCCTGAGACTGCGTAGATATTAAAGAATGAAGACCCGGTGGCAACAGATTCGGGAAAAGGAAGTCCGGCGGAGGGGGGTGCTGACTCGCTGCGGGGCATGCGCCATGAGGGCAGCGGCGTCGCGTCATGCAGTTACGGACGTTTTGGGCCAGGCATCAGTTGTTGGATAGGAGAGGTACTATGGGGTCAGGGTTGGTCGGCGGGATTTATTGTTTTATGTAAGTCCCAGTTTTGCTTGAGGCGACCGGCATTGCACACACCTGCTTCCTCCCCCCCCCCCCAAAAAAAAACCGAATCGGGTAGGGCGTCATCGGGGCGGGAACCCAGCGCCTTCGACGGGAAGGTGTGGGCTAACGACGCCCCGCCCCCTCCGGCCCATCCTGCTCTATTACACAGACCGCGCAGAGCGTTGTCGCGAAGATTAGGGGAAGTCCTGGAAGTCCAGCAGCATCGCAAGTGCGCCCAGAGATGAGCTCGGCGCTGGCGTTGTAGACCGTCGTCGCCTCTCCGTTGGCGGCGAGTAGTTGTGGCCTGATCCAGCAGCATGCGTGCGTGCGTGCGGTGCGCGAAGCGGACTTTATTATTGCAGTGTCGGCATGATCTAATTGTTAAGTGCATCCCATCTCCTCCCTTGTGTATCTTTGGGGAGCAATGTAGAAATGGCAGATATGGGTGAAACGCATGGGCACTCCTTTCCCTGCGCACCGACTTCGAGCTCCTGGGCTAGTCCAGCCCTTCGACACACGGTGCGTTGGTGACACGGAGTCCAGGTGAGTCCCACTGTGCGTACCTCGCACTTTGCGGCGGCATCTCGCTAGTACGCACGTGGCCTCCCCTCCGACCACACTTGATCCGTCTGCTCCGCAACTAATTTAAACCGCCGTTTGCTTGCTCCACTATGCACGCCTCACCTGAGCCTTACTTCGAAGCCATGTCGCACTAGCTGGGCCATCTGTGCATTATGCATCCTGTCTGCACCCGCGCGCTGGGTGCAACGGGGGCATAGTAGGCGGCCCAGCAGGGAAGACCGGGGTAAAAAGAGGTTACTGTTTCTCTGCGCGAACGGGCTCTGAACCGCGGACGGCAAAATGCCGCTGCTCTGTAGTCTGGGGTTCGAATACCTTGCAAAGAGAAACGGCATCTCTTTTCCCCTGATGTCGGGCACTTTTGTATCGGCCTCTCACTGCTCGGTCCAGCTAGTTACTTTCTTTCTATGCTTTCAGAACTTTTTCCTGTTTCAGGGGAACAGCGCCCACTAGCAGGTGGCCGTCGGCTTTTCAGTGAGGACCGGAAGAGAGACCCAGATAGCAGCCTCATAATTCGAGCCAGACGCAGTCTTGACTTGGTCTTCTCAGAGCGTGACCAACCCAGCGACCGCACCAGCTAGTCGTAGGTAGCGGCGTTCAACATATGTCACGTTACCTTCCCGACCTTCCCCACGGCCTTTGATTTTCAGCTGAGCAGCCCACGCTGCGCGCCCGAAAGCGCCTGATGTTGGCAATCTTTGCTGCGCGTTCGGTAGCGCCCGAGAGTAAGGCAACCATTCTGACTCGGCACGTTCCCTCATCCCCTCTCCTTCCTCTGCCACCCCAAGTCCCCACCCCCTACCCCACCCCTAGTACCCTCGTCAATATTTTTCATACAAACGCGTCTTCGTTGCATTCGGCCATTCTGTCTGCTGGGCAACAACACCGTGTGACCTTTAAACTTGCGGTTTTGTCCCAGTTATTGCCCAACTCGATTGTACGTTGCAAGTGTCGTGCCCTTCAAGTATAGTGAGTCTCTGTCTGTGACGAGAAAGGCACTATCAAAATACGCTCGTACATGTATGCCAGTCTGGAAGGGCGCACCTAGCGCACACAACCTGTTCCTCTCGCTCTTTTCCAGATTGCCACTTGCATCAGTTTTAACAGCTTTTCTCGTTGCAGGGACATAAATTCGGTTTCGGGCATCTGCAGGCATGAAGCCTGTCGATCTGTCGCTGCCCCGGCGTCCAGCCCCCCAGTGGATCCTAACCTTACACTCTTCGCTGGAGTTTTCAACTAATGCAAACGGTGGTCTGGGCCGGACAGATCATCTGCCACATTTCTCCGGGCTGTGACCCTTTCTGGTCAAGGATGGCTGATGCTTCTACGTTAAGTGAGTATCTTATTCTTTGCCGTTTTGGACAGTCATGAGTTCTGCCCATGATTGTGATTCTGTCACCAACGGTATATGTTACGGTTTATTAACGGAACTGGTCGTTCACCAGTAGCTTGCCAACCACTATGATTTCAGAGTACTGCCTATCTATTTATGTGAGTGTTCTCAGTATATCTGAATCCCTTTGTTTGGGACAACTCCATAGCCTTAGGAACATCTGTCCGTTTCACCTTGCATTATTTGAAGGACAATTATTGTTTTCTTTTAATTCTGAGCTTAGGTTTGTAAAGAAATGAATCTGTTGCTTTGTTTTCCTACAGGTTTCTTGTGGTGTAATAAACGATCAAGAAGGATGGGACATGTTTCAATGGCTGGTTAGGACATCAATTAATTTATTTTCAACTATGCTGGTTGTGTCTTGCATACTCATGCAACATTTAACTATTTAACTTTCTTTTTTTTTTTTTAGCTGTAGTCCTGTTTCAAGGACCAAAGCAGCTCCATCCAGATGCAGCTGCCTGTTCTGCGATGCTCTCAATAAATGGCTGCATTATGAAGACAGAGAAAAGTCACCACTCATTTACAAAAAAAAAAAAAGAAAAAAAAAACTTTCAGTGTTTAGTGAAATTCTTTTTCATTGCCTAATTTGGGATCCTTTTAAGATTCACAGTCCTTTTCTTCCGTTGTAAACTGCATGTTCTTTGCTGCATTACTTGGCATCATCGTACAAAATGTAATATTTTTAAATGCCTGTTGAATAGCTTACATTTTACCTGCTGTTTTTATAAATACCGTCAAATCTTTACGCTGTTATGGTGAGAGTAGTGCCATAGCTTTTAAAACTTGAACTTTATACTGCGAGGAGTGTCCTAATTTCTGTAAGCTTAGGTGTCCCTGGGTTAGATTTGTTCCTATTTGTTCTTAAAGCAATCTTCAGGATGTTTGGTTTCGTTTGTTCGTTCAATATGTATATGTATCTGACTCTTTAGTATTTGATGTGATTGATATATTACGGTGACAATTTATTGTTTCAGTCATGTGGGTCTTTCTGTATGGTAAATCATTATTTTAATCCAGTCTTAAGCTACCGTTTATAAACTGCAAGCTCACTGCAGTGGTATTGAACGGCAATCTTATGTTACATTCCAGCAATGACGCTTTCTGTTATCAATCAGCAGCCTTGACAATCTTGACATTTTATCCATAGTCCGTTTAATGCCACGTCTCTCCCCCACTGTTTTTTTATGTGGATTTATTTGCTGTACTGGATGTGAAGCCTTGTGCATCACTCCGGTTTGGTTTCTGTTCCTTTCAGTATCCACAGTATTTAAAAATTAGTGTTATTTAATTACCATGTTATGATTGGTTCATGGCCTTGATCTCTGTTGATGAGACGTGATTTGTGTGGCACTAATGCATCTGCCCACCAGGTCCTGTATCAGCGGTTTTATTTAAAAGTGAACGGCTAAAATGATGTTATGTTTCAATCTGGTTTGAAACAAAAGTGATTAAACTGAAAGTAACTGTGTACAAGAAAGCATTTTTTGTTGCTATTGTAATTGCTTAAGCAACTAGTGGGGTAGAGAGAGAGAGAGAGAGAGAGAGAGAGAGAGAGAGAGAGAGAGAGAGAGAGAGAGAGAGAGAGAGAGAGAGAACCATTCCTTAAGATGTAATGACCATTTTGTCTGTGAATTTACTATCCTCTGTCCTGAGTCATTGTATGTATAGCATTGCTTGCAGTCTAGTTAAAGTATAATCTTTATTGTTGTCTCGCATTATATATTTTGCACTCTAAAAAATAATGGCATTTCTACTATACCGCTGGATGGTAAAAGTACCAACTCACGTATGGGAAACTCTTTTGCCAACGCTGTGTCGTAAAAATCCGAACCGAGTATGGGACTTTGATTTACCATGCTCGAGTTCGTTTTTTTCCCACACTTTAAAGTAGAAATCCCATTACTTAATTTGCATTATAGTCCTTTTCCTAGAACGCATAAGTATAAACCCAAAACAAATCTTAAATACTTTTTCTGGATAGGTGACGGATACGGATATTTAACATTGATCAAAAGCTAACGGCATAATGACTAAAACTCTGAGAAACTGCCCGGAAAAAGTAAACGAAAACTCAAGTGACGTCAAACCGATGTAAAAATGAAACTTAACGATTTGTTAAAACCGGGTAAAACTAATTTCGTGCCTTGTTTTGGCCCACTATCACAGAAGGTTTAAGAATATTTTGACCTTCTTGAAAAGTATTTTAAATGGTTCGGTCTTAACTCTAGCAACTCTGAGAACTATTTTTGTAGATGAGCGTCATGGTTTTCATCCCTGCGAAATTTAGCGGAATATTATTATGAGGCCCAAATCAAACGTAGCGCCTTAAAGCATTTTGATATCGTCAGTTGTTATGTCGAGTGAGATTGTTAAACGCAAACTGTTGACGATCCACTAATTACATGGCATGGTCCACTAACTGGCAGCCACCTGGGGTCACGTTTCACGGACCTGCCGCTAGGTGGCGCCTAGAGCGCCGCGTCCGTTCACCAATTAGTATTTCCGATTTATTTTACCAAAATAAATAATTTTCGCAAACTGTATCATCTGTTGCCATAGTAAATATCAGCTCTAGCCGTTAGCGAAATGTTTTTAACAAAATATTACTCTGAAGTCGAGAAAAGCGCATTTCCATGTTGCCACTCGCTGGGGTCTACGGTCGGCCACTACGTTGGGTACCCGCATGATCGTCGTAGAGATCATCTCGACAGTTCAAGGACGTCGACGTTGCATCATCTTTCTTTTAACGTCCTCTGACGAGTACTTCGGGAAGTATGTTTGACATCTCTGATTTTTTGGTTATCTGCTCTATCAGCAGTAGCGTCATTGCCTTCCTCAGATAAACATACTTATCCGTCCACCAAGCTTTCCAATACTTGAAAAGGGATTTCACCACACATGATGTGGTAGTTACTCCACATCCACGTATTGAAAATAACCCACAATTCGAATAGGATTTTTGCCATACACGGTGTAGTAATTTTCCCACACCCTCATATAGTAGAAACCTAACAAAGGTATAGGATTTTTGCCATATCGATGTATGGTGAAATTGCCATGTCATGTGTGGGAAAATTCCTATACCGAATAGGTTAATCGCGTCCGACACTTGTATAGGATTTCTACCACAAAATTTTTAAGAGTGTGGTTTAGTTTTTTGTTGTTGTTGTTTTGATGAACCACTTGAAGTGTCAGCATGTATAAAGTATTAATTTAATTCCACTGCTGTAGCTGTGAGCATTTATTCCCTGGCTTACATTAGTTTGTGTCACCCATATTTGACGCATCATAACTTTGACAACTTGCTTACTGTTATTTGAGAAGGCAATGGAAAAAAGCTATTAATATTATTAAAATAGTACTAGTCTTTATATAGCATGAAGACCTTCCCATAATACTCATTTTGCCATGTCAAAAGCAAAATTGACCCCATCCTCAGGGTAGTTTGGGTTTAATTACAAGAGAGAAAGTTAATGTAGGTTACGAATCTGTTTTGAACCCCTTGTGAGTTGTTCGGGTTGAGCAAATATGCATCCTAGTCCAAATCAGCTAATTAGTCGGGTTGTAGATTAAAAAATTGGTTCCACAATCCTCAAATAAATTATATTTTTGAAGGCTACTTGGTATATTAGTTAGGTCTATATAATGATGCTTTAAGCCTGATTCAGTCTCATTCTGAGTCGGATTATTTGAGATATTGAAATTTCGTTAATTTCCTATAATGTTACACGATTGTGGTAACGTGTAAAGTCAGGTGCCTCCAATATTGCGCAAAATTACTTTTTGATGTGCTCTTTCATCTAAGAACAGCATTGTGGAAAAGGGAGCTAAATGTAGCAGGACTTTGGTACTTTGGAATTTTTCCACCCTAATTTCGGCTAGAAAGATTGAAAATGGTTAATATTTCTTTTCTCCCAATTTATTGGTCCGATTGCAAAAATATTGTACAGGGAGTGTCTCCTTGTGAGGGCCTCTTGATAAAAACAATTGGGAGGTCAGAACTCCACTTTGACCTGGAAAGTTGATTTGGTTTGAGAAAGAATGCATCCAAGACGCTGGGCTTAATTATCCACAGTTACTTCACACTTAGAGGTCACCAGGAAAATTTAGTTTTTGCATGACCTTTTAGAGCACTTCAGTTGTTCAGGCCTCTTGGAGTTTGGCGCCCACTTGGATCTTCAAAGTAATTGAGGTAATGAGAATCTGCATTATTAATCTTGAGAACATGTTCAATGATTGTTGCTCAGGAAGGTCAAAGAGAGGGACAAAATCCACTCCTCACAGAATTCAATAAAATTTATTTGGTATCTTTTTAAAAGATAGCGTGAAAAAATCTTATGTGTAAGTGGTGACACTTAACCAGTTAAATAATATGCAAGTCCTAATACTACTTCTAAAGTCAAATTCCTTTATTAACTTTTAAAAATGTAAATCATTGTTTGTAGCAAGTGTATCGGTCTTTTAACAATAGGTGTAATGACCATTCTGTAATGCTGACTGGGACAGAAAAGTTACGTCAGTTTTAGTTGGGTGGAATATTGTCAGTATTACGTTTGAGATTGTAATGAAAGCTATCTCCCTATACTTGAAATTCAGTCACGATTGCAGAGCTAAAACTGTGTAATGACCATTGGTCAAAGGTAGTGAAAAGAAGCACACAGTTAGTTGACACAAGATTTTTAATTAAAATAAATGAAAAATCCAAGTTTGAAGTCTCTTCAATCTACTGAGAGAAATAATTCTGATAAGAATCGCACCAACTGAATGCAAATGGAGTATGGCCTAAGCTTGAACCAGAAGTCCTAGTTTCAAACAGTGCAGAAAGTTGAGGCCAAGCATCACCGCCATCAGTAAAACTGATGTTCCTGGAAACATGCGATAAAACAAGAAATTACAGACACATTTAAAACTGGGATTACAATAAAAATGGAACAAAACTTACATATAACTGAGCGGAGAACAACATCATTTCACGAGTCATCTTCTGGTTTGGCATTCTCTCTCCACAACCTTCTCCAGGTCTTCAGGTCTTGAAGTAGAGGAGAAATTAACCAACACAAATGTCACCTACACACAGGAGAAAACATAAACCATTAAGATGAAGGCGAAATGCTTGAAAGAGCATATGTAGCAGCTGCTGTTGTTAAGGGCCTTAAGGGCCAATACTCACATGAAAACAGATCACTGCAAAGCTGCAGGTGGGACTTCGACAAACATGACTTATGACCAAGAGCGTTTGAGAAGTCTTGAACAGTCTTCTTGATATGATGGACAACGGTCAATTGATAAGTCTGCAGAACGCCATGGCACACCTGTACATATGACGAAAAATGAAAAAAATGGAGATAACCAAAAAGAGAAGTTACTTGTCAGAATCCAGTGTGAAACAAGAGTATACTTACATCACGCTGAGGGCGATAAAAAAGGATGCCTAAGACACAGCAATTTTGCTTCTGAAGCCTTGGTTGTAGGACTATCGAAGTCTGCTGAACTTCAAAAGCAGCAACCGGGAAATTAGAATAGTCCAAGGAGGAGGCCAGTCATAATCTGAAACATTTGTAGCTTTCAATTACTGGGAACAACATGGCACAAAAATAATTCAGCACTTGGTACTTGCAAAATAAATAAAATTTAACAATCAAACCACAGCAGGAAGAAAAAACCGTTGAGCTTGACATGCCAGCCCTAGCACAGTACAATCAAAACCTCACTTATTAGGAGCAACAGGGAGCGCAAAGTCAGACATTAACAATATTCACTTGATAAAAGAAGACGAATACTACAAGAAGCAACATAACTCATACATAAGCTCAGTCACATTCAGAACAATCCACATATTAAAATATTAGCAAGCATGCACAAGTCACTCACAAGTAATGTCATCATCCATTAATCCAAACACAAGTACACTAACTTATTTCAAAAGAACAATAAGGTCACAAGATACAAAGCAGACAAAAATAAATTTAGTCCACACAAAGAGCAAACACTTTATGGAGCAGACAATATCCCGTTTGACACAAGCAGTAAAATACAATGGGAGAGAGGAATGAAAACCCTACTGCAAGAAGAGACTCCACATTTGTGTGTGCACGCCTGCATAACTGCTAAAACAACAACAGGGAACAGAAAGAGATATTATATTGCCCTCGTAATTTAATGACACTGGAAACAGATGAGGACTATGTCACAGTCACAACAAAGATTTCATTACCATACATAATAGACAAGCAAATATATTGAAATGTAGCAGTGAACATATTGCCATAGAAGTATATTAGACCCGCAGCAGAAACAAACAAGAGGGCGACATAATAAACAAGGCCTATCAGATCAATTATTTTGTGAACTGCGAACGGAAAAGAATGAATTTTGATACAGAAAAACAGACGTTGGGCTCAGAAAAGGTTAGTCCTAGAACAAAGACACCGTGTTGGATGAGACAAGTTGTTGAGACTTGCCTTTTGAATCGAGGTGATGAACGCCAGCCAGCAGACTAGACCTAAAGCGGGCAAGGGGTTAACCTTTTCCATAGATCAAGAAAGAGACAACTAAACACTTAGGCAGCAAAGCCACAAGAGGTCTAGGTAACAAATGCATCACCCAATACGATCCAAAGAGCAGACCGACAAATGGCACTGAGGTTCATGAACACAAAGACCGAGACAGAACAAGCATCAAAGCACATGTAAAGAAACACGCTCACAATGCAAAGTCAGAGCCAGAACAGACATCCAAACAACGAAACCACATTCAGAGCAAGGGCCAGTTTCTGCAAACAGAACAGGCAAAAATATGTCAAGCACAGACAGCTAGGAGTGAAAACTGCAGCACCAAGGCACTAAAATACAAAGGAACTTGGAGGGCCAGGGAAGAATTGAAGGAGCGATCGAAATGAAACGGTTACTTAGCTCTATGCAGGGTGAAGGGATGATGTTTGTTTGAAAAAGGCAGCAGTAGATACGAAACTGCCGGGGTGCCCTTCTAAACCTCAACAGTTTAACAGCGAAACCTTCCCGGTTGCCAATCATCGTATGGCACCATTAAATGATAGAGGAGGAACTGAAATCATTCGAAACATACGATATACACCGGTAAACAGTCGGAATACGGTCCGCTTTCAAACGAGAGGTTTGAAGAGTTCTTGGGACTTACCTCAACACTCTTTCTTCTCAAAGCAAATTAGATCCATGCGCACTTGCAACAGAAAGCAATGAATATTATTGACGCGCTCGATTATTGTTTTTTGACTGCATATCCGGTTAATTTGATTTCTGAATCAAGAAGGACCGTTTGCCGTTATCAGGTTCAAACGTGTGTTTGGGAGCCTAGCCGTTTCAATGCGCTCCACGTGTGCCAACTGTTGTCCGATGAATTTCACCTATGGCCACGTTTTTAATTGTGCGGAAATTCGGAATGTAAGTATGATTCAAAATAATTGAATTTAAATCATTTATATGCTGTATCAGGCTTTAATCACAAAATTGTGTCGTGTTAAATTATTTTTTTTCTAAAAGTGGCGTGCGTTGGTATAGCCACTAGCCATTGCCATCATGGCGGGCCCTTGCGGGCCGACCGACGTCCGAAAATAACTACATTGTCGTCTGTCCGGTCTAAATATAGGTGCCTGATCCAAATGAACAGTTTCCAAGGTATGGTTCTATTTCAATTCTCTTTTGAAGCAATAATAATATTTCATGCAACTCATCACGAACTATTGACTTCGTCAGACGACATTGTCGCTTCTTTCTTATTTACTTCTGCTACTTGATATTCAACGTGTTGTCACTTCTGCTATATGATTGGCTGAGCGATTAGCGAAGCCAGTTACTCCAGTGGGGTTGAAAAGTTTTGTCTGTCTGTCTGTTTGTTTGTCTGTCTGTCTGTCTGTTTGCGTGTCCGCACTACTCCTCCCAAACGGCTCGGCCGATCGAGACGAGATTTTGCAGGGTTGTTAGGTATATCCTTGGCTCGCCACACGCCGAAATTCAGCTCTCTATCTCAAATAATTTAGTCGTACCAACGAAAAAAACACTAAAAAAAATGGCAGAAAAAGTGCAACTTTTCAGTGACTTTATATTTAAGAGACATTTTTACATGATTTCGTATGTTTTTGAAGGTGCTGATGACGAAAATGAAATCAATTTCGACCCCTGACCAAACTTTTACCAGCGAATTGGCTACCTCGGCCCGAATTTACTAACATAATCAACTTTGACCCTTCATCTTGAAAAAAGGGGGTCGACCGACTAAAAAATTTTATTGCAGATTTCGATAGGTCTCGGCAAGACCTTTTCAAAGAGGGGTCGGAAAGGGGGTCTCGGAGCCCGACTTCATTAGTTAGCCGAATCAGGATCTTGAAAAAAGGGGATCGACCGACTAAAAAATTTTATTGCAGATTTCGATAGGTCTCGGCAAAATATTTTTAAAGAGGGGTCGGAAGGGGGGTCTAGGAGCCCGACTTCATCAGTTTGCCGAATCAGGATCTTGAAAAAAGGGGATCGACCGACTAAAAAAAATTATTGCAGATTTCGATAGGCCTCGGCAAGACCTTTGCAAAGAGGGGTCGGAAGGGGGGTCTAGGAGCCCGACTTCATCAGTTTGCAGAATCAGGATCTTGAAAAAAGGGGATCGACCGACTAAAAAATTTTATTGCAGATTTCACGTGGTGCATTACTCAATGCCTCAAAAATCCTTGATAGTGGGGATGGTAAGGGACAACAAATAAGCCAACCTTGCACTTGGTGATGAAAACTAAATCACCGTATTACTCTATGTTTTTTGGGGTGCTCTATCGATCTGGATATGGTGCCAAGCCGAAATCCGGCTCCTTCCTCCTGTTGGAGGCCAAGAAGTGCTAAATCATCTACGAATGACGGTTAAATGACGTCCGATCAACTTCGCAGTGGGCTCATTCGATTCGTCTCTTCCAGCCCATGTGAAAAAGAAAAGTTCCTAAAACGGTCCGAGCGGGGGCTCTGTCCGAAAACAGCCCTAACGGGCTGGTCCGACTGACATCCAGAATGTTAGAAATCCGGCCAAGTTAAGGACGTGTCCGACGCCTTGGCAAGGACTCTTTCCGGACTAACCCGCAGCAGCTCCAAAATCCCCACCCCTCCCCTCCCTCCCAAATGCACCCCTTCCCCTCCCCCTCCCTCCCGATTGCCCCCTCCCTCCCGAATGCCCCCTACCCCAACCCCCCTTCCTGCATTCCCATCCCTCCTTGCAGGCTAGGTAATAAAATAGTTCCGTGAAACGGGGTAATTTCGGGCACTTTTGAGAGGTATTTTTAAAATTGTGATGGTCGTGGTGTTGCGATGGACCTGAGGGTTAAAATTTATCATCTCCCCACCTTTAGCTTCAATTTGACGCCAATTCCAGATATTTACGCTTTACCGTTTTTACAGTGGAGGGCCCAAAGCAGTGCCCGAAATTACCCCGTGTTTTGGGGTAATTTCGGGCACCCCAGGAAAAAACGACTTGTCGTTCTGATTTTGGTCTCAAAATTAATAATTGTCTCTTTCTTTTGAGCTTATGTGATAAAATGTGAAATTCTTAAGGATGTAGATGTGGAGGGATGGTAGGGGTGGTCATTTATGCATAATTTGGAGTCATGATTGGAACAAATAGTTTGATGTTTGGGAGAGTGGGGTGGAGCTATTTAGGACGCTTCTTGTTGAACGTCTAACCTTGAACCTTTATCCTTTTTTGTTTTTGATAATGGTACAACTCAAGCCACACTATCACGCGAAGATGAGTCGTGGATCTTCCTCTTGAAACTGACGTACATGGGAGGCAAGTCTTATGCACAATTGGGAAGATACAGCGGCTTTCTGGAAAACTCTGCATTCCGTAGCAACCCGGCAAGCCATGCGGCCGTTCTCTAAGTCAAAGTCCCGGTAAACATGATAAAATTTTAGTCACGAACCAATAATTGACACTAAGATAGGATGTGTACATACTACGCATAAGAAGTACAGATGTAGCCTTGGCCCATTTTTATGATAGTCAAAGTTCCACAAAGCGATCGCGGCAGTTGAGTATTATCTGTGTTAATGGATTATCTAAATCTTTCAGAAGAGCTCTGAAGAGCTGGAAGAAGCTTACACCACTCTAGCCCTGCGAAATTTAAAGTGTTCAGAACAACCCTGCTTGCCCTTGCATGCCATTTCAGTGCCCGAAATTACCCCTAAAAGTAACAATTTTTTAGTTCTGAGCCTCTATTTGCCATACTATTTGCCGCAGGTGATTGAAAATTTGACACAGCATGCTCAAAACATGTCCAAATCGAAAAAAAAATACCTTATGCACCGTTTGTGAACAGGTTTGGCTTGCCAGTTGAAGTTTTCACGCATACACTGAATTAAGGTAAAAAGTGTAAAATACGAAAATCACTGTATGTCGAAAAGATTGGATCTGTTTGGTCTCAAGAGGAATGATCCGACGGTTTTAAGTGTGGCGAATGCGATGAGCGCAACGGGACAAGCCTCCGAGGTCGCCGCTAGACGGCAGCATCATCGCAATGCTTCCGGGCAGAGATGCCCGAAATTACCCCGGGTGCCCGAAATTACCCCGTTTCACGGTTGATCGAACGACGATGCTTTATGTAGGATAAAAGTTCCTGTTGCAAGTAAAAGTTAAACTAAGCTTATCATCTCAAAATCAATCCAAACCTTGGTTGTGACAACTAACTTTTTTCAGCGTGCACACTTGTGTACACGCGCCGGTTAGGTTGTACTTCTAAAGGAAGGTGGCAAGGCGTCGTTCGTCACGGAAAAAGAAACGTCACAAAGTACAAATTTCAGATTTGTGCAACCAGAAGTGTAAAATAATATCCGGTGAAAGCACTTTGGGGACGAGTGTGAACGGAGAGAGGCGAAAAAATTAATACACCTCCCGCCCTCTCACCGCCCGTCCCTTTAGTTTTGGGAGATGCACACAGCAAGCGGGGAGTCAGAAGCGTCCTGAACGGTCAGCAGCAGAAACAGTTGAATCCCGACTTCTTTCCGTCCAACTTCCTCGTTCCCAGCGCCAAGCTGCAGCAAGAGCCGATATGACTTCAGCGCGCCGAGAGAGTGGACACTGACGCAGGCAACTCGCGATGCGTGCACCTCGGAGGACAGCTGCAAACTGACGTTTTGCCTGCCGAGGCGGCCAAAACTTTCCGAGTTGCCGGCGGATTAACGCTCCCCTCCTCGACGAGACTCTTGCCAGCCTGGCCAGCGGGACTTTCCGCGTATGTACCGGCTGGGACAGTCCGCTCTTCTGGGCTCGCTGCAGACCGGACCCAGCCGGACAAGTCCGAGACCAACTAGATCGCTTTCGGGACTGAAGCAAGTCGACGGGCTTCGCAAGGGGCAGTCCGATGGAGGCATCTTCTGATCGGACTGTTATCGGGTAGTCCCAAGCCCGGCGCAGACTCGTGGCGGACAATCCGGTCTAGTACCGGGCGCTCTGTGGAGCAGTCCGGGGGTGCTCGGACTGCTTCGGACAGCTTTCGGCAGCATTTCGGAACAATTCGTTTTTATATGGGAGACGGTCATTTTGACTACCATCTCGATAGTGTGCGGTGCATGGGCGCGCATCCTGGCCGCCTAGAAGGTACCCGAAGTGCACCTTTCTCTACAAATGCATGCCTTCCCGACGCGTTATCGCCCTGGTTTAGGTGCCAATCGATTCCTATGCGCAAATTGAGTTTGTTAGACCTCTGGACTACTGCCGGGCGCGCGCGCGCACGCATCCTGCCCGCCTAGAAGGTACTCGAAGTGCCCCATCTACTACAAATGCATGCCTTCCCGGCCCGATGTCACCTCGGATTGGGTGAAAATCAGCTCCTATGCGCAAAGTGAGTTCGTTTAGCCTCCATGCGGCCAAAGGGCACGCGCGCGCGCGCATCCTGGCCGCCTAGAAGGTACTCGAAGTGCCCCATCTTCTACAAATGCATGCCTTCACGACGCGCTATCGGCCTGATTTAGGTGCCAATCGATTCCTGTGCGCAAATTGAGTTTTATCGACCACTGGGCTACGGCGGGACGCGCGCGTCCACACATCCTGGCTGCCTAGAAGGTACTAGAAGTGCCCTATCCACTACAAATGCATGCCTGCCCGCCCCGATTTAACAGTGTTATTGCCCATTTGGGCCCCTGTGCCCGGCCAAAGTGCTTGCAAACGTCCAGGCCACTTTTGGGTGAAATAAAGGCTTAGTAGGCACGCCACTTTTACTGTTTTGTTTTGAATCTATTCACATTCACATATTAAACTAATTTTTCATCTGCGTAAATGAGCCTGACAAAATAATAATTGCTCAATGCATACATCAAATAATTTGTAAAATCACGGATAAAACCACGTTCTAGGTCAATAAAAGTCACTCAGAGTTGTTTTCCCGAAAACAGTTGCAGAACTTGCAGTGCAGCGTGCACTTAAGGTTGTTCTTGAGGCATGTGCATCGAGACGGGACGCACTTCCCTTTGCACCGACACGATTTTAGCTCAATGCACGATGAGGCAGCAGTGGGCAGTGTAATCCAGACGATTTTCCACTCGTCCTCCGCCCTGAGCCAGCCCCATTCTGCAGGACTAGGAACTTTGGGCTTCTTCTGCAGGCACTGGGCCCAGATGAATCCACCTTGAAAAGCCGCCCTTCTGCCATGCAGCCCGAGAGCGTCCTCAGTCGGGGGGATACATTCCATCTGGCGGCCTCTGGATGTAAACAATTGCAGCCGACAGTCATTCACTGACTCATATGTAGTAGTCCTTGGGTAAAAAATTAAAATTAATTTAAGTAAAACTTTCATCGGAAAAGCTGTTTTTTAATTGAGACAAAAGATTACCTGTCGTACATGACGAGCACAAAATTCTCCAGAAGGTGTTCTTTCTCCTCGTAGTTCGGCGTGCCCATTGCCAGAAAAGCCTCTGTGACTTCGGGATAAGCTGTCCAAGCTGCGAAGGCCGAGGGCTTACCATGGTTATAAAAGGACTCGATCGTGTCACAGCCGGTATATGCATGAAATGCAGGTAACGCTCTGCTCTTCTCAGGTCCTGTAGACAGGAATATTTTCGTTAATAATTAAGATAGCATAAATAAACACACGCCAATCTAATTATCGACTTACCCATGGTATTGGCAATTTCGTGAACTGCGACATACTGATGGGCTTTTCCAGACCCAAGAGAAATCCAAAGCTCGTCGAGCTCGTCAATTTGGACAAAAGAGGCAATCGCCAGAACCACCACGTCTGTATCCACAGTTCTTATCATGACACGGCTGTGCCCGCCCCTAGCTGCGTCGGCTGCATGGAGCATGAGTCGAGTGTCAGCCTCTTCGTGCGAGCACGGCTGAATTGGCGAGAGGTCAGAGCGGCTCAAGTTGTTTGTTTTCACCATTTCACCAGAAGTGGCGTATATCTCCTTATTTGGAGTCACAAGTGAGCAAACCTGCTCAGTCAGCAGAGCAAACAATTCTTCCTTGTTTTTGGATAGCCGCAGGAAGTTTGGCCAACCCTTAGGCACTTTCGTGGTGACGAACACTCTTGTTCTTGATCCCTCGCCGCGATTACGGCGTGTGTTGCTTTTCAAACTGTCATCCAGGTACGTGTCCCACACGACGTCCACACGAAGTGAGTCGCAGAGCTCCCTTTCGACGTAGTTCGAAAATACTTTGGCGTACTCGGCAAAAGTGCGGGAAGTTCCAGGACGAATCATGTTGACCATAGCAGCACCGTCAATCAGTTTGGCTGTTACTGCAGGAGCGAGTCTTGTAGTGCAGATGGAACCCTTTGTAAGGCAAGGCAGCAGCGCGGACTTGCGTGTTGTTCTCATTTCACCCCTTATGGATAGTGCTGGAGGAGACAGATGGTTTTCGTGCTTAAAGAACTCTGCTGGGTCACCTTTTCTAGTGTGACACGCTATGTAAAGGCGACCGAACAGCGCAGAGTCTTCTTTAGCATCAGCAAGCTTAGCTGATGTTTTGGATGCCTGTTTCTTAGCAGGAGTGAACTTAAAAAGAGGGTACTTGTTCTGTTTTATGGGATCCATGAGCTTAACAGCACCAGTTTTAAGTCTTTCGTCGACAAACTGCCGGTACTGGGACTTCCCTCTCTCCTCAATATTAAAAATAGTTTGCACTACTTCTTTCGGTGCCACTTTCTGCGTTTCGATGCTATACAGCTCCTCACCATTCTCCAAAAACGGGTTGCCTTTTGCCTCGAAAACTTCTACCAGGGAATCCAAATGGCGACGAAATGAGGCTTCTGAAGATGCTGTCTCCGAATGATGCGTGTTGTACTGGTCGGAGTCATCAAGATGCAGATTCTGTTCAAATTGGTTGACAATCCGAGCGATCTCAGGGGCAGACAACATCCATTTCAATAAAGCATCGGGGTCCTCCGTGAGGCCAACCATTCCTGTAAATAGACAGAAAGAAATTTCTTAATATACTTAAATTATTGAATTTAATTAATTTTTTTGGTGCTGAAAGACAGTGGCACCACATGATCTTACCTCCGTCACCTTTGAGCTGGGCATTGACCTGTTCATGTGCTTGATCCATAGCAATACTCGAGAATGGCCGCACTGTCTTGTTTACCACGAACTTTCCGGCTTGAAATGCTTCTGCCAGTTCTGGATTTGTAGATGGCAAGCTTACCAAATCACGCACGTGGACAGAGAGCCAACGAGCATAATGCACATGATCAAGGGCAAAAAACCATGGCACAAGTAGATTCAAAGATTTAATGTAAAGACTGAAGTCAGCTGTACGGAGGGACCGAACAAACTGCAGTGCTGCCAACTCAAAATTCAGTGTTGTATCCCAATACTTAAATTGAGGAATCACTGAGCATTTTTCTTTGCGCCAGTCCTGGAAAGGGACTGCAATGCCTTCGTGCTCTTCTACAAAAGCGTCGTAAGCTCTACACTGCAGTCGGTGCAACGCTGCAACAGTTACCTAAAAAGAAAAAAACAATTAGTTTGTTATTTATAACAGTAGGAAAATGGGGGGGGGGGGTCGTAGGACTTACTTCGTGGGTGTACCGAGTTCTCCTTATATGCGATGCATGCAGCATGGAATCCGCTCGCCCAGCGGAAGTTATTTCAGCTTCAGTGATTGCATCAGTCCAGCCACTGTCCGCAAGCCAGTCACCCAGAGTCCTGAAGGCCCACTGTTCAACATGCAATCCACCGAACATGAAAAAGAATTTCGTTTTGCCGTGGCTGTCTGGAAGTAAAAACTGAATTTGTTGCAGCAGTGCGAACAGAGGTTGGTCGGCTGTCAAAACAACAGTCTGGCCTGGATTGAGAAGATCAACTGCACGTTTGGTGACATCCATAGCGTGCTTCATCATAGCCATAGTGTGTGCTTGCTCCTTGAATACAGGTAAAACTGCAATATTAGCCTGTATTCTACGTCGACCATCTATGCGCTCTTGCTGGGCGTGGTACGCAGACCACGGCATGCAGTCCTCTGACTTCAGACACTTTTCAAGCCATCCCGCTTCCTGTTCATACAGCACTTCATTGCTTCCTTTTAGATCATCAAACGCGTAGTCACCAGAAACAGTACATGTAGCGTTTTTTGCATTCAAAAAGCATGGCAAAACAATCGCATAATCTTCCGGCAATTGTGTTATTTTTCTTGTCTGGGTACTGTCATGGCAATTCAAAGTTCTTACGGTCCCTAAAAAAATAAAATTCAAAAAAAAATAATTACATGGTAAAAAAAAATAAATTATAATTAAAGTGGGCAAAAGACCAGAGGACCAGCGCAGGTGGCCAAAACTCGACACGTTTTGAGCTCCAGAGTCGCTAAATGGGAATCGAACCGAACGTGTGACCCCACTGATGCACAGTTGGCCAAAAGATCGGCGCAGGTGGCCAAAACTCTAGACAGGGTTTTAGCTCCAGAGTAGCTAAACAGGACTAGAACCGAACGTGTGGCCCCACGAATGGATTCCTCGTTCTTAGAGCAATCGGTGGGGTCACACGTTCGGTTTGAGTCCCATTTAGCGACACTGGAGCTCAAAATGCATCCAGAATTTTGGTCGCCTGCACCGGTCTTCTGGCCCACCGTGCGATGGATTCCTCGTCATGGATCCCTCGTTCGGGGAGCAATCTGTTGGTGGGGTCACACGTTCGGTTCGAGTCTTATTAACCGACTCTGCAGCTCAAAACCCGCGTCCGGGGTTTGACCGCCTTCACCAGTCTTCTGGTCAACTGTGCACCGTTTACCTTGATCCATCGAGTCAGGGTGTTGAACCAAGGAAATTGCTGTGCCGTGGAAGCTTGCTGCAGCGGTGGTAGAGGAAGTATTGTGGTCGACGTTATCCACAGCAGCTGTTGTAAAAACGCCCTTCCTCAGCGATACGGGGCAAACCACCCCTTCTTCTCGTGCCAAAGCACATACAGCATTAGCAGTTTCCGTTAAATGGGCTTGGACTCGATCATAACTTAATCCTAAACCATTTTTAAACGTGACGTCAACAAGTTCTTTTTCCCTTGTCGAACCGTAAAGCTTCATGGACATGTAGACGGGAACCGGCGTCTCTTTCTTACTGTCATGTCTTCTTTGCTTGCCTTTTCGGCGCTTTGAAGCATGGAAGAACATAAGCTGAGCTATGGACATGACCTCCTGATCAAATTCTGCGTCGTCGCTATTTTCAGCCAATGACTTTGGCCCGTCAAGACACATTTTTACAAACTTTAGAAGTGCTATCGGTACACTCTTTTTTTGGGTGTCCTCTGACATATCTATCCATGCGCGGGGCACATGGTTGAAAATAGCATTTCTCAGATGTTTGGCAGCGGTGTCAAGGTTCCCTTCATCGGGCGTTTTGGTGACCAGGGACCTCAAAGCAAGATAAACATCACTTTTGTAACTTATAAATACGTCTTTTCCCATGCTGCCCGTGGCTTCCAGGAAAGGACAAGTTTCCATAAGTTTGTCTTTCAATCTGGAACTGTAGCATCTGTTCTCTACTCCCATGCTGGCCAGGCAGGAATCGTACCTTTTAGCTGAGTCAGCCAATTTAAAAATTGGAGCTTCAACACTCGTTTTCCGTGTATCTTCAATGTAAGACACAAGATCCGCAAAAGCAAGTCCATGAATAGAGTCAAGGCTAATTACCTTCCCTTTTGCCATTTCGGACTCCTTTGCTCTCACTTTATTGCGGCAGACAGTAAGGCAATTTTTATGATACACCGCTGAGTCATCGGCCATGAGATCAAATGTACCAGCACATTTTGCCATGAGCGGCCCATCACGGAGATAAGAAGCACTACTCTTTATGTATTTGCTGGTTTCCTGGGTAAGGACTTTGCACAGCGGACCAAGATTATCAGCGCCCGCCGCTTTACCGCAAAACATACAGCAAATTTCATTGGTGGAGTTAGCTACGTCACTTTTCCGCGTTTTAACAGGAGAAACGTGCACTTCATCACTTTCATCTAGGTCTTGTTTTAAGCGCCGTTTTTTTGCCCTTTCTAGCCTACTGGAGCTGCACAAACTGTAACAACTTTTGTGCCAAGACGCTTGATACTTCACAAAAGATTCTAGCAGTCCACATTCTCCGGCCATTTTCTCTAAGTCTAATGGAAACGGAAGGCCATCAATTTCAGCGAACTGTGCTAATTTGTCAGCTAAAACCTCGTAGCCCTCTGTTTTGCTCTCCCGCTTGCTGTTTCCTGGACATGTCAGTTTTTCACTAGTCACTTGTTGGCACAGTAAACATTTCGTCCAATCTGTAGTGCTTTCAAGAGCTTTCACTGGCTTGGTTACATCAACTTGAAAAAAAGCCATCGCATACTTGTTCTATTCCTACAACGGACCACAAAATTATCGCCAAATGAAATAAAACTGCAGACTCTAACAGCATAATCCGATGCTTACCTGATCAAAACACACAGACGGTATCACTACGGCCACAGACGACAACAGCAGTATTGCATTCATGCACTTGAGAGACAAAAATGTCAAACTGCAGGTTGAAACTTGCACGCTCTTCGTCGTGGCAGTCCAAACATCTCGCCTCCCTCAAGCCGCCGCTCGCCAGGCGCGTCAAAACAAACCCCCACCACAGCCGGCGAGGCGCGCGCACCACCACAACAAAGCCCCCCTCCCCCAGGCCCGGCGGCGTCGAGGCAAGCCCGTGCCGGCCGGCAGCAGGTGACCTGCATTAGCACTTCGGGGACCGTACAGGGTGCACGCAAGCGCAACGCCACTTAACATAAATTTATCCACACGTAGAAATCGATTGGCACCTAGATCAGGCCGATAGCGCGTCGTGAAGGCATGCATTTGTAGAAGATGAAGCACTTCGAGTACCTTCTAGGCGGCCAGGATGCGCGCGCGCGCGTGCCCTTTGGCAGCCTGGAGGCTAAACGAACTCACTTTGCGCATAGGAGCTGATTTTCACCCAATCCGAGGTGACATCGGGCCGGGAAGGCATGCATTTGTAGTAGATGGGGCACTTCGAGTACCTTCTAGGCGGGCAGGATGCGTGCGCGCGCGCGCCCGGCAGTAGTCCAGAGGTCTAACAAACTCAATTTGCGCATAGGAATCGATTGGCACCTAAACCAGGGCGATAACGCGTCGGGAAGGCATGCATTTGTAGAGAAAGGTGCACTTCGGGTACCTTCTAGGCGGCCAGGATGCGCGCCCATGCACTGCACACTATCGAGATGGTAGTCAAAATGACCGTCTGGAAGAGACGAATCGAATGAGCCCACTGCGAAGTTGATCGGACGTCATTTAACCGTCATTCGTAGATGATTTAGCACTTCTTGGCCTCCAACAGGAGGAAGGAGCCGGAATTTCGCTTGGCACCATATCCAGATCGATAGAGCACCCCAAAAAACATATAGTTACACTGTGATTTCGTTTTCATCACAATAGTGCAAGGTTGAATCCCTTAACGGCCCTACTATGAGACAGCTTGCCGAAGGCAAGCAGGGAAGCGCCGCAGGCCAAGGTAGGTGTAACGCCAGGCGTGGATTGTCGTAACTGGCGCAGCATCGCGAAGCCTGTTACGACAAGACACGGTCTGGCGTAAACCTAACTTGTATCGAAATTGTTGAATTTTTTATCCTCTTCGTCTCACTGTGATAAATGTGCGACAACAATCAGATATTTTTAAAGCGCTTTCTATTGTATCCTCGACGCGTTTCCTCGTTTTGCTTATATTCCATCATTGTGGAGGTTACACGAACTTCTTAAAGACTTAAGTAGGTTTCAAGCTTCAGGGTTACATTATTTTGTCCAAGCCGAAGCCAAGACTTCTTTTTCTTGAAAAACTGTGGATTTTTTAAAAAAATTCGTTTCAGGTCTGTAGGGTTATGTCCTACACATCGGGGTTAGACTGAATGCTGTGGTCGATATAAAATAATGGTGGCTTTCTAGATATTTCTCCTCCAGTACAAAGCATGGATTAAACTGTTGATATTTGTACACCCATAGTTTGTTTATAATGCAATGTCACTCAGATACTGTTGTAGTTCTTGTCCATTAAGTAAAAAGTGTTACTTGTCGCCAAGGCAATAACTGCTCTGCAAACTCAAATGTGTGCATGGCACACTCCTCCTGGAGCATGCTATGAAGCACGCTCTAAATTAGAGCGTGCTTACCAGACACGCTCTAAATTAGAGTGTGTCACCAGGCACGCTGCCTGCCTGGTAAGCACACTCTAATTTAGAGCGTGCCTGGTAAGCACCAGGCATGCTCCAGGAGGAGTGTGCCATGCACACATTTAAGTTTGCAGAGTGTGTCCTTTTTGTTTCATGTTTTGAGCGAGCTTTTGTCGAGCAACTTAGAAGCGTTTACGTTGAATTTGCAGATAAGATTATGCACTGTATGATTAAAGGTTCACCAATTGATTAAATTCAAATTTTGTATACTTGTGGTCCACTGATTATGGCATCATCTTTGTTTTGCCAGACTTTTCATCTCACTGAAACAACAGCCTGATTGTCCATAATAAGACGGATGGAAAATTCTTAATTTGCCATGAAGTGGGTCCTGGTGGTGTCCTTCACCTTGGAGGAGTGCCGGTAACGGCGCTGGCTGCGCCCACTTCCTGGCCATCAAAAAGTGAGTCCTGAAGGAGCTCAGGCCAGCGGCAGGGGTGCCGGTCGCCGCGCTGGCTGCCCACCTGCTGGACTCCAAGCAGTGGGTCTTGGTGGTGTCCAGGCCGTCGCGGCGGCAGCGCCGGTCACCGCGCTGCCTGCACCCACCTCCTGGCCATCAAAAAGTGAGTTCTGATGGTGCTTAGCCCAGCGGAAGTTGTGCCGGTCACCGCGCTGCCTGCGTCCCCCTTTTTGGCTTCAAGAATTGGGTCCCGATTTTGTCATGTTTTGCAAAAAATTTAGAGTTGGGAGTAGTTCTTAGTAGTCAAAGTTGAGTCATTAGCTCCAGGGCCTTCATTGGGGAATGTCTTTAAGAGTCCAAATTGAAGTTGTTGTCAATACAATGTTTTACCGAATCATGAGCGTGGTAATGCTGAACCGTCAGTGTTTTTCTTAATAAATACTCTGAAATTCCCATTTTTTTTTACATTTTAGGTGTTGCTGTTGCTTTTCATGGCCCTTCAAAGGTGATTCGTCCTTGTCACCCCGCTGCCACCCTGTACTCTTTAAAACAGCGCTGCCACCCTCTGCTCCTTGAAACAGAGTTCAACTATCACATCGGAATAGGTGAGCTCTCTTTTGGTAAACCAACTAGATGGCCAGTGTACAAAAGCCAAGCCAACATCAATATTATTTCATCAATTTATTTTGTTGGATTAGTCTTACTTTTGTACTCTCTGACTTCCTTGATCCCCCCCCAGAAGCTATCTGTTCTTTTTTTTTAGCTTTTTGGAGAAGCCTCCTTAATAGTTTGATATATTGCCCCCGGTGAACATGTAAAGTTGTTTTTGTTATCTGCTTAACCTTTTTATATTCTAGGTGGCAGTTCTTTCTGTCTTACACCATTGCATGATAAAGTTAAATTTTCCCTATAATTTAAAAGAATAAATTTGATTTTGACGTCATCTTGTTTAAATTGAGACTGTCTGAAGGAAACCCGGTTATCTATGTACTAAGGTTACTGCTGTGAATGGGCATTTTACTACTAGAGTGAACAAGGATGGACTGAAGAGGTCAGAGGGTCTGGTGGGAAAAGGCTTCATAGTCCAGGAATATGTGTACATACATGACCCAAAGTGCAAAAAGTTCATGGACAACTTTGAATTTACAAAAAGGTTGCTTCAGATCCCACACCAGGGTTAAAAATGCAATAATGTTGACAATCACATAATGGTTAGACACTTAGGAGATGCTTCCAATTTTAAATATTACAATTTGCACATTCCATGGATCAAACTTTGGAGAGACGTGTGGTTGGTGCTTTTCACCCGCACTGCATTTAGCACTACTGCAACTTTCACCAAAAAATTTCAGTATGTTTTGCCCCCTTTTTGTCAAGTTGTCAGGTAGAAGCACACTGCTTTACAGCCAAAAGAGAAATGAGACTCTGCATCACGAATTTCACTGAATGCACGTCCCAGCATTTTGCCAGCATACGTTTTCTTGAGTGGAGTGGCATATCGGCACCGGCAGTGTAAAGTGGGGGAAAGCCAAACAGACCCTCAATTTCTGTCAGATGAAGATGACCTTCTCCATCTTGATCATCCACCACTGGAAACACTCCCTCTGTAAGGATAAATCACACAAAACCTGTACTGTACATTGGAAATGATGCGACTCATGTGAAATAGCAAATAACAAATTTTTGCACTACAGGCAGCAGGTGGAAAGACCCTCACTTTTTATCATGTTTGACTTATTCGATGTAAAGGTGGGCAGAACATCTATGTTCGCTTTTCTTCCAGAGCCCACCAAGAATTCCTCAAGTTTGGCATGTCCAACACTTATATCAACAGGCAGCTGATAAAGTTGATTGTTAATTTGGTTATATGGAAGAAAAACTGCGCCTTATTGAACAATGTGGGGAAAATCAAGTAGAAAACAAACATACTTGGCCAACTGGAAGGTTTGTCCAAAAAAATCGCTTTCGTTTCATGGGGACAAATTGTGCAGCATCAATTTTTAAGGGCTGACAGCCAAGGAACCTTTGGAAAAAATATTTGAGACATCAGGACGATATGATTGGTGGAAGTTATCTTATGTAAAGGGTTCTACATCATTATAAAAAAGAAATAAGTAAAGGGAAACGGTGCAGTCAGTACCTTGAAATAGTATTCTTTGTTTCAATCTCCATAGCACAAGTATTCTCAAATAACCAAAAAATTCATGGCCTCGACCTTCCATGTAAGCCAGATTCTTAAAATATAAGAGAAAACGAACAAACTCAAAAAATAAGGGACCAGTACCATCACTGTCTGAAATAAGCAGAACAATGGCCACAATGATAAGCCACATGACAGTATGAATATCACCAAATTGAATTTGTATGTATTTGTATTGTTTCAGAGAGATGAATTTTAATTACCGAAGAGCCCTTTCCGTTTGTGATTAACGACACTAAGGTCGCTGCATGGGCTGGCACCAAATAAAATATCAATGGTCCCAAGTTCCTTTAGCTTCTCGTTATTAAGATTGCAAATGTCACCCAGCTGAACGATCCTCCCTGGATGATTGTACCTTTGAAGTTTTATACAATCAGCATCTATCTCACTAGAATAGTATGAATGAGGAATGATGCCAAGCTCATTGAGAGCCACAAAGCCACTAGAAATCCCATCAAACAGGGAAAGGGCACGAGGTCGCTTAATAATTGTATGCATTTTAGTGACTTCAATAGCCTGGTACAGCTTTTCGGGATCAAGATCAACCCGACTTATAACAACCTTACAGTCCTACAAATAAAAAGACAACACATTTATTCTGTAAAAAAAAGGAGTGCATACACAAAAATTTCTAGCATTGATTGAATCTTGATCACAAGAAAGTCAAATTTTGTCACAGTCTGCAAGAGGTAACCTTACCGTTAGAGCAGGAATGGTGGTTTTGTACTTCAAAGCTGCATTATGAATCTGACGAGCTAGTCTCGTGTGAGCATCCCGTATGCAATGTGCTGGTGTCCCAGAATGTTTTCGTTTCATCAGACGGACTTTTTTAGGTGGGGGCATCTTCAAAATTGCCAGGAAAAAAGTCAGAGTTTATGCAACAATGCAAGACAAACTGAACACTGCCACCTGCTGCCACCCCAGTCCTCACAGCCCTTTTGTTTCATTTGGACGGGGTAAACTCGCTTTGTTACTAAAATTATAATAGAAATGAATTGACTCCTCAAAGGTCACACCACATTGTATTGCTTTCAATGCTTAAATATTTGATGCATACCTGTTATGCAGAACAGAGCTGCAAAACATGAACATTGGAGCATAACGATAGGCAAATTTTGGACGGACTTGTACCTTTAACTGATGCAGGTAGAATTAATAAAAGACCTCACCTAGGGATTTAAAAATACCGGTAACAAAAAACCCTTACCGTAAGATACGGTAAGATTGGTATTATTCCGTAATATTACGGTATTTTTGGCCATTTGCAAAAATACCAAGTTTTAAGGAGAAATGTCGTCATGATCTATCTTGGAACTCAATTTACTTGATGTTCTAGGCCGCTACTTTGATTTGGAAAAGGTCAAGCAATGATTTATGTGGAAGAAAATATGAAAACTAGATGTGCGTCATAGGAAGCTGGTCACTTCAAGTGAGCCTTTTCAAGTCGTTTTTGACCTTTCAAAATCAGAATCTCCGGGCGGCTGATATCGTTCAATAATTCTTTTCTAGGTATAAGGAAGTCAAAGTTAAGCGTCATAATTGAAAACACTCGATGTTTTCGACCGAAATCATCAGTTTTTGGCGCATTTTGCTATGTTTTTTATGACCCAAAATTACCGAAAATTTAGCCTTTGTGTCACTTACGAGGGGCCATTAACTCCGAGTTTTGGTGTACACATGATTCGGGAAGAGAAATGATTCGCTCGATTTTGAATGATTTTTCTGATTGTGCGTGATTGCGCTGATTGAATGCGATTTCACTGAATTTTGAGTGATTTCGCATGATTTTGCATGATTTCGCATGATTTTGCATGATTTCGCATGATTTTTTGTCTGATCTCGTCATTTATTGCATGATTTTACCTATATTCGACCGATATGCCTATTTTGCTGACATAGCTTATCACCCTGCTTTCACTGAAAATCGAAAGGTCATAGGGTAAGGTTACCAAACATGGATCACTTTTTAGAAATCCCCCGTATTTCAACTCGACGAAGCGGTGATCTAAATTTTTTTCAATACACTATGAGATATTCACAAGGACAACCTTTTCTCAAGAATTGAACACTTGAGAACAAATACTTTGAAATTTAGACGGATTTGAAATTTCACTGATTTTAATGATCCATGTTTGGGTCTGACCCAAACATGGATCACCCCCCCTCGCGTTTTGCCAGGGACCACCCGATAACTTCCGGTCACCTGAATTGCAGAAGGGCACTGTCTGAAGCTGCCACAAAAACATTTTGAGACATTTTTGCTGAAAAGATTCTTTAGAATAAGGCATAGAACTTTGACTCCTAACCTAACCTGAAACCAGGCCGTTTTCGGACCCGTTTTGAGAGACACTTTTTCATTTAATTATTGTGAGGGTAACGGTGAGCTTGATCAGCTGTCCCGCGCGTGATTCTAGCACTCAAACGTGCTGACTACTTGGAAAATTTTTCAAAAACAAAACTGGTTACTTGGTTTGGCGGCACGGGCTCGCTAACAAAAATGATCCATGATTGGTACCCTGATCCATGTTCGGCACTTTACCCTAATTCTGACCCTTAAAGGGGTGATACTAAAATGTTAGGCCGAAAGAAGGGTCATACACAAATGTATGACCGTTGTGAAGGTCATACACAAATGTATGACCGTTGTAAAGGTCATACACAAATGTATCACCGTTGTAAAGGTCATACACAAATGTATCACCGTTGTAAAGGTCATACACAAATGTATCACCGAAAACGGGTGATACTTTTTTGTGTCACCGATGAAGGTTGATATATCCCCAAGCTCAACGAGGGCCAGCCTCGCTAATGTCTGACCTTTTTTTCGGTCATACATTTGTGTATGACCGTTTCTTCGGTCATACATTCGTGTATGACCTTTTTTCGGTCATACTTTTTGTATTGCCAAAAATTGGTCCTATGTCTCACCTTTTGAGTTTCAGTGTTCGTAGTTAGAATTATCAGAGTTACGTGAGCAGGGTGAACATCGGCGGATCTAGCAAATCGTGCGACTGCGACAGAATCCCACCTGGCTGTGCGAGCGCAAGCGAGACACAAGGGGGGGGGGGGGCGATCTGCTGTTTCTGACGCAGCGTCGCCCCCCCTTTGCGTCTCGCTTGCGCTCGCACAGCCAGGTGGGATTATGTCGCAGTCGCCGCTCTGACGCAGCCGGGCTGGATCCGCCGGTGAGGGTGAAGGGGGGTTGTCGATGGTGGGGTGGTGCCGGTGATCATGACCCGCGACCCTTCTAGTCCAGCGTTTTGGCCTGACAGCCGTCCCCTCCTTCGAGCAGAGGACCGCTGGCGTGGGCCTGTAGCGCCTGCGAGGTAGGCCACCGTCCCGACCCGAACGCACCGGTGTGAAGACGGTGGCCTACCTTGCCCCTTTGAAGTGTGTTTTCGATGGGCACCGAGCCCCGGCGTGGGAATATGTTGTGTATCCACAGACTGCCTTGGGAACAGAGGTGGGGCGTCCCCTGTCGCCAGCCATGCCAGCTATTGAACTTAGGCAACAAAAATTGAAATTTTCTTACATAGATATTCAGAGAATCAAAGAACTAGTCTCAAATTCCCACTTTTTTTCATGTAAATACAGAATGCGAGGGTTGAATCTTTCAGGATGGGTTAGTATCAAGCCTTATCTGTTTTAATAGGTACAAGCCGTTGAGGGATTGGCAAGACATAGGTTTCTTTGGACAAGGGATAAAATCACTAACGTAACCCTGCGGCACAGCTCAAATTCCCACTTTTTTCCATGTAAATACAGAATGAGAGGGTTGAATCTTTCATTATGGATTAGTTGAAAGCTGAATCTCTTTTAATAGGTGCAAGCCATTCAAGGATTGACAAGACAAATGATTCTGGTTTGGAAGGGAAGAAAATGCAACTTCAACCTTTTCACTACTATTATTTTGTGTCAGTGATAATAAGTCAAGGCAAGAAGCTAGGTATTAAGAGAAACAAGAAAGGAGTTCAAAAGCATATAATTAATGCTAATTTTTTAAGCTATTCAGTCTTGATGATAGCAGGTACATATGAGAAACACAACAGCAAAAGTTAACAATTATAATTACTTTGTCAGGTCACTTAAGTAAAAAAAAAACATAACACTTATGCATTTAGACCTTATCATAAGTCAGTTAAGTTTTTAACTTTTAACAATAGTTATTCAATGCTAGACACTAAATCACAATAGAAACACTAGAATTGGAACTCTTTAGTAGAGAAACTAAAATTAAGTATTGTGTCACAAGTACTGAAACTGTCATAATTTAAAATAAAAAGCCATAAAAGATAATGTATAACTTCTTCAAAACAATAAGTGCAACCAGAACAATTACATAAACTTAGAAATTTCTTGCAGTGTACATGGCAATACAAGATCCTTTTCTCTAACAACAGGTCTAGGAATAGTGCAAATATAAAAACTAATATCATAATAACCATGCAAATCCATACTAATTGGTTGCAACTTTTGATTCTTTAGTACCTTGAACCACTGAGCAAGGCATCCAACGCCTCTAGCATTTTAACGAGGAGCTGTCACTGGAGCAAATGTTTGAGAAAATTCTTGCTTACGCCATGTGGGACCAGTCATGTAGCTGAAAGCTAGCACTCTTCCAATGACAACTGTTTTTTTCTCTTTGAATGCGTACCAGTGACCAACATGAATTACTTCTTCCTTAAATGGCTTTGGTGATGACAATGGTTTGTCAATGACAGAAAGCGTTTGACGTGCATGATTTACTTGCTCTGCCTGGACACGTAGAAGTCTGTCGCTGCTAAGTTTAGTGTCTCCATTACTAAAAAACCAGACTAGAGAAGTTTTCTTAACAATGCGCTCCCCGTTACCATCAGCCACCTTTACAAAAGGACTAGACGGAGTGACTTCTACGTCAGGAAAACAGTTCAAACCAATGGAGCCAGTAGAGACAACAAGAATGTCTTCCACAACATCACGCAAGTCTTCTTCCACCAAATTGTCATTCGGGATGTTCACAGAAGGGCTGTCATCATCTAGGGTGAGTCCACCATCAATGTCTTCATCATCACCAAAAATGTCTTCATCACTTTCAGGAATAACTTTTGGCAAGTCACACGCTGGCATTTTTGAATGAGGTTTTGCCATGCCAAACTTAACACATTTAGCCAATGCTCTGGAAAACGCTTCTTTGACAGTTCTCTCAATTTCATAATCTTCTGGAAGCACAGAGAAGATTTTAGGTTCCTGAGAAGAATGCTTGTACCCTTTTTGCAATCTGGGGAATTTCAAAGTATCTTTAAGATTGAAAAAACTTCTCATCATGAAATCAATTCTCCTGATTCGGTGCTGATAATCAAGCATACCATAATTAACCATAGTACTTTGAGTACATGAGAGACAACGGGCTTTTCTGAAGCAGTCTTCACATTGTTGGCTTCCAAGGAGCCATGGCAAAAACAGCTGTGGCTCTTCAAGATCTCTAAATAATATAATCAATTTAATGATGGCATGAGCATTTATCTCAATGCAACTATAGGAGTTTGATGAAATAAAATTATGGCTTAATGTATATCCATCTGTCTCTTTGATCCATTTCCTCCACATCCTCACAAAAAATACCACTTCCCAGGCAAGCCCAATTCTCTCTAATGGTGGAAGTTGGGTGTCTAGGTAAACAGCTGTATAATTTCTCATGATGTTTAGATACTCAATTGTAGCCTCACTTCCGTTAACAGAGCAAAGGGCAGAGCATACTTCTTCTGAACAAAGTCTTTGAGCAGATCTAAAGTTTATTTTGTCTTTCAATTCTAGTACAGAGTTTGAAAGGCCATGCACATCTTTACCACATGAATCGAGAAGGCTTACCAGATGACCCTTAGAGGCAACAAAGTATTTACCCATGGGTATAATTTCAGATGATTTTAGTAACTTGCACCTTAATTTGACGAGTAAGTGGATGGTGTCCTGGACCATCACTGGTGAGCTGACGGTAGAATGGAACCAAGGGCAGTTTCCCGGAGAGTCTGCTTCAAAAGTTTTCTGGTACATTGCATTCAGTATCTTGGGGTCTCCATCAGCTGCAAATCCTACAATCTCAATTCCTTCTTCTTTAGCAGAACTGGACATCCATTTCCATCTCTGCACGACATCCTCTGTAGAAAACCTATTGTCAGTGCCATATAACGCAACACAAAAGGGTGCTGTTGCTGCCAATGGCTGGGCCATAATTGTATACACATTCTTACTAACAACAGCATTATTAAAATAAGACAGGATCTCAGCAGCAGAGCGAGCTGGAAAACTATTGGGAACAGGAATTCCATTCTTGAGAGGAGGTGCAAAACCCACAATTTGATTTGTTTTGACATCGTATTGGATACGTCCATTGACAACAGTGCCATCTTCTGAAACAAAAATTTTATTTGTTGAAAGATCTCTTGACAACATTTCCTGTTTTAGCTCCTTCCAGCGAAAAAAACCTTCAACTATATGTTTATTAGAAATTAAATTATTTCTGCAGTTTGAAACTGATGGCAAAAATGGAACATTGCTGAATAGAATTTCATACAGCTGAGGACCTCCCATTGTAAAAATTAAAGTACAAGAGTCTTTTAGTGCATCTTTAAAACGGAAACCACCAGGTTTCTTGCCAGCGTTTGCCTTAACACTTTCCAAGATGAGTTTCAAAAACCCGCTATTAGACTGGTTCAGTATTGGGTCATGATGAGGAGCTGCTATACTTACTGCTGCAAAAAGTTGACGTTTTAATTCTTTGTTATCTGCAAGCAGCTTTTCAAGCTCATTAAGTACGGGGAAAAAATCGTCAATTCTTCGGCAGTCTGCAGATGCTACTTCTAACTTGCGTTTTACTCTGTTACTTCTAGAGTGGAGAGACCAGTCTCTTGGGACTTTTGCTGATGAAGGTGGGGTTGGAGAAAGGCTGGTCTCTATTGAAACTTCCTCCATTATTGAAAATCCTCGGCAGATGAATTCATATTTAGAGTTGCATCATTGTCACTCTTTTTCGTAGTTTTATCACTGTCAGCACCATTCAAGTTTTCTGGGATTTCTGATTCACTAGTCTGAGCGACTAACTTTGATTTTAAGGTGTTGCCAGCAGTATTATCAACCTCTTCAATATCCATGATTTCTCTGTCCGATAATGCACTCTTCTTAGAAGCGGAAGACTTGCTTGTAAATAAGGCCTTAATTGAAGGCTGGTTATTTTTTGCAGTCTCTTTCAAAATATGGTTCATCTCAATATGGCGATAGAAATTTGATGTAACCCACCTGTTGTTTGCTCTTAGTATTGGTTTCTTATATTGACAGGAACTTATAGTGCACTGAATGGAACCCACCATGTTCCCAAGTCCATCCCTCGTAACAGTCACAATGGGAACGGGAAGAGAAGAATCGCCAACTTCATCTGCATCTTCATCTGCAAGTTTAGAGCGGTATTTCCCCAACCAACTTTTGATGTTTGCAACCATAGATGATTCTTGTTTGGTGAGGTCTTCATCATCAGCATTAGATGGTTTCTTGAACTTGCTGCAACCTGGTCTATTCAATGGGCTTCTTGATCTAAACCTATTCTGTTTATCATCTATTTTGGTTAATTTTTTGGCAGCAACAGTCATCTCACTCAACGTAGCACGATGGCCAGGTAATATCTCGTAATCTTCTGGCATGAATGCAAAAAAATCTCCATAATACATTTTCAGATCCGAAAGTTCAGCCGTTTCTGGATCTTCACTCTTAGCGGCCTTCTTCTTGAGAATGACATGAAGCTTTTCTTTCATGAAAGTTTCAATTGACTTACAGTCTTGGTCTTCAAAATTACATAACTTTTTAATACTATCATACCCCATCATTATCAAAACACTTTTCAGAGACGGATCCACAGAAACATTCTCAGCGTCTAAGAGTTTCCATAAGTCATCTCCTCTAGCCTGCGATTAAAAGAAAAATAGTTTAAACCTCAGAAGGAGAGCAAAAATAATGAGTCTATCAACACTTACACTCAAAACATTGTTGTTTTTTTCACGGTCTTGATGTCCACCCGTCGACCCTCCAGACTCATTGATGGTATCACTTGACATTTTTAACCCAAAAATGTTAATGAACCTGTAACATAAACTGGGAATTAAAGAAAACCCAACGAGTGAGTACTAAACGCACTTAACCTAAAACATTATTATGCATCTTTGCAGTGACAAAACAAGATGCAAAAACGGAATTTTACAACAATTCGACGTGAAAGTCTAACCAGACTTGTCTCAAATTATTCGCAGCAACACTTATTGTACTTGCCTTCCAGTACAGAGGGTATATTCTTAACGAATCTTAGACACGAAGCCCTGCTTCGGCCGCTTCCCGCGCTCTCCTCTCAACCAACAACGCAACGCACCCCCCGCCCCCGCACACCGCCCTCAGCCCCTACCCCGTCCCGCACGCTCCCTGCCACGACGACCTCATCGTGCTTTTGAAGGTGTACGTTGTGTTGGGAGCATGTACCTCGCGATTGCATGATTGCGCGCAATCATGTGCGTGATTGTGCGCTTCAGTTCGTGATTTTTAGCTGATTTTGGGTGATTTCGACTGATTTTGTGTGATTTCGAGCGATTTTGCTTGATTTTGCGTGATTTTTTTGATTTGCTTGATTTTGCGTGATTTTGCGTGATTTCGCATGATTTCGCTTGATTTCGAATGATTTTCTGCGTGATTTCGGACAGGGTGTACACATGATTGCGTGAGTTAATGGCCCCTCGGTCACTTACGGTAAGTTACAATATTACTTACCAAAGTTACGGGTAATATTACGCGCCTTTACATCCCTAACCTCACCAGACTTTCTTTTCGTTTGCTGTATTGTTTAACCATAAAAATTGACAGGAATGATCAAACTTTCTTTAAAAAATTTAAATGTTAATAATTGTCTGGTTCCAATGGTTCATTTCTGTTTCTTCCCCTTTGATTTTTGCATCCTAAATTTGTCTCTAGAGCCCACAACAAGATTAAAGTGCAACAAATTGATGTGCAGATAATTCTAATTAAGGGTGACTTTCATTCGACACAAGCTTTTTCAATGCTGTGATCAATAGAAGTTTGTTATTAATATTACTACCCCGTCCTTAGTGATTCATTCCAGTACCCCCTGTACTGTGTTCCAAATGATATTCTGTTGTTTTTGAGCCATGAACCAACAATGGCTAGTGAAGGGCAACAGATTCTGGCAAGGAGAGATTAACTCAGAGTGACTTCGCAATAATTAATATCTCCTTTGTGCCTCTCAGTTCTTCATCCGAAACCTGACTTTTGATCACTTATGGTAAATTTAATCATGATGCAAAGAAAGAGGCTATCATAGAACTTTTAGGCACCCATGAGCTGCTTTAATGTTAGATTATATTCAATTTTTTAAAAAAATCTGTTGCAGTACATGTTTTTGTTTAGTGCATCTATGGGAGGGCCTTATTCATTGAATTTTCTAAAAGGATGAAAGGGCTTGTGCTTTGCGGACCATGTTTTATCTTCTCTCATGTTTATTATTTGTTCCATATTGCCTTCACAGCATCGGGGTGTGCACTGCAATGTCAAGGAACCCACTCTTGTCCTCTGCATCTAGCTGCCACAATTTAAATCACCCTGATGTTTTAAAGGCTAGTTGTCATCGTATTCTGCTTTTCGTCACATGGAACAAATATTTACAAAATTGTGTTCTACCCCTGCTCTTCAATGTGCAAGTGCTTTCATTGCTTGCCTTAATTTTACGCTCTCACTTCAGAGAAGCTTGTAGAAATGCATCGTGTTTGCTCGCAGTTGTGTGTCCTTTGTATTTAATTTTTCTAGAGAAGCTTTTGAGTGTTCTGTGTGTAGCAATCGTATAGTTCAATCCCAGGATGTTGTTCTTTGGGTCGCTGCAGTGTTCAGGACTTTTTCCTGTCATGTATCAAGACGTTCTTTTCCAGATAACTAAAGGGAGGGATTTAATTGAGAGAGTCTGATAAACATTATTCACAGTAGTGAGTTGAAATGTTAAATATTGTAGTTGACACCTTTTCCATTAATTTCCCCCCTCCTGTTTTTGTGTCTTTGTACACATGTGTCCCTTGATTTTTAAATCAATCCACATTGTCATTGTGGCCAAAGCATATTACTGTTAGATTACTCCATTGACAAATAGTTTGAATTCTCATTGCTTTTGTCTTCTTGTTGCAGAATAATTCGGCTCACTTCAATTTTTCAACTTTTTTTCAAGTTCCACCTGGCTTCAGGCGCGGATTCAGGGGGGGGGTAATGGGGGTAATTACCCCCCCCTTGGGACATCCGGCGCCCGCAGGGCGCCGGCCACCCTAGCCTGATCCACGCGGTTTTTTAACATTTTGCCGAAGCCTAAGATGGAATTTTCGCGGCCGAAGCTACCGCTGCGCCCTGCGCGCCGCGCTCCTCCTGAGTGCCGAGTTGCGTCGGACTGGCGGCGGGGCTTAGGGAGGGAGGGAGAGGTGAGGCGGGCGGGAGCGGCGCGCGGCGCGCAGCGTGTCTGATCTGGCCGATGCCTGGCCGGCCGAGCCGTCGTCCCCGCCCCGCCTCAACCCTCCCCTCGCCCTCGCCCGCCCTCCACCGCGCTCGCTGAGCCCGAGCGCAGCCGCCGCCCCGCCAGCCAGCAGCGGTGCACCGGCGGATTGTTGTTTGTTTACGTGGTGTGTTTTGTTTCGTGAGTGACAAGTTCTGTGCAGTGAAGTGAAATGGGAATGACATTGGGCAATGGCGGGCTGCCATTGGCAGTTTCTGCCATTCTCGATGCCGTTCACAAAGTCACAAAGAAGAACAGCATACGTACCCTTACTCTTACGGCGTTGTTACCGATCCGGCGGAAGTTACGAAAGCTTTAAATCAGGTTAGTCTAGTCGCATCGTACCGGCTGCGCATTTTATTCAAAATTATTTTCTCTCGGTCTCGGCCTGTCACCCAATTTCTTGGCATGTGTCTGACGCTCGGCTTTTCTCGGTCTCTGTCCTGACAGCTTTATCGGTTTAAAAGGCTGGCTACTTTTATTCTACCAGACGACGAAAGCGAAAGGATACAGTTCTTCAACTGCTTGGTGTGCCGCCTACTGTTGCTGATTGCTGGCATAGAACCAAACCCAGGCCCTGACACGGATCAGGTATGCTGACTTTTTCATGCGTTTGTCATACAGAAATATTATCGCGTAATACATTGATAATTTAATTACGGTATTTCGTACGGTTCGGTACGGCGTAAGGCGCGGCGTTTCTTCTCGGCTTTTCCGATTCTTTGTTTAGTTTTTCGTATTTCTTTGGACTTGCTTGCACATCTTTCTTTCTAGTTGCGGTTGCTGGTTACGGAGGTTATTTTATTTCGTGGTTTCTTTTCTGCTTGGTTTAGGATAAATGGACTGCCCCGGGCACTAGCAGTGGTAATAGGGGGAGTGGAAAGAGACAACTTTCTTCAAAGCCTATCACTGATTTTTTCTGCAAGAAGTCGAAACCGGCGGCAACGATTGGCGATGATGGGGAAGCAACAGATATATGCGTGTCCACTGTTAGCCGAACCGACGGCGACGGCGCTGGAGGCACCTCGTCGCCGGCACCTACACCCAGTTCCACACCCTTGCCCACTGCTACTGCTGCAGTTGACGACGCCGACGATAACTTCACTGCCGTCGAAGACCACCCCGTTGCCGTCGGAGCCGTATCCGCTTCCGCTTCTCCTGGCCACCAAGATGTGCATAAGTATGACATAGGCAATTTTGTAAATGTCAATTCTCCTATTGACGACTTTACAAAATTTCAACTGCTAGAATCACCATGGACCCCCGATGAACTCTACAAGTTTCCCTTTTCGACACACATAAAAAAGGGGAAAGAAATTCGCCAGTACGCTAGTTTTAAACACTTGAAGACTTACGAGTGGCTGGCGTTTTCCCATGCACATGGTGGTTTTTTTTGTAAATATTGTGTGCTATTTTCGAAAGATGCGAGCACCGCAGACAAAGCAAGGAATTCGCTTGGCACTCTTGTTAAGGTGCCTCTGACCAAGTTTTCAAAATTGACCGGTGTGGATGGAAATTTTACTTGTCATTCTAATGCCAGTTACCACAAGAGCTCTGTTCTGTCTGCTTTAGATTTTAAGAAAACCTATAAATCGCCTGGACTTGTTGTGATAAATCAATTGAACACTCGGCGAGAACAGCAGATTGCGGAAAACCAGCGCAGGTTGCGGCCGATTGTTGAAACTATCATTTTGTGCGGCCGGCAGAATATTCCGCTTAGGGGCCACAGAGACGATGGCCATCTTCCAGATTCCACTTCCGCTGAATCTGAGGGTAGCAGCTTAGTTTGCCACAACGACGGTAATTTCCGTAATTTGCTGCGGTACAGGATCTCGGGTGGCGATAAAGTGCTTGCTGAACACTTAAACAGTGCACGTTCTAATGCCACTTACATCAGCAAGACCACTCAAAATGATTTAATAAATTGCTGTGGTGATGAAGTGACAAGCATTCTCTGTAAGCGTATCCGCAAGGCCAAATTTTTTTCCATCATATTTGACGAAACCACGGACGTTTCGCGGAAAGAGCAAATGAGCTTGTCCATCCGATACACGTTCAAGAAGCGCACACGGGAGGATTTCCTAACATTTGTTGACTGCTACGCTTCTATGCGAAAAGAAGATATCCCGGAGGGCGAGCGCGGTGAAAAGAAGTTAACTGGCGTTGCGTTGGCTCACATAGTTATTGACACCTGTAAAAAGTTCGGCTTGGACTTAAATTATTTGGTTGGAATAGGAACTGATAACTGTTCAGTTATGGCTTCAGATGTCAAAGGAGCTGTTCAAGAAATTCGGAAGTTTGCACCTCTAGCTGTCCGCTGCCCTTGCATGAATCATTCTTTAAATAACTCCTTGAAACAATGCAATGACATTGTAAGCTGCAAGGGTGCTGTCGCTAAAATGAAGGAGGTCATTGCATTTTCACACGCTTCTGCCAAAATTACCGAAGTCTTCAAACGCTACCTGGGTCGCTCTTTCAGCAGTCTATGTGAGACGCGTTGGATTGAAAAGCACGACGGAGTGCTTCAGTTTCGTACCGCCTTGCCACTGATCTGCGATGCGCTGGAAGAGATAAGTGAGTGGGGCTCATCGGACACTGCTGCTCGTGCTCATTCAATGCGTTTGTCACTCATAACGAGTGACTTTATTGTTAGCATGTTTGCATTGAGTGACATGCTTGCTGTCACACGCCCACTCAGCCTTCTTCTACAGTCGAAAACTCTGGACTCCGTCAACGCTTCTGACGCAGTCAAGGACGTTATCAATGTTTTGCAAAAGAAGAGAGAGACAGCAGATGTGGAGTTCAGCTCTCTGTTCCAGGCAGCAGGTAATGTGGCAGAGGACCTGGGAGTAGCCCTTTCAGCTCCCCGCATCGCTCGGCGACAAAGATACCGAGACAACGTTCCAGCGGCGTCGCCGGAAGAGTACTACAGGCGATCCGTGTACATACCGCTGCTGGATGTCACACTGCAAGACCTCAAAAACAGACTGTCACCGGATGTGCTTGAGTCCTTCGATTTGCGCATCCTCATGCCTTCATCGCAGCATGTGCAGTCAGCCGGCGGTGTCAACGCGGACACGAGGCTTAAACTGGATGGATTGATAACTAGGTATGGTGCCGTCTTGGATCCAGCGGCAAGCATCATGATTGGGCCGGAGTTCTCGCTGTGGACGAATAATGGCGCCGGCACCAGAGGACATCTGTGGCGTCCACAGCCAGTAGTCTTCCAGATTCAGATACCGATAGCAATGTCGGTGCAGTTCCGTCTACAGTTCTGGAAGTACTGGATAATTGCGACGCTGCAATGTTCCCCAACATTCACACCTTGCTCAGCATCCTTGCCACACTCCCGATAAGCGTGGCAACAGCAGAGAGGTCTTTCTCAACACTACGCCGACTCAAAACATGGTTACGCGCTAATATGAACCAAGACCGACTTGTTGGTCTAGCCTTGCTCCACATCCACTATGATATTGAATGCAGCGTAGAAAATGTCATAGAAAGATTTGCAAAATCTGGTCCTAGAAAATTAGAGTTTGTTCTTTAGGCAGGCCTGAACCGGTATGATGCTTTTAGCCATTAAGCTTTACGTTTAATTTTGACTTTTATTTTGATTGTTTTACTCACGTATGTTTATTTATGTGACCCACCTTTGTTCCTCCTTCGTTGACTGTTGTGACTATGATTACAATTCCAACAATTTTGTAATGGCCCAATGTAACCATAACCGAATTGTTATTCGAATTATAACAGTAATTAATCATTTTAAAAAAATAATACCCCTTCCCCCCGGTTTCGATGGCTTTACCCCCCCCTTGGCGAAATCCTGGATCCGCGCCTGCCTGGCTTGCTGTCATCTTATGAAACCGAGATAAGTTTGTAGGCTGCCCTGATGCTGTATTAACTTTGCATCAATAACCATCTGAATTGAACATGTGTAAGGACAAATTTGTTTTTCTGGTACAGTTTTAACTGTTGTGTCAAATATTTTGACAAGCTTCTAAATTCTGTTTCTAAACCTAAATTTCTATACCTAAACCCACAGTGTTGATGTGGGATGGTAGGGACAAGGTCACTCGGAAGGATCTTATACAAATGTGATTATGCAATGAAATTGTCATGAACTTTGTAACTGTAGTATGTACAGCTTATCATATTGTCAGGCTGTTTGTGCAAACTGTGGTGGATTTGTTAGTGATAAGTAACTTGGCTTCAACATTCATTCATAATCTGAGTGTCTCTGTTTTATTTCTTGTGTAACCAGATTTTAGCTAGGAAGGTTTGGTGTTGTTTGACCATTTCAGCCCATTCCCCAGTGTTATTGTTGATCTGATTAATAACAAATTGTACACCAATTTAATAAAAACAGCTTGAAAACTGAGTATGAATTATGTTTCCAAATCCTGCTTCCTCCTTGTTGCACTTCAGAATCCAATGGATAAGAATTTTTAATGTTTACTTGGTACAAAACCATTGCTGAAGCCACCTCCTGCTTTTGGAGCTGGGATAGTGATGCTCGCCAAGTGATTGATATTTCTACATTCGTTCCCTCCCTTTACATGTGAAAAGAAACTGGGAGAGAGACCAGAAATCTTGCTCTTAGTATCACTACAGTAAATAATGGATACCGGACACATTGCTACTTAGGCTTGACTCAAATATAGAAATCGTCGTTACGTCTTGTAGAGAACAGTATTCCTTATGCTCTAGGACTATTTTCATTCTTTTCATCACCACACATATGATTATATAACAAAAATAAAATTGTCTGATGTAACTTATTCAAACGTAGAATTTTATTTTGGTTATAATTTATATTACATGGTGATGAACAGACTAAAATTTGTCTTAAAGCAAAAGGTAAAATGTTGTCTACAACATTGTATCGTATTTTGATTATAGAGAGTAACCATTTGGCTTACAAGTCCCTACCAATGAAACATTTAAAATATAAGTGATGAGTTTAAGTCCAAACATGGCTGTGCCTTGGTGTGCCACAGTGTGTAAGGTCATGTGCGCAAGCATGCAAACTTTCAGCAGGGAGAAAATTCAGACTGGTTTTGGAGGGAAGGAAAATTTATTTGCTCATTAAATGGAGTAGTATTTTAATACCTGTCATGCAATAAAATGAGAACAGCAACAAACCAGGTGCAACTTTCACGAATAAAAAAGTTATTTGGCGCGTCCAAGAACATCCAATTACTAACTTACCACATATTCTAACAATGACTGCATTCAAATATCAGTTTTTTGAAATCCGATTTCTTGTGCGTGTTACTCAGTGTCATGATGGTCACAGATGTGCCAGTAATTATTCACCAATCGAAATATGAGAAACAAATGGAATATAATACAAAAGATGTTAATTTTGAAAAATTGCTCCTCAAATACCCACATCAAGAAGGCATCCCATTCCATACATTGTTCACCGAAAATTGTGTCTCCACTATGTTACTGATGGTCATGACATGGGAAAAATACCAATATTTCATGTACCCCTGTGTACGAGAAACCTTCAAGGCATAGCAGGGACAGTGTTGTTGGGACAAACTACACAGGAACAGTCAGAACATCAAGACACTTTAATTTGTTTATTACAGCGTTTCCCTTGTGAGACTTTCTCACTAAGACAGGCAAAAACAATTAAAGAGATGCAATGCAGAACATGACCTTGAGTCAAAAACATAGTTAAAACAGCTAAAACTGCAAGATTATCAATTTATATAAAGTAGCTCTCTTTCGTTATTAAGAGAAGAGTAAGAAGCTCAGAAACAACATTACCATTTTAAAATAACTAGAAAGCAGAACATGAACATGCGAAGAGCATAATTAAAATTGCTAAAACTATGAAAGTTAGAAAATGAGACAAAATTGTTGTCTTGTTAAAACAAAATCTGCAGAGATACAAGTTCAAAAAACTAAACAAAAATCAATTTTCTTATACTTGCGTGGCAAGTAAAATAATTGAAAGAAAGAAATAATGATACATGTCAGTGTGAATATCAAAATTGAAGTGTTAAACAAGCTATGGCTTAAAAAAGTAATTATATAAAAGAAACACGTGTAATCTTGACCAGGTTTCAAAATTTGCCTCTTCCTGGCATGTAAAAGAAAAGAACAAAAAATGACTTATGCCAGTTTAAACAATTATAAGGTCAAACAAGGTTATGCCAAAAATAATACAGTAAAACCCGGATATAATGAATTGGGACCGGGGAGAAAATTCAACTTTGAAGTTTTAACTTTGCCTCTTTTAACAGATAAAGAATTCTTTTCATTAATGGTTCTGGTAGAGTTTTTATGAGAATGAGTAATTCATCCTCTTTTTCCATCGGTGGCAACGGTGGGAGTTTTTTGTTCCTTATTGACCTGTGCTCTGGTTCATAACATCTAAAGTATGCAATAACGCATTGACGGGTTACTCCATCTGTACCTGTAAAGAGTACCTTAGTTAAAACTTCATATGGAAAGCATCTGAAGGGAGAGGTAAAAAAATTACACTCACAGTCGCTTTCGAATAGAAGGTCAGCAACCATGTCAGTTATGGTTTCACCTGTAAAAATATTACAACATTAATCAACAAAAAAATGGGGCGTACTTAAGGCATTTCCATGTACTTCTTTGTCCTTATAAGAACCATGACCATACTAGTTTTGACTGCATTTAGAAATTTCAACTAAAGATTCTTAAGTATTAATATACAAATTTCTTTAAAATTTACATTGTCAATTGCACCACAAATTGAAATGTCAGTCCTGCACTGATAGCAGGTCTGTTTAATGGAAATCCAATCAAATGCATGTTGAAGACACGCAGCAGCACATCCACATGGGTAACATTTGATGATTTCACAACGTAACTTGCTAGCCGACGTAAAATTAAACTCAGAACCCGATTCTGTAGTCGCTTTCCAACAAGAAGGATTGCTGAAATAAATTTGGATTACGTTTAGGCTACGGCGCTCCCCCAGCCGACCTCATAATTTTCTGACGTGAATGAACTACCAGATCATCCAGAGTCAAAAGGGCACTTGAAATGGAAAGATCGCACATTTCACCTTAAATTTTATGAAACTTCAATTAATTGTAGTCGGTTGAAACCGTCTGTTGAGTGTGAAGCATCACTAATTAGGTTAAAGGCTCAACGTGGCGGACATGGACTCCGTGGAGCTACCTTAGTCAGAGGCAGCTCCCTAAGGACCAGGGGCCAAGACCCTTAGCTAAGGTGACCGGTCCTTGTAAAACACGACGAAGGTTTTACCGTGTTGACGTCAAAAAGCCAGTCGCAAAAAGCAGCTGAAAATTGTAAGTTTTGTGAGTTTAAAGATATCACTTGGACCGAAAGTCACCCTAAAATTCCCCTGTTAAACGGCATTGCTCGCGTACTACACTCTACACGATTCTTTCGAATCAGTAATCAGTTTGTGTACATTCTTTCTATTGTGTTTGGTCTTAGGAATATAAGTGACTTAGTGACTTTAGTTTGTTTGCATGATCAGAATAATTGAAATTCTGCAGGGCAAGATCCACACAAGTGCTCTTCAAGATACAAGGTAGGGTCATGCAAGGTACACGCCTAGTAAAAGAAATTGATACTTGATTCCTCACTTCAACTGCAAACAATGAATGTGTGAGGGGATTGCTGTGATTATTAGGTCTTAAGGGGGGATCCTAGTGTAGCGGGGTCAAAAGAAGGGTGTTTTGGGGATTTTTTTTTTAAAAAAAACTAAAGCTTCACTCTAAAATCCGAAGACAGGGTTGAATTTGTGGTTCTCTAATCACTTCAGAAAAAAAAATTATGGTGATAAATTGAAAAATGTTGCTGCACGGTCCGCTGCAAAATGGCATGTTTTGCGTGCAGTGCCTGGACGGGCGTACAACTGCAGGTCGACTCGAACGCCTGAAACAGTCGTTCGAATTTTTTTTAGACTCATTAGGGATCGGTCCAGTATCTGAACTAGAATCTTCGAAAAATAATAACTTTTAGTATTTTTTTTGAGCAAGTTAAACTTTTAGTACCAAAATTAAGGCAAAATTTTCAAAGTTTTGATTTTTTTTTTCTATGAAGGGATACTCCGATCCCGGATCTTCTAGTTCAGATTATGGCTACTAGTGTCGGGAACATTCACAAAAATTTTTAGCTCGATCGGATCAACCGTTTGGGCTGTAAGTGTACGCCCGTCCAGGCACTCCAGGCCATTTTGCAGCGGACCGTGCAGCAACATTTTTCACTCTATCACCACAATTTTTTTTTCTGAAGTGACTAAAGAACCACAAATTCAACCCTGTCTTCGGATTTTATAGTGAAGCTGTAGTTTTTTTAAAAAAAAACAAACCAAAAACACCTTTTTTTTTACCCCGCTACACTAGGATCCCCCCTTAAATAGTTTCTTCTTATTCCTGTTCTGCTCATTCCATTTTTCAGGGGATAGAAACAAGACACTTCAGCCTGGATTTGTTTCCACCTAGATTTATTTCCACCTGGACATATTTCCACCTAGATATATATTTCCACCCAGCACATTTTTCCACCTGGATGTGCATGTCCACCCAGCAATTTTCCCACCCGGGAGAGAAAAACCACCTTGTAAAAGTAACCAAATATCACCTTGTAATTATTTTTCACTGTGGAAAGTGGAAATCGGCTTTTCCACATGGAAAGTGGAATCCAACGCCACATGGAAAACATGGGTATTTTTTAAGCTGGGGTATGGCCCATGGCGTATATGTGAGGTGGCCTGCGCTGCAGCGGTGTCTCTGTCAGTTGACTTGGCTCGTCCGAAGGCTAGTTTCGCGCACGTAGAAAAGTAAAGACGTACACAGCGTTCTTTGCACGAGAAATTTTTGATACTCGTAAGTTGATGATTTTACCCACTGCCGATCTCTTAAAATGATTTCCAATCCAAGGCACGGGAAATTTCACACACGTGGATAGGCGATACCATTCATAGTGTTCGTAGTATGATAATTTTTTTAATGATGGTTAGTGGGTGATTTTCCCCTCGTGGACCTCTAAAAATGACTTCCAATCCAGGTTACGGGCTTTTTCGCACACTTAGATAGGCGAAACCATTCCTCGTGTGAGAAATTGCCGATGATTTTAAGGGGGTTATTTCACCCCCGTGGATCTGTTGAGTTGGTCTATACTCCAATATTGTAAGTAATTTCACGCAAATGGATTATCGTAACGGAACAAACAAAACCAGAACAAGCGTAAATTTGCTCCTTTGGCGTGTAAATTTGCACTATCAGTTGACGTTGACACGCATATGAGCTCTCTAGAGGTAGAGCGGTGGTTTGCGGCTCCTAAGCGAGAGTAAAGTTCTTTTCTTGAGACGTAGGGAACAATAAACACCAAAAGGAAGTGAGAAATTTACCGACAATTTTTTTACAGTGTGGTACACTATCATACCATTTATGATGGAGAGGGATCCGGAGAAGTTCTCCGAGTATCTCAGAATGATACCAGAGACCTTTGCCGAGCTGCTGCCCATTGTGCGGCATCAATTGCAAAGGCGACCGTTGAGGCGTACCTCTGTCCCGGCGAGCGTCTGGCCCTGACTCTCAGGTACGTTGGTCAAAGGGGCGAGCATCAAGAAACGGCCGTCGCACTATTTCCCACATGCTACGTTGCATCTAAGTTTTTTTGTTGTTGTTTTTTTTTTCAAATACCTTGCCTTAGGAGACTCAATGAAGTCGATTGCTTTCGCCTTCCTCGTGTCTCCTCCCGCAGTGTCGGTCGTGGTGAGGGACACCTGTGTCATTCTGTGGGAGGAGCTGAAAGGATTAGTCTTCAGGCCCGTCTCAGAAGAGTTATGGCGAGACGTGGCGGCCGGCTTTTTGGTGACATGGCACTTCCCTAACTGCTTCAGAGCACTTGACGGAAAGCACTGCATTGTGCAGGTGTGTAAAAATTCAAGAGTTGAGATTGACTGTACCGGTACCGTCCAGTGCGTGTAATTTGTTTTGTTCTGTGTTGAACTTCGCGTTTGGGGGCTCCGACAATTTCAACTATAAAAAGTCACACAGCATGGTGCTGTTGGCCATGTGCGACGCCGACTACAAGTTCACAGTAGTAGACGTCGTTCGACGAGGCTGTCGTAGTGACGGCGGCCTTTTCAAGCGGTCCACATTCGGCGTGGCCCTGGCCAACGGCACCCTGCAGCTGCCACCCCCCGCGCCCATCCGCGAAGGCAGCATGGACGTGCCGCACGTCATCGCGGCGGATGGCGCCTTCGGGCTTTCACCCAACCTCATGAGGCCGGTCGAGGGGAAATTCCTGCCAGATGAATACAATATTTTCAACTACAGGTAAGCTAAGCGTATGTCACTTCAATCTTACATGACGGCAGGGTTCGGACAGCGCGAGGCAGCGACTCACAGTGGGCCAGATGACCGGTGGAGGCGGTCAAAATCCCAGACGGGTTTTGGGCTCTTAAGTCGCTAAATGGGACCCAAACCGAACGTCTGACCCCACCATGAGATTGCTCTCCGAACGAGCAATCGATTGGTGGATTCACACCTTCGATTCGAGTCCCATTCTGCGACTCTCGAGCTCAAAGTCAAGAGCTTTGTCCGCCTGCGCCGGTCTTCTGGCCCACTGTGCGACTGCCAGAGCTTTGCGGCTACGGCTGCGGCAGCAGTGGCCGCTCAAGCGCCGAACTGCGACGCCGCCGAGGGCTTCAGAGTCGCTGAACAGGCCTCGAATCGAACGAGTGACCCTGCCAAGAGATTAAAGAGAAATCCATTGGTAGAGTCACATGTCCGGTTCGAGGCCTGTTCGGCGAATCTGGATCTCAAAACACGTCTAGAGTTTTAGCCGTTTGCATCGGTCTTCTGGCCCACTGTGCGCTCTGTCGGTCGACTTGGCCAAAACTCTGAATACTGCATGACGGCTCTGCCACTTCATTAATTTGTGTTGTTTCAGGTTGAGTCGCGCGAGGCGCGTCATCGAAAATGCCTTCGGCATAATGACGGCGCGGTTCCGCCTACTCCAGGAAACCCTGCTGGCCACCAGGCAGACTGCCAAAGTCATAATGGAAGCAATTTGTGCCCTCCAAAAGTTTCTGATTGAGAAGGCGGCTGAGTACAATCATCGAGGCTTTGTAGACCGTGAAGATGACCAAGGCAATGTGGTGCCGGGACGTCGGCGTCAAGAGGCTATGCAAGGAGGGGGGGTTCCTGCACCCATAGGGCGGAAACACACAGTAGGTAATGATGGGCCCTTAGCCGCAGAAATCAGAGAGGAGTATGTAGACTATTTTCTTAATAATTTTCTTAATTTCACATCATTTCGTCTTAGATTCAGAAGTACCATCAAACCTCGCTGCAAGGAGCAGCTAGCTACACGCCAATTGTTTTCGAAAAGAGACTCATAGTCGTCACGTTCAACTACATAAGGGAATGTTAGTACACAAATGCATGTGCACTGGCACGCAGCTTAATAGACTATTTCACTCAGATTCAAAGAGTAACGAACAGTTGTGGTTGGCATTTCTGAAAACAACAACGCCTTGGCGCAGCGGCGCGGTACACTCTGGCCAACAATCACCGGCCGAGCGGCTCAACCAAATGGCCACGTTCGAAAACAACGTCAATGCAACTGTTGGATCTCTTCACACTTAAAAGTCTGCGAAGGCAACTCTTCGCAGAGCTGCGAAGAGCAAACCTTTTTCGCAATTGCAAAGAGTTTCCTTCATAATTACGAAGACTTGCATAGTAAGTCTTCGCAGGTGAATCATCAGCCAGTTCTGCGAAGAAGTCACTTCGTAGACTACAAAGGATAGACCCTCGCAGACTACGAATAGCAGACCTTTGTAAGTTGCGAAGAGTAATTTTGTTCGCAGGCTAGAAAGAATTTCAGGCCTACAAGCTATTTAGCTATTTCTTTTTAGCGCTATATCTTGGCAGAAAATACCACCACAATCAAATTTATTGCATACTTCACAAATAATTAGAGATGGGCGAACCCGGCGTTTTTAGGGCCGAACCGAACCCGAACCGAACCCTAGAAAAATAGGGCCGAACCGAACCGAACCCGAATTTTTTCCGAACCCGAACCCGAACTTTCTTTAATTTAGGGGTGTTTCGTAGTTTTCTGGTAAGGCGGTCAAACATAGGTTAGTTTTACTAACTGAAGACCTATAAATCATTTAAAAATATTAAAATAATATTTTATTTCTTTTTCTTGTTGATAACCCTGTAATTTCAATTCACGACACTGAAACTTGGACGCAACAGACAGGTTGAAACGAAACAAATGACGAACGACAAACCCCCATAACCCCCTCCCTAACCAAGTTATTCCCTCACAACACGCTAGTTTCACCTAGCGGCCGCCAGATGGCTCCCATTCCCTTCCCAAACGGTTCTTTTGTAGTTAAAAGTTAGAGTTCGGAAAAAGTTCGGAATTTCGAACGCAGACGTGAAAGTGGGTTCGGGTTTCGAACCCGAACCGAACACCATAAGTTCGGTTCGGTTCGGCCGTATTTTCGAACGGTTCGCCCATCACTACAAATAATGTGTTCAAAAGGTTAAATGTATGTTAAATGTTTGGAAACAAAAGAAATTTACAGAGGATGAGCAGTATCCCATCCAACCATACATCCTGTGTCTTGGTACTCCCAAGAAATTTCACAAAATGTTCCTAGTTATGGGAGAAGGGAAATTAGTGGAACTACAAGTGACCACCACAACCACAAAAGCACTTTATCTCCTATTGAAGACTTTTTTTGTTGCCAACCTACATTTTCCTTTAGGCTGGAAAAATGTGTTCAGATTTTTGCAGGTCCATATTTTTCATCTGCCTCTTAAAAATCTCCGGAAAAGCTCCTTTGATGAAAAATTCAAAATTATCAAGTGCTCTAAGTAAGAAAAATTGTTTTTGTTAACATACTAACATACTAGTTCTTTTACATAATAAATTTTTATTCTCATGATGTGTCAGTATTTTATGTGTATTTTTTTAATTATTAAGGAACCCGAAGTCACCCCAAATATTTCCCATCCGAGATATGTCTTTCTTCGCAGATGGCTAATGTATTCATATTCTCGAGCTAGCAAATGAATCTCTTCGCAACCAGCGAAGTAATTTGGGTTCTTTGTAGTCTGCGAAGTTAGTTCTTTGTATTACAAAGCCTTCATTTTCTTCGCAGGTTGCGAAGAGAATTCTTTGCAATGCGAAGACTTTCTTCGCAGACTTTTGAGTGTGTTCAAGCTGCAGTGAAAGACGATTTTAGTAGTAGAAACACCCCCTGGGCCCCAGGTCCCTGGCTGACCCCCCGAGGTCACCAGGTCCCCAGGTCACCCCAAGAGGTGTAACCTAACTTCAGAATTTTTTAAAAAAATTTTTTGTCAATTTTTTTCTGGGCGAGGTTGCGATGCGAGCTCTAACCTAACTTAACCCAAGGGGTGGGTGTCACCTACCCTTCGAGACCCCCAAGTCACCTGACTGCCTGGCACCAAGGACAGCCCACTGTGCGTTTTGTGTGTGGAGCGCCTGGTGGATAGGCATCCCGCTGCGCTCTGTCCCCATGTCACCCGCACGCCTAGTGGCGGGGCGGGCCAGCTTGCTGTCTCCCGTGCGCAATAATCAGACGTATATCATTGTCATTATTTTTAGGGAGTTTTGTCATTTTATGATTTTTTTGTTTTTTCAGTTTGTTTTTTGCAGCGTACACTCAATTAGGTGAGTTGAGGTACACCTGCATCCACATACCCACACGCATAGCATTGCGTACTGCACAATTTTTGAGCTGTGAGACCCTTCAATATCGTTGTTACACGGTGCCCATACCTTCGGTAGTTTTCTCAGGCTGGGGCATCCTAATTTCTCGACATCAAACACGCGTTTTGTGGGTAAGAAGAACTCGAGAATTCTCTTTTTCTCATCACCCTTGACGTAGAGAAAATCGTATGACGCCGACATCTCACTCAGAGTTTGAGGGAGTCTGTCACAGGGCGCGAGAAGCCTGTCTCCTAGGGCAGGGAATGGAGGCGTTTGTCAATATAGTTGTTTTGCCTCTTTTGCTTCTCTGGGATTCCATCCCCGGGGTAAGGAGGGAGGAAGGTGGCCGACTTGTGGACCTGGACCACCTCGTTTTGTTCATAGAACGAAACTTCTTTGAGCGCATACTCCCCGCACTTGCCCCGGAGCATCTGAATGTCACAGATCACTGATGATCTGACAAAGGGACGTAAGTCCACGAAACAAAATTTTTCAGGAGAGGAAAAAAACAAAATATCTTAGGTAATTAAAATTGGAGCTGGGATCTGAAAATATAGTAATACTCTGTATTTGATGCTGGAACAGATACTGTAGTTTAATCTGTTGCAGCTCTCTTAGTTTCCAAGATCACTGCTTACGTGGTTTGGCCCATGACCCAAACAACGTATGTCCACCATTTTCTGAACCAAAAGACGTAAGTCCACGTAAGTCCAATCATTTTCTGAGAACACTGCGTAGGTCCACTGATCTTCTGACAAAATAACGTAAGTCCGGACTTGCGTTATTTTGTCAGAAAACCAATGGACATACGCAATATTGTCAGAAAGTAGATGGACTTACGTTCAGACAACAGATTCACCTAAAATATCGGACAGCGAGAGAGACTTACTTAAATTGGCAGCAGATGATGTGTTCAGGTATCTTACAATCAGATGGACTTCATTCGGATCCCAGTACGCTATGGACTCTTGGTAAAATTAACGCCTAATCACACTTTCTAGTTGGAGTGAAGTATCCACTATTAACTCAGACTAGGCGCTGCTGTTGTTGTTTAAACTTGCTCATTTTTCCTACCGGAATTGTTTCTGTCAAGAAGCCCTTGTATACACTGAGTGGGTTAGGCAGGTTGAAAATACACCACCAACTTCGGGAAAAACTTCTGCAACTTAAATTGGCTTTTAGCCACAAGTTTGTGAGTATGATGTGACTGTACACAGAAAGATTTCTATGTACCACACTGAGCACAACTTCAAAATGCGAGACGTTCGCGATGCAGCCCCGTCTCCTTCATATTGCACGCCGGCGCTGTCCGATATTTTAGGTGAATCTGTTGTCTGAACGTAAGTCCATCTACTTTCTGACAATATTGCGTATGTCCATTGGTTTTCTGACAAAATAACGCAAGTCCGGACTTACGTTATTTTGTCAGAAGATCAGTGGACCTACGCAGTGTTCTCAGAAAATGATTGGACTTACGTGGACTTACGTCTTTTGGTTCAGAAAATGGTGGACATACGTAGTCTTATCAGAAAACATAAGGACATACGTCGTTTAGTGCTATGCTATAGCTTCCAAAGTATGAAACATATGAACAAACCGAATAAATGTATGGATGTGGAGTAAAAAGTTATCCAACAGAAAATAATAATGTGGATTTTGAAAATTTGTGGACTTACGTCCCTTTGTCAGATCATCAGTGAGATAGCGTAAGTCATCGTGCTGTGCCGATGTGAACTGGTCTGCGTCTGAACGAAGAATGATGCCCTGGAGGGCGCGCTCCCAGATTTATACCCTGCCGCCAGCGCCGCGTGCGCCACCTCACGGCAGGAACACGAAGTTAGTGGTGAAAAAGTGGGTACTGAACCCGTGTCTCCGCGCTGACAAGCGCAACAGAACACACAGACTAACCCACCGAGCTACTGAGCCGAGCTTACGCAGTGAGTGTATGGTCCGAGTATCTGTGAGCGCCGCGCGCCGAGCGCGGAGCCAAGCACAGAGCCGAACGCCTAACGGTCAATTTGAATTGTCCGGCCGCCGCACGAGTTCCGACTGGAGCGGAACCCTTCCCTGCACTACGCCAGGCCACGCCGCCGGTGCCGAGCCGAGTGGAGCCGAGCGGAGCCGAGCCGAGCTTACCGCACCCGCCCCTCTCCTCCCGCCGCGCCGCGCCCTGACCGGCCACAACACACGTTGTCCCTTTTATTTTCCGTATGCTGGCGAGTGTCTGATATCGTTTCTACGGCTAAAATATTTTTCTGGAACTATCGGCAATACTCCCCCGTCAAGTCTTCTGCGTGGGAAAACTGTCTGAGTGAAAATGTATTGGTCCAGATCCCCCATCCCCAAAACCTTCCCTCCCGCCCTCCTCCCGCCCCTCTCACTTCAAGCCGTGCCGTATGCAAAATGTGTGAAACACCTGTTGTCATCGCATCAAGACGATGTCAAGTGACAAGAAATAATATTTGAGAGATTTTCACATCCTACATTCATTTACATTCGTCACGAAATCGAAAACAATTTGAATTCTGGCCGGCCGTTAGAACGACCGCTGCGCCCGCTGCTGGCCGCAAGCGGAACTACCCACCCTTGCTCTCTTCCGCCCTTGTCCGAACGTGTCACTTGGTGTCCAGCGTTTGAGGTGTTCGTGTGGTCGGTCGCCATCTTAACAATGTCATTTTCGGATGAACGACTGGATTTTGAGCCGTGGAAGAGTAGCGTGTCTAGTTCTGAAGATGAACTTGAATTGAACGCATCTGGCAACCTGTTCAGGGTAAGTGAAAAAAAATGTGTGCGTGTGTGTGTGCAGGTGTCTGTTTTTCGCTGTGTCGGCGTCGCGTCGCGTGGTCAGTTAGTATCATGGCGATTTCTCGCTGTGTCGGTCTGTTTTTCGCATCTGTGCCATATCCTTGGTGCACGTCTCGGTAATTCCTTTCCGCGGTGGTATTATTCTCGTGATAAAAGTGCTAGAATCTCGAGATTTACACTTCAGGTCCCACTGTCACTGTGCCTTGCGGCCGGGCGCGCCGTCCAGTCTCAGCCTGTTCAGCTTGTTTGTGTGGTTCAAATCAGTTTTCTCTCGTTTCGAATCTTGTAAGGGTCGCTTCGTGTGGGTTGCCCTCTGTGGAATTCATGAAAATTTGGGTCGGAAAGTTGTGAAACTTGTGCCGTGTTGCCCACTATTACGTGGAGCGTGGGAACCGCCGTGTCTCTGAGATTGTGACGCCTCCTGTGGATAAAATCTGTGTTTTTTCGGTTCGAATCCTGTTCGGGGCGCTTTGGGTGTGTGGTCGTGAGTGAATTGCCGAAAAATTTGTGATAGAAATACTCAAAAGTGAGTGGTGTGGTCCTTCCCTCTGGTGGCGTGGGTCGAGAAATTTCGGTCATTTCCATGTCTTGTCTATGATTTATCTCATTGGATGTACGCGCGGCGGCTCGCTGATGTCAGAGAACGTTAAATTTTTGTTTTCTGTCTGATTTCGTTCATGGTTCGCGGGGCGAGCAACTTCAAATTGGCGCACAGTGGGCCTGGTCGTGGGGTGTGTGTGACGTCACAGCTTGCCCAGTGTCTGTCGTGCTGTGTTATGGCTGGGCAAGACTTGTTTACATGTCGTTGCATTTTCCGAGTTTTCTCTGGACAATTAATCATTTACTGTGTGCAATGAACGAGTGTTGTGTGGATTTCGTCTGTCTGTCCATGGAAACGAGAAGGGAACTGTGTCATTGAGAGAAACCGCTTTGATTCGCGTGTTTGGTCCTGTGTGTGAGGTTAGGTTTTCTGACTGTTATGTAAATTGTATCTTATTGTTTCAGGCCAATGATGTGGGTGGATCTGATGGTAGCCTTGCACTACCTCTCTCTGCCAGAGGAGGTCATCCACAAGAAGTAAGTGTTTTTCATAATATGAATCTTTTTTAAATGTTGCGTATTATTGTGTGTGTTGTTTTGGCATTTCTGTTACAGTCCGGTTGGGTCGGAAATGTATCAAGAGGGGTTTCCGCACTGCCTGAAAACGAAGAAGATGATAATGATAATGATGTGTGTGAACGATACTGTAGGTTCAGGGCTGAACGCCACCTTGACAATCAGGAAGACGTCACCAATCCTGAAGATGATCCAACTTTCCGCCACAGGACACAGCCTATACTTGTCGTCCCTGTAAGTCCTTAAATGTATTCAAATCAATTGAAGTGAGAAAAAAATCCTTATCATTGTTTTTGTTTTGAAGGCTCAAGAGAGGTCAGTACTTCGTGAGATAAAACTCAACCATATTGTCCCCTCTCTGCCACCGGTGAGGGAAGCCCTAGCCCGACTGAATCAGAGTGAACCCACACCGCCACCAGTGAGTGATGTCTCAGGAGCACTTGAGGAAGGGGAGATTCATGAAGGGGTTGCGTCTGAAAAACCCAAACTATGTATTTTGATGATTTTGATTCTAGTAAAACTACTCTGTATACATGTAACGTTTATTAATTAATTTTTTTGTTCTCTTTTAGTCTGTTAAGCAACGTTTAGGTGCAAAGCTTAGTGTTATGGAACGCTTAGGCGAGAAGGTTGTTGATGATGATGATGGGCAAGCTAGCACCTCTAAGAAGGCACCTGAGCCAGGCTTGCCGTTCAGAGCTACTTATGTAGTAAGTACAGAAATAATTCTTTAAAAAAAATGTTAGTTAGAAGAAGTAAATAATAATAATAATATCTTCTCTCTATGATTTACAGACGGCTCAAGATTTACGAGATGCGTTTAACAGACATAACGCTAAGAAAAAGAAAGAAAAAAAGAGTGCCGAGGAAAAAGAAAAGAAGAGTAAAGAAGAGGAAGCTTTGAAAGCTGCAATCAAGAGAGTGAAGGAGAAGTTAAAGAAGACTGAGGAGGAGGAGGAGGCTAAGAAAAAAGAAGATGACCAAGAATGAATCATTTTTTCTATTTCTATTTCTATTTTGGTTTTCCTCTAACTGACTGATTATCTTCTATGTGAAAACACTGTTCTTTTTTGGTTTTCCTCTAACTGATTATCTTCTATGTGAAAACGCTGAACAACTGAAAACACTCTTCTGATAATACACTATTTATTTTCCAATGAGATTGTGTTGGTCATCTATTTTTCCTCATCCACTGGTCATTATTTCACGTGAAGTTGGTGTTAATCTGTCAGACATTCAATTGAGTTTTCTTACTAGTGAAGCTTCTCTGAGAGTCATTTTGAATGATATTCAAGAATTTTCCATTTTATCATGTCTGAAAGAAAACTCAATGCTCACTCGACTAATCCATCGCAGTTCACTTTTTAATGTTTCGAAAACAGCTTTTGGGTATGAGGGATAGATTCATAGCAAGACTAGGAAGAGGATGTGCCTCTCATTATGTTTTTGATGAGTGACACTCCTAAAATACTTATTTTTGGGGTATGTTATGTAAGGGTAGTTGAACCTCCAAATGGCTGTTTCGGTGAGACCAACTAGGTGTGCTGCATGAGTTGAGTTACACACTGAGCGCCGCGGTAGAATTTGGGTTTGTTGAAGCTGGCATTAATTTTCAATAGAGTTAAGGTATTGATAAAGCTTGCCTGATGGTCATTTTGATGGATTTTTAAAAATATTTGGTTTTAATATGACTGATAGAGATATCAACTTTCTCGGCTCCAAATCCAACGGGGAATGTGACAGAATTGTGTTGACCCTGTCTCCTGCTATTTTGGGTATTAGAGATGAAGCCCATTTAGTATTCAGAGGCCAGACTATCTTTTGATGAAAGAAGTGGAGAATTTTGGAAAAAAGTTTAGGTTTTAGGGTACATAGAGTCTGAATGTTGTAAGACATTTTCTCGAGGATATTTTTAGCTAAGTATTTCTGTTTTAATGTGAGAATGTTATTCTTATCACTGTCACAATCTTATCGTTTTCTTTAATTAGGAGAGTGGAGCTCAGTAGGAAACATGGTTTTCATATGCACCATAGCTCTCTTAAATTATGTTATCTCTATTTTGTAAGGGCCTGCTTGCTTCTCCCTGCGCTTTTAAAATCAGACTCATTTCATGATTAATTTTTAGGGGTTTTCTTTTTTAACTTTTTTGGGTTTTCAACTTTTTTAAAATTTTCACACTTAATTACTATGTAGGTTTTTGTGCATACGTAACGCACGAAATGAAACATGCATTTGTTGCGCACAAAATTGTGCGCAATAACGCACGATTTTCTGCATACCCGCGCACTAAATCGTGCATTGTCACGTACAAATTCATGCGTTACAAAGTGCATGTTTAATTTCGTGCGCGGGCGCGCATAAAAACCTACATAGTAATTAAGTGTGTTTATTTTCATTTTCTTTTTATTTTAATGAGCGTTAGAAACTCAAGCCTGTCTCATAGAATCATAGATGGCTTCTTTGATGAAATCTTTATGAAAAGCCATAAGATAAAGTCTGATCGAGACAGGGAAAGTAGCCAAGTAGCATCTCAACGCACTTGAAATCAAATCGTCTGCATGATCACGAGACAACTGTACAATAGATTGTGGATTTTTATATCAATTTTTCACACAATAATCTTTGCAGTGTGAAATTAAATAGGTGTAATTAGACTTGGCAAGAATACACATCTCTGTCAGATTCATGAGATGGTACTCTATGTTTTCTTTGAGAGTGAAAATCATTTTCCAACTACTCAAGGCTAAGTATATTTTGATAGGGGAATCCTTTTTCTCCACGCTTACTGTGGTAAACTTCTTGGCATCATCCTTATTAAAAGATAAGGTCACGGCACCAAAAGTTAAGGGCTCGAGCTGGGATCTATTTTCCAGAGCATTCATAACGTGCATCTGGACTTCTCGTGACATCATAATGTTGAGCTCAGCTGGGCTCATTCTGTGATAGAGTCGATTACCATTTTTATTGGTTTCACTTAAAAGTAGGACGAAGGGGGCAAAATTATTGGCTGCATCCAAACCCAGACGAATGGTTTTGGAACCATTTTTAGTGAGTGCAAAGTCCCTGGGGATGCACTGCAGGGGAAACTCAGTGCAACTTGATAATTATTAGGCAAATGTGCTGTATTGTCTTGTGCCCTTCACAGACCCCGCAAAAATAACACAAATTCAACATTTTCCCCCCCCCCCAAAATCACCCTCAAAGACCCCTCTTTCCAATGATTACATGTATTTTTCTCCTCGATTTACAAAAGATTTTTGGTGACGGGAAAAACATTGTCAAAATTTCACTAAAAACATATGCTTATGGTGCCACTGCCCCCTTAAAACCGATCGAGAATAAATATAGAAACGTTACCGGAGTCAGCCAGCGTAAAGGTGGTGGCGACATCGCTGCAGGATGCATTGTGCTCGCTGCAAATGGACAATGTGATGCAATGTATTAACAAACGGAGGGATTCATTCAAGTGTTCTATGGGAAGTTCGCTTTAATTTGGTCCCATTTCGCCACCTTGAACTGTAAAAGTTATACTTTCACCCTTTAGTACGTTTTTCGACGTAGAAAAAGATGAGTTGCGATTCAAGTCATTACAAGGGGAGATAAAGAGGAGCTTAATACGTTTATACGCATGCTTTAACGCGTATTTTTCACAAATAATACGCTGAAAATACGCGTTATTACGCGCATGACTTTCGGAATAATACGCGAGTGATAACCGCCTCGGAAAATGTTGGGCTCTGGGTACGGAGAATTAGCACAAGTTGTTAACAGAATTCTCTGTACACTGCAAATCCAAGTGTAGGACAAGTCGACGCTTGTAGGCGTCGACTTGTCCCTCAGCGAGGAGGCCCTCAGCGAAAGCAAGCCCTGAATCTTTGTGAGCGTGCTAACATTGACCCTCAACAACCTTGCACACTTGATGAAGTGCGAAAAATGCAATCTATTTTGAATGAGTATCGTTTATGTGTACTCGTTAACAAAAAGGAGTGCGTTTTCAAGGGTGAATATGTCGAGGGTCGAAAAAACCTCGCTTACGTCCACCGTCACCTTTGTCTTTTATTGTTTGTGGGAAAATTGCAGTCTCGAAATTGATAAATTTAGGAACGTGTTTGTTTCGTTTTAAATAGAGGAATTAGTTCAGTCTTTTAATTTGTTGGGTCGAATGAGACAGGTTGCAGCTGTAGCATTCGATGTTCATGGGGCTGCGTTGGTCGGCGGCGTGGGCATTCATTTCATTGGTGTGGCGGAGGGCAAAGCTCCGTTTCAGAGAAATTTATACACAACGGAATGCCAATGCACCCAAGCAGGAATATTTACTTACAAAAGTAAAAGAAATAAGGCCAAGGATCTCGTACAGTTGGGTATGACATTGTGCCTGGCGGCAATGTTCACGTAGTCGCTCTTGAAATGGTCACAGCAACAGAGGCAGAACCTGGAAAGGAGCACAGAAATAAGCGAGTGGCTTTCATATTTACAAAGCACACTAAGCAAACACAAATCCAGAAATGAAAGGACACACAGACAATCTGTCACAGTTTGAATGGATCAGCTTCTAACAAAGCCAATGATAAAGCGGGCAGGTTATCACATTTTAACATCAACGTTAGTGTGGGTACTTAAGTCTCATCGACAAAATGTAAAAGTACAATACCCAATAATAATAATAATAATAATAATAATAATAATAATAATAATAATAATAATAATAATAAAGCAATAATTAGGTAATCAAGGGTTGAATACATGGTGTCATTTTCCAAGGTTAATGGTGTTTCAGTATCGCAAAATCGAAATAAACGATAAGAAAGAGATTTTCAAATTGAAGGCGAGGTATAGGCAACGTTGAAGAGCCTGACGGTTACTCACCATAGTACCACACAAGTCGATACCAAGAAAATTCTACAATACAGTCTGAATGGAAAGTGTAAATAAATACAGACTACCTCCAAAAGTGCGCTCGACCATGACTTCGATACTCGACCTGATCGAGACGGATCACGACGGTCGACTGGTCGATTGTTTTGATTGTATCATATGTAGCGGGACCTCCTCCTGCTCGTTTAATTTTTTCCCGTAGGGCGTGATTAAATACTCAGAAAGTCTGATGAAGGAATTCTGATTTATGCCCTACCCCTATGCTGATGGGAGAATCGTGATGTTTCTGATGACTAAATTCTGATAACTTTTCGCTTTGTCAGAATGTCAGAAAATTTCTGATGATGTTTATTTCTGATAAACCACTGGGAATCAGAAATCAGATCAACTTGTCAGAATGGCTTCCTTTTCTGATATTAATTTTCTGAGGAACCATGAGGACATAAACATTTTTTCTGATTTCTTTTTTCTGATAAATCTCTGCGGTAATCAGAAAATGGTCGAATTCTGATGTTTTCATGGCCGGAAATCAGAAAATCACACCGTTAATCAGAAAGTTTCTGATTTGATTTACACCAGTGCACCCGGCCCATGCTCAGAGTGGCGGGCCGGGCTGGGCGCTCTAGCGACGCAGCGCCGCACGCGATGGGCCGAGCCGGACCGCCCATTTGAGTGAGAACACTATAGTGGGCCCTCCCTCCTTTTACCAGCCTTACCGAGGTGGGTGCGTCAAGGGAGGCACCCATAAAGCAAACGACATCGAGGGTCCCTCCACAGCCGTTCGGAAAGTCGGGTGAACCCAGCATTCCTCCGCGTCCCTCTAACCCCCCCCCCCCCCCGGTAGAGTTCTCGGACGCAACCCACCTCGTTTGGGCAGGCAGGTGGATCGCAGGCCATGAGAATAACGTAGTCGCAGTTGGAGAAACGGCGTTTTTACCGTATAAAGAAGTTACGCTCGCAGGCACCTGAACGCACGTTTTTTTGATCTTCAACACCTTCACGCCGAAGGCGATTTGGGTGGAAATGCCCAGATGCCGAAGGTGCTAACTACCGAACCGTAAGTCGCAACCACATGACACATGCATATTCGGACTTGGTATGACCAGCCGAACACCATGCGCCAAAAATCTCCTATACGACAATCATGTGTTCTCGTGTCGGCGTCTGAGCCTTTGCCATGAGAACCATGTTCTCGTACCGGCCAAAAAGCTATAATTTATGGTTTAGGCTCAAAATATTAGCACACCTCAAAAAAAAAAAAAAAAAAAAAAAATTCGATTTTAGACACAAACTTTTTACGTGAACATGTTCTGGTACCGGAGAAGCCATAAAAAATACGAGAACCGTGTTCTCGTACCAGCGGTAATTCCATGTTACCATGGTGAATACGGGAACATGGTTCTCGTACCGGCGTGAACGTTGTGTAGACCACGTTCGTCGGCATTCTGATTGAACGACCAGTCGGTGCAATGTCAGTTTTATTATTCCCTCCACCCCCAGGGACTAGTTTAGACCAGGCGCGGATCCAGGATTTCGCCAAGGGGGGGGTAAAGCCATCGAAACCGGGGGGAAGGGGTATTATTTTTTTAAAATGATTAATTACTGTTATAATTCGAATAACAATTCGGTTATGGTTACATTGGGCCATTACAAAATTGTTGGAATTGTAATCATAGTCACAACAGTCAACGAAGGAGGAACAAAGGTGGGTCACATAAATAAACATACGTGAGTAAAACAATCAAAATAAAAGTCAAAATTAAACGTAAAGCTTAATGGCTAAAAGCATCATACCGGTTCAGGCCTGCCTAAAGAACAAACTCTAATTTTCTAGGACCAGATTTTGCAAATCTTTCTATGACATTTTCTACGCTGCATTCAATATCATAGTGGATGTGGAGCAAGGCTAGACCAACAAGTCGGTCTTGGTTCATATTAGCGCGTAACCATGTTTTGAGTCGGCGTAGTGTTGAGAAAGACCTCTCTGCTGTTGCCACGCTTATCGGGAGTGTGGCAAGGATGCTGAGCAAGGTGTGAATGTTGGGGAACATTGCAGCGTCGCAATTATCCAGTACTTCCAGAACTGTAGACGGAACTGCACCGACATTGCTATCGGTATCTGAATCTGGAAGACTACTGGCTGTGGACGCCACAGATGTCCTCTGGTGCCGGCGCCATTTCTCCGTCCACAGCGAGAACTCCGGCCCAATCATGATGCTTGCCGCTGGATCCAAGACGGCACCATACCTAGTTATCAATCCATCCAGTTTAAGCCTCGTGTCCGCGTTGACACCGCCGGCTGACTGCACATGCTGCGATGAAGGCATGAGGATGCGCAAATCGAAGGACTCAAGCACATCCGGTGACAGTCTGTTTTTGAGGTCTTGCAGTGTGACATCCAGCAGCGGTATGTACACGGATCGCCTGTAGTACTCTTCCGGCGACGCCGCTGGAACGTTGTCTCGGTATCTTTGTCGCCGAGCGATGCGGGGAGCTGAAAGGGCTACTCCCAGGTCCTCTGCCACATTACCTGCTGCCTGGAACAGCGAGCTGAACTCCACATCTGCTGTCTCTCTCTTCTTTTGCAAAACATTGATAACGTCCTTGACTGCGTCAGAAGCGTTGACGGAGTCCAGAGTTTTCGACTGTAGAAGAAGGCTGAGTGGGCGTGTGACAGCAAGCATGTCACTCAATGCAAACATGCTAACAATAAAGTCACTCGTTATGAGTGACAAACGCATTGAATGAGCACGAGCAGCAGTGTCCGATGAGCCCCACTCACTTATCTCTTCCAGCGCATCGCAGATCAGTGGCAAGGCGGTACGAAACTGAAGCACTCCGTCGTGCTTTTCAATCCAACGCGTCTCACATAGACTGCTGAAAGAGCGACCCAGGTAGCGTTTGAAGACTTCGGTAATTTTGGCAGAAGCGTGTGAAAATGCAATGACCTCCTTCATTTTAGCGACAGCACCCTTGCAGCTTACAATGTCATTGCATTGTTTCAAGGAGTTATTTAAAGAATGATTCATGCAAGGGCAGCGGACAGCTAGAGGTGCAAACTTCCGAATTTCTTGAACAGCTCCTTTGACATCTGAAGCCATAACTGAACAGTTATCAGTTCCTATTCCAACCAAATAATTTAAGTCCAAGCCGAACTTTTTACAGGTGTCAATAACTATGTGAGCCAACGCAACGCCAGTTAACTTCTTTTCACCGCGCTCGCCCTCCGGGATATCTTCTTTTCGCATAGAAGCGTAGCAGTCAACAAATGTTAGGAAATCCTCCCGTGTGCGCTTCTTGAACGTGTATCGGATGGACAAGTTCATTTGCTCTTTCCGCGAAACGTCCGTGGTTTCGTCAAATATGATGGAAAAAAATTTGGCCTTGCGGATACGCTTACAGAGAATGCTTGTCACTTCATCACCACAGCAATTTATTAAATCATTTTGAGTGGTCTTGCTGATGTAAGTGGCATTAGAACGTGCACTGTTTAAGTGTTCAGCAAGCACTTTATCGCCACCCGAGATCCTGTACCGCAGCAAATTACGGAAATTACCGTCGTTGTGGCAAACTAAGCTGCTACCCTCAGATTCAGCGGAAGTGGAATCTGGAAGATGGCCATCGTCTCTGTGGCCCCTAAGCGGAATATTCTGCCGGCCGCACAAAATGATAGTTTCAACAATCGGCCGCAACCTGCGCTGGTTTTCCGCAATCTGCTGTTCTCGCCGAGTGTTCAATTGATTTATCACAACAAGTCCAGGCGATTTATAGGTTTTCTTAAAATCTAAAGCAGACAGAACAGAGCTCTTGTGGTAACTGGCATTAGAATGACAAGTAAAATTTCCATCCACACCGGTCAATTTTGAAAACTTGGTCAGAGGCACCTTAACAAGAGTGCCAAGCGAATTCCTTGCTTTGTCTGCGGTGCTCGCATCTTTCGAAAATAGCACACAATATTTACAAAAAAAACCACCATGTGCATGGGAAAACGCCAGCCACTCGTAAGTCTTCAAGTGTTTAAAACTAGCGTACTGGCGAATTTCTTTCCCCTTTTTTATGTGTGTCGAAAAGGGAAACTTGTAGAGTTCATCGGGGGTCCATGGTGATTCTAGCAGTTGAAATTTTGTAAAGTCGTCAATAGGAGAATTGACATTTACAAAATTGCCTATGTCATACTTATGCACATCTTGGTGGCCAGGAGAAGCGGAAGCGGATACGGCTCCGACGGCAACGGGGTGGTCTTCGACGGCAGTGAAGTTATCGTCGGCGTCGTCAACTGCAGCAGTAGCAGTGGGCGTGGGTGTGGAACTGGGTGTAGGTGCCGGCGACGAGGTGCCTCCAGCGCCGTCGCCGTCGGTTCGGCTAACAGTGGACACGCATATATCTGTTGCTTCCCCATCATCGCCAATCGTTGCCGCCGGTTTCGACTTCTTGCAGAAAAAATCAGTGATAGGCTTTGAAGAAAGTTGTCTCTTTCCACTCCCCCTATTACCACTGCTAGTGCCCGGGGCAGTCCGTTTATCCTAAACCAAGCAGAAAAGAAACCACGAAATAAAATAACCTCCGTAACCAGCAACCGCAACTAGAAAGAAAGATGTGCAAGCAAGTCCAAAGAAATACGAAAAACTAAACAAAGAATCGGAAAAGCCGAGAAGAAACGCCGCGCCTTACGCCGTACCGAACCGTACGAAATACCGTAATTAAATTATCAATGTATTACGCGATAATATTTCTGTATGACAAACGCATGAAAAAGTCAGCATACCTGATCCGTGTCAGGGCCTGGGTTTGGTTCTATGCCAGCAATCAGCAACAGTAGGCGGCACACCAAGCAGTTGAAGAACTGTATCCTTTCGCTTTCGTCGTCTGGTAGAATAAAAGTAGCCAGCCTTTTAAACCGATAAAGCTGTCAGGACAGAGACCGAGAAAAGCCGAGCGTCAGACACATGCCAAGAAATTGGGTGACAGGCCGAGACCGAGAGAAAATAATTTTGAATAAAATGCGCAGCCGGTACGATGCGACTAGACTAACCTGATTTAAAGCTTTCGTAACTTCCGCCGGATCGGTAACAACGCCGTAAGAGTAAGGGTACGTATGCTGTTCTTCTTTGTGACTTTGTGAACGGCATCGAGAATGGCAGAAACTGCCAATGGCAGCCCGCCATTGCCCAATGTCATTCCCATTTCACTTCACTGCACAGAACTTGTCACTCACGAAACAAAACACACCACGTAAACAAACAACAATCCGCCGGTGCACCGCTGCTGGCTGGCGGGGCGGCGGCTGCGCTCGGGCTCAGCGAGCGCGGTGGAGGGCGGGCGAGGGCGAGGGGAGGGTTGAGGCGGGGCGGGGACGACGGCTCGGCCGGCCAGGCATCGGCCAGATCAGACACGCTGCGCGCCGCGCGCCGCTCCCGCCCGCCTCACCTCTCCCTCCCTCCCTAAGCCCCGCCGCCAGTCCGACGCAACTCGGCACTCAGGAGGAGCGCGGCGCGCAGGGCGCAGCGGTGCACCGGCGGATTGTTGTTTGTTTACGTGGTGTGTTTTGTTTCGTGAGTGACAAGTTCTGTGCAGTGAAGTGAAATGGGTAATGACATTGGGCAATGGCGGGCTGCCATTGGCAGTTTCTGCCATTCTCGATGCCGTTCACAAAGTCACAAAGAAGAACAGCATACGTACCCTTACTCTTACGGCGTTGTTACCGATCCGGCGGAAGTTACGAAAGCTTTAAATCAGGTTAGTCTAGTCGCATCGTACCGGCTGCGCATTTTATTCAAAATTATTTTCTCTCGGTCTCGGCCTGTCACCCAATTTCTTGGCATGTGTCTGACGCTCGGCTTTTCTCGGTCTCTGTCCTGACAGCTTTATCGGTTTAAAAGGCTGGCTACTTTTATTCTACCAGACGACGAAAGCGAAAGGATACAGTTCTTCAACTGCTTGGTGTGCCGCCTACTGTTGCTGATTGCTGGCATAGAACCAAACCCAGGCCCTGACACGGATCAGGTATGCTGACTTTTTCATGCGTTTGTCATACAGAAATATTATCGCGTAATACATTGATAATTTATTTACGGTATTTCGTACGGTTCGGTACGGCGTAAGGCGCGGCGTTTCTTCTCGGCTTTTCCGATTCTTTGTTTAGTTTTTCGTATTTCTTTGGACTTGCTTGCACATCTTTCTTTCTAGTTGCGGTTGCTGGTTACGGAGGTTATTTTATTTCGTGGTTTCTTTTCTGCTTGGTTTAGGATAAATGGACTGCCCCGGGCACTAGCAGTGGTAATAGGGGGAGTGGAAAGAGACAACTTTCTTCAAAGCCTATCACTGATTTTTTCTGCAAGAAGTCGAAACCGGCGGCAACGATTGGCGATGATGGGGAAGCAACAGATATATGCGTGTCCACTGTTAGCCGAACCGACGGCGACGGCGCTGGAGGCACCTCGTCGCCGGCACCTACACCCAGTTCCACACCCACGCCCACTGCTACTGCTGCAGTTGACGACGCCGACGATAACTTCACTGCCGTCGAAGACCACCCCGTTGCCGTCGGAGCCGTATCCGCTTCCGCTTCTCCTGGCCACCAAGATGTGCATAAGTATGACATAGGCAATTTTGTAAATGTCAATTCTCCTATTGACGACTTTACAAAATTTCAACTGCTAGAATCACCATGGACCCCCGATGAACTCTACAAGTTTCCCTTTTCGACACACATAAAAAAGGGGAAAGAAATTCGCCAGTACGCTAGTTTTAAACACTTGAAGACTCAGGGCCGGACTGGCTAGGTCAGGGCCCCGGTCGCAATGTGACGTCAAGGGCCCCCATTTTCCGAAATAGGACATTATTAAACATTTAAAAAAATGAAAAACCGTGTTTTTTTTTAACAGGAACAATTTTATTACGTTCTTAGATAATAAAACGTACATTTTTTTTCCACAGTTAAGAATACTATCAGAATAATTACTTAAAACAGTAGCAAACGTTTCAGCTCATCAGAGCTTGTAGCAAATGTGTTGATTATTTTATCTTTGCTTATGATGAAACTTAATGCTCTCTCAACATGCATAAAAATAAGCGCCTCAAAAAGGTCTTGGCTTAGTGTGCTCCTAAGCCTTGTTTTGACTAGCTTAACAATTGAGAACACTCTTTCACATGAAACTTGGGTGGTAGGCAGAGTCAAAACATATTTGTAGCATTCATACAAAGACTTATAAGTAGAACGGAGTACAGGGTATGTGTTCATAATTTTAAAGGCACATGCTAGGCAGTGTTGGCATGCTTCACATTTTGCCCGTGGAGCTGCAGCTGTATCACTGGCGCCATGTTCAATATTGTCATTATTATCATCATAAAATAAATCAGAATATGAAGGATCTAGATCTTCAGGCTCAGCCCCTGCATTACAATCAAAATTAAGATCTGAGTTTTTGGTAACATTAGCCATTAATATATCATTATATGAGTCAGCAAAAGCAAGAAGCTCGCGAGATGCTACTGCGGGATCGACCTTTGCTTTTAGTGAGACAGTATTGAGAAGTGAACTACTATCAGAGTCCTTCAATTGCAAAAACCTTTTAGGATCGAGAGCAGCACAGTCCCTTAAAAGGTCTTCGTTTGGAGAAAACCTTTCAGACAGACCAACAACCAACTGGTCGATTATGACATAAAATGTGCCAATTTTGTAATGAAGTCTAGCATCATCCACACATTGTACATCATTTACTGCAGTGTCACTTCCACCACGGGACCTTGTTTTTTTGGCATGAGAATTTCGGGAGGAGCGGATTGGCTTGAAATCTGAATTAATTGATACATCAATATCCTCTTTCTCAAGTAAGTCATTTACAGAAGTAGTGAACGCCTGTGCCCTTGAAACGTATGCATCAAATAAATCTCTCTTTGACTGTACTTTTTTTAACAAGTTTTTAGCAAGTTCAAATGTAACAAGATAATCAATGTCCCTACTTTGTAGCGCATCTGATACCATCGAGCTCTCTGCAAAAATTTCATTCATTATGATAGCAGTAAGAATTGTCTCAAACTTAGTCCAAGCCTTAATAATACAATCTGCCTCAAAGTGCGTTTTCTCGTCAAAGGTGGTGGAGTTCTTAATAGTATTCATAACAGTCAGAAACTCCACAAATTTGGTTCCTTGCTCGGGTTGCCCCTCGTCAATAATACACTGGAGGGCCTTCGGCTTACTCCACCAACGAGTTGCACCGATCTTTTGCAGCTTCCTTAGCTTAGAATGCATTTTCCCTGCTTTCTGGACCGTTTTTGTCCACACCTCCATGCGTTTGTAAGAATCAGACAAGAAGACGGCACCAGTTTGAAGCAAACCAAAGAGAATCTTACATGATGCGATATTATTGCAGCAGTCTGAGAGCACTAAGTTCAGGCAATGCGCGGCACAATGAGTGAATTGTATTTCTGGATTGATAGTCTTGAGTCTAGCCTGAAGACCCTTATAAATGCCAGACATGTTACTTGCACCATCGAATGAACAGCCAACACAGTTTTTGAGGTCAAGTCCCAGCTTGCATAATTCCTCTTGAAGGAGTTTAAACAGCGCCTCTCCAGAATTGTCGTGACTGACTAGAAGCCTCAGCAGCTTTTCTTTTGGACCAGAAGAATCAACGTATCTAATTGTTATACATAATTGATCAAGGACACCTACATCCTGAGTACTGTCCATTTGTATGCTAAAGATGCCTGCCTCTTTGACCGAGTTTATCACGATTCTCTGAATTTCATTTCCAATGATTCTGATTAGCTTGTTTATAGATGTCTTAGAAATAAATGTTACAAAAGAACCGCGTCCCTTCTGGCCTTTGGCAGACTTCTTACGTGTTTTGGCAAACTCAATGCACAGCTTAATGTGTTTGTTCAAAACATCATCGTACTGGGCTAACAGCAAAACCAGCTCTAAAAAGTTTCCATGATTTGTGCTACGATCATCTAAGTTTGAAGCGCTTTCATCTGTGCCTCTAAATGCAATACCTTGTCTGCCTACGAAAAGGCATAAATCTACCAGCCTTGAGACAACATCCCTCCTTAACTTGACCTCTGAAGCCCTTTCATTTGCTAGGTCGGTGTCAATAAGAGTGTCTATGTCCTTCCCCAACAGTGCTCTTGTGCATGCATTACTTGCATCAATATGGGCCTGAGATTTCTCATGCCGAGCAATATTTTTATAGACATCTTTTGGACCCGTAACTTTGTAACCCTCAACAAAGGAGTTATTACTTAATTTACTTTTAGAATGGGGACAGAATGCCATGCAAGTTGTGCAATACAATTTCTGAGTGGCCCTGTGAAATGAAATCCACTTGCGCTGCTCTTTGTTATTGCCAGGTCCATTAGCCTCAAGATAAACTCGAGAAGAATCAAAGAGCTTCTTTCCGTTAAACTCGGGTTCAGGCTGAATAGGGTGATAAGTTAAAAAGGCCTTTTTAGCACACAGCGGCGCGTCTGACCGAGGGGCTACAAAATGAACTAAATCTAAGTCTACAACAGTTTGCGACGATTCACCAGTCACTGAAGGAGAAGGAGACGGTGAATTCGGTCCCGATGATCCATCAACAGTTGCAGTTTGTGACGATTCACCAGTCACGGATGAAGATATCGGTCCCAACTCCTCTACCGGAAGTGAAGATTCACCAGTCCCGGAGGCGGAAGTAGAATTCAGTCCAACTTCTTCAGATGCTTCCTCTGCTCCAACCGATGGGGTCGTCCTGGACCGGAAACACAAACACAAAGTTACAAAACCGATAAAAAATGAGAACGCGCGATACGCCTAAACGTATGTCAAATCAAATTTTAACTCACCCACAAATATCTGAAGCTGCTGAAGACTCGGCTTCGTCAAGCGGATCGTTCGGACTCGAAGCAGGCACGTTGTTGAAGTTTTGCTGATCCGGATCCGTTGTGGGAGTAATTGGTGGTGAGTCCTCATGCACCTCCAGCACGTTCCTACTGCCATTAGCTCCTGTAACAAACCGTTTGTGTTAGTTATGATCATCATTACCTTCGACACACCTCGTATTAAAAAGATGTTTCCAAATTTGTACAAAATTACCTGAGACCGAGACATCTGGCTGATTTCGTTCGGGTGGTGGAGAAAAGGAAAGCCTCTGCTGCTTCGGGTTGTTGGCTGCGAGCTCCAACTTCCGCTTATTATCATCACTTCTCTTCTCGGCGCCTGATTTGTAACGGCGGCGGTTCATTGTTACGCAGGTTTAGCTAAGCTAGCTCTGAATGCACGTCTTTTGTCGGGTTCTTGTTTGTCACAATGAATAAATGCTTCCCGCTCGTATGAAATTGAAATCTCGCGTATGAAATGAGTGGTAGCGTCGTAGATGTGGCGTTGCACAAAAGTGTAACGGCATTCACTCGCTTCTTGCCGCAGAAATGATACGTGCAAGTTTAGACACGCTCCGCTAGGCGTGCAGGTTGAAACAACACGTTTCGGGTTGAGCTGAGCCGCGTCCCGTACGGGTATAGTTTAGACACGATCCATGCAGGCTTAGACGCGTTTCGTACTTTCGTGCAAATTCAGACACGTTTGGTGCAGGTTCAGACCCGTAACGACTCGCCCCTCGAAGGCCTCGCCTCGCCCCGCGCATCGCACATGTGTCGACAAGGCTCATAGACCCGGAGCGTGTCTGTGGCCAGGCCCGCAGGCCGCGGGCCCGGGGCTGCGCCGCGGCCAAGAAGGCCCCGCGGTCAAAAGGCCCCGCGGCCCGCGGCTGCGCCGCGGCCTAAAGGCCCCGCGCTACGCGCGAGGCCCCGGGCGCGATCGCGCCCCCGCGGCCCGGGCCAGTCCGGGCCTGTGAAGACTTACGAGTGGCTGGCGTTTTCCCATGCACATGGTGGTTTTTTTTGTAAATATTGTGTGCTATTTTCGAAAGATGCGAGCACCGCAGACAAAGCAAGGAATTCGCTTGGCACTCTTGTTAAGGTGCCTCTGACCAAGTTTTCAAAATTGACCGGTGTGGATGGAAATTTTACTTGTCATTCTAATGCCAGTTACCACAAGAGCTCTGTTCTGTCTGCTTTAGATTTTAAGAAAACCTATAAATCGCCCGGACTTGTTGTGATAAATCAATTGAACACTCGGCGAGAACAGCAGATTGCGGAAAACCAGCGCAGGTTGCGGCCGATTGTTGAAACTATCATTTTGTGCGGCCGGCAGAATATTCCGCTTAGGGGCCACAGAGACGATGGCCATCTTCCAGATTCCACTTCCGCTGAATCTGAGGGTAGCAGCTTAGTTTGCCACAACGACGGTAATTTCCGTAATTTGCTGCGGTACAGGATCTCGGGTGGCGATAAAGTGCTTGCTGAACACTTAAACAGTGCACGTTCTAATGCCACTTACATCAGCAAGACCACTCAAAATGATTTAATAAATTGCTGTGGTGATGAAGTGACAAGCATTCTCTGTAAGCGTATCCGCAAGGCCAAATTTTTTTCCATCATATTTGACGAAACCACGGACGTTTCGCGGAAAGAGCAAATGAGCTTGTCCATCCGATACACGTTCAAGAAGCGCACACGGGAGGATTTCCTAACATTTGTTGACTGCTACGCTTCTATGCGAAAAGAAGATATCCCGGAGGGCGAGCGCGGTGAAAAGAAGTTAACTGGCGTTGCGTTGGCTCACATAGTTATTGACACCTGTAAAAAGTTCGGCTTGGACTTAAATTATTTGGTTGGAATAGGAACTGATAACTGTTCAGTTATGGCTTCAGATGTCAAAGGAGCTGTTCAAGAAATTCGGAAGTTTGCACCTCTAGCTGTCCGCTGCCCTTGCATGAATCATTCTTTAAATAACTCCTTGAAACAATGCAATGACATTGTAAGCTGCAAGGGTGCTGTCGCTAAAATGAAGGAGGTCATTGCATTTTCACACGCTTCTGCCAAAATTACCGAAGTCTTCAAACGCTACCTGGGTCGCTCTTTCAGCAGTCTATGTGAGACGCGTTGGATTGAAAAGCACGACGGAGTGCTTCAGTTTCGTACCGCCTTGCCACTGATCTGCGATGCGCTGGAAGAGATAAGTGAGTGGGGCTCATCGGACACTGCTGCTCGTGCTCATTCAATGCGTTTGTCACTCATAACGAGTGACTTTATTGTTAGCATGTTTGCATTGAGTGACATGCTTGCTGTCACACGCCCACTCAGCCTTCTTCTACAGTCGAAAACTCTGGACTCCGTCAACGCTTCTGACGCAGTCAAGGACGTTATCAATGTTTTGCAAAAGAAGAGAGAGACAGCAGATGTGGAGTTCAGCTCGCTGTTCCAGGCAGCAGGTAATGTGGCAGAGGACCTGGGAGTAGCCCTTTCAGCTCCCCGCATCGCTCGGCGACAAAGATACCGAGACAACGTTCCAGCGGCGTCGCCGGAAGAGTACTACAGGCGATCCGTGTACATACCGCTGCTGGATGTCACACTGCAAGACCTCAAAAACAGACTGTCACCGGATGTGCTTGAGTCCTTCGATTTGCGCATCCTCATGCCTTCATCGCAGCATGTGCAGTCAGCCGGCGGTGTCAACGCGGACACGAGGCTTAAACTGGATGGATTGATAACTAGGTATGGTGCCGTCTTGGATCCAGCGGCAAGCATCATGATTGGGCCGGAGTTCTCGCTGTGGACGGAGAAATGGCGCCGGCACCAGAGGACATCTGTGGCGTCCACAGCCAGTAGTCTTCCAGATTCAGATACCGATAGCAATGTCGGTGCAGTTCCGTCTACAGTTCTGGAAGTACTGGATAATTGCGACGCTGCAATGTTCCCCAACATTCACACCTTGCTCAGCATCCTTGCCACACTCCCGATAAGCGTGGCAACAGCAGAGAGGTCTTTCTCAACACTACGCCGACTCAAAACATGGTTACGCGCTAATATGAACCAAGACCGACTTGTTGGTCTAGCCTTGCTCCACATCCACTATGATATTGAATGCAGCGTAGAAAATGTCATAGAAAGATTTGCAAAATCTGGTCCTAGAAAATTAGAGTTTGTTCTTTAGGCAGGCCTGAACCGGTATGATGCTTTTAGCCATTAAGCTTTACGTTTAATTTTGACTTTTATTTTGATTGTTTTACTCACGTATGTTTATTTATGTGACCCACCTTTGTTCCTCCTTCGTTGACTGTTGTGACTATGATTACAATTCCAACAATTTTGTAATGGCCCAATGTAACCATAACCGAATTGTTATTCGAATTATAACAGTAATTAATCATTTTAAAAAAATAATACCCCTTCCCCCCGGTTTCGATGGCTTTACCCCCCCCTTGGCGAAATCCTGGATCCGCGCCTGGTCTAAACTAGTCCCTGGGGGTGGAGGGAATAATAAAACTGACATTGCACCGACTGGTCGTTCAATCAGAATGCCGACGAACGTGGTCTACACAACGTTCACGCCGGTACGAGAACCATGTTCCCGTATTCACCATGGTAACATGGAATTACCGCTGGTACGAGAACACGGTTCTCGTATTTTTTATGGCTTCTCCGGTACCAGAACATGTTCACGTAAAAAGTTTGTGTCTAAAATCGAATTTTTTTTTTTTTTTTTTTTTTTTGAGGTGTGCTAATATTTTGAGCCTAAACCATAAATTATAGCTTTTTGGCCGGTACGAGAACATGGTTCTCATGGCAAAGGCTCAGACGCCGACACGAGAACACATGATTCTCGTATAGGAGATTTTTGGCGCATGGTGTTCGGCTGGTCATACCAAGTCCGAATATGCATGTGTCATGTGGTTGCGACTTACGGTTCGGTAGTTAGCACCTTCGGCATCTGGGCATTTCCACCCAAATCGCCTTCGGCGTGAAGGTGTTGAAGATCAAAAAAACGTGCGTTCAGGTGCCTGCGAGCGTAACTTCTTTATACGGTAAAAACGCCGTTTCTCCAACTGCGACTACGTTATTCTCATGGCCTGCGATCCACCTGCCTGCCCAAACGAGGTGGGTTGCGTCCGAGAACTCCACCGGGGGGGGGGGGGGGGGGGGTTAGAGGGACGCGGAGGAATGCTGGGTTCACCCGACTTTCCGAACGGCTGTGGAGGGACCCTCGATGTCGTTTGCTTTATGGGTGCCTCCCTTGACGCACCCACCTCGGTAAGGCTGGTAAAAGGAGGGAGGGCCCACTATAGTGTTCTCACTCAAATGGGCGGTCCGGCTCGGCCCATCGCGTGCGGCGCTGCGTCGCTAGAGCGCCCAGCCCGGCCCGCCACTCTGAGCATGGGCCGGGTGCACTGGTGTAAATCAAATCAGAAACTTTCTGATTAACGGTGTGATTTTCTGATTTCCGGCCATGAAAACATCAGAATTCGACCATTTTCTGATTACCGCAGAGATTTATCAGAAAAAAGAAATCAGAAAAAATGTTTATGTCCTCATGGTTCCTCAGAAAATTAATATCAGAAAAGGAAGCCATTCTGACAAGTTGATCTGATTTCTGATTCCCAGTGGTTTATCAGAAATAAACATCATCAGAAATTTTCTGACATTCTGACAAAGCGAAAAGTTATCAGAATTTAGTCATCAGAAACATCACGATTCTCCCATCAGCATAGGGGTAGGGCATAAATCAGAATTCCTTCATCAGACTTTCTGAGTATTTAATCACGCCCTACGGGAAAAAATTAAACGAGCAGGAGGAGGTCCCGCTACATATGATACAATCAAAACAATCGACCAGTCGACCGTCGTGATCCGTCTCGATCAGGTCGAGTATCGAAGTCATGGTCGAGCGCACTTTTGGAGGTAGTCTGTATTTATTTACACTTTCCATTCAGACTGTATTGTAGAATTTTCTTGGTATCGACTTGTGTGGTACTATGGTGAGTAACCGTCAGGCTCTTCAACGTTGCCTATACCTCGCCTTCAATTTGAAAATCTCTTTCTTATCGTTTATTTCGATTTTGCGATACTGAAACACCATTAACCTTGGAAAATGACACCATGTATTCAACCCTTGATTACCTAATTATTGCTTTATTATTATTATTATTATTATTATTATTATTATTATTATTATTATTATTGGGTATTGTACTTTTACATTTTGTCGATGAGACTTAAGTACCCACACTAACGTTGATGTTAAAATGTGATAACCTGCCCGCTTTATCATTGGCTTTGTTAGAAGCTGATCCATTCAAACTGTGACAGATTGTCTGTGTGTCCTTTCATTTCTGGATTTGTGTTTGCTTAGTGTGCTTTGTAAATATGAAAGCCACTCGCTTATTTCTGTGCTCCTTTCCAGGTTCTGCCTCTGTTGCTGTGACCATTTCAAGAGCGACTACGTGAACATTGCCGCCAGGCACAATGTCATACCCAACTGTACGAGATCCTTGGCCTTATTTCTTTTACTTTTGTAAGTAAATATTCCTGCTTGGGTGCATTGGCATTCCGTTGTGTATAAATTTCTCTGAAACGGAGCTTTGCCCTCCGCCACACCAATGAAATGAATGCCCACGCCGCCGACCAACGCAGCCCCATGAACATCGAATGCTACAGCTGCAACCTGTCTCATTCGACCCAACAAATTAAAAGACTGAACTAATTCCTCTATTTAAAACGAAACAAACACGTTCCTAAATTTATCAATTTCGAGACTGCAATTTTCCCACAAACAATAAAAGACAAAGGTGACGGTGGACGTAAGCGAGGTTTTTTCGACCCTCGACATATTCACCCTTGAAAACGCACTCCTTTTTGTTAACGAGTACACATAAACGATACTCATTCAAAATAGATTGCATTTTTCGCACTTCATCAAGTGTGCAAGGTTGTTGAGGGTCAATGTTAGCACGCTCACAAAGATTCAGGGCTTGCTTTCGCTGAGGGCCTCCTCGCTGAGGGACAAGTCGACGCCTACAAGCGTCGACTTGTCCTACACTTGGATTTGCAGTGTACAGAGAATTCTGTTAACAACTTGTGCTAATTCTCCGTACCCAGAGCCCAACATTTTCCGAGGCGGTTATCACTCGCGTATTATTCCGAAAGTCATGCGCGTAATAACGCGTATTTTCAGCGTATTATTTGTGAAAAATACGCGTTAAAGCATGCGTATAAACGTATTAAGCTCCTCTTTATCTCCCCTTGTAATGACTTGAATCGCAACTCATCTTTTTCTACGTCGAAAAACGTACTAAAGGGTGAAAGTATAACTTTTACAGTTCAAGGTGGCGAAATGGGACCAAATTAAAGCGAACTTCCCATAGAACACTTGAATGAATCCCTCCGTTTGTTAATACATTGCATCACATTGTCCATTTGCAGCGAGCACAATGCATCCTGCAGCGATGTCGCCACCACCTTTACGCTGGCTGACTCCGGTAACGTTTCTATATTTATTCTCGATCGGTTTTAAGGGGGCAGTGGCACCATAAGCATATGTTTTTAGTGAAATTTTGACAATGTTTTTCCCGTCACCAAAAATCTTTTGTAAATCGAGGAGAAAAATACATGTAATCATTGGAAAGAGGGGTCTTTGAGGGTGATTTTGGGGGGGGGGGAAATGTTGAATTTGTGTTATTTTTGCGGGGTCTGTGAAGGGCACAAGACAATACAGCACATTTGCCTAATAATTATCAAGTTGCACTGAGTTTCCCCTGCAGTGCATCCCCAGGGACTTTGCACTCACTAAAAATGGTTCCAAAACCATTCGTCTGGGTTTGGATGCAGCCAATAATTTTGCCCCCTTCGTCCTACTTTTAAGTGAAACCAATAAAAATGGTAATCGACTCTATCACAGAATGAGCCCAGCTGAGCTCAACATTATGATGTCACGAGAAGTCCAGATGCACGTTATGAATGCTCTGGAAAATAGATCCCAGCTCGAGCCCTTAACTTTTGGTGCCGTGACCTTATCTTTTAATAAGGATGATGCCAAGAAGTTTACCACAGTAAGCGTGGAGAAAAAGGATTCCCCTATCAAAATATACTTAGCCTTGAGTAGTTGGAAAATGATTTTCACTCTCAAAGAAAACATAGAGTACCATCTCATGAATCTGACAGAGATGTGTACACTGTAAAAAATGATCGGATTTTTACAATACAGTGGCCTAGCAAAATTCCTATACATGTATAGGAAACATGGATATTCCGATACATGTATAGGAATTTTCCGATTTGTACAGGTTTTTTGGTATTCAAGCCGAAAATGTATAGGAAAATTCCTATCCATGTATAGGAACGCCCTGAAATCCTATTCATGTATAGGAACTTTCCAACCCGTGTATAGAAATATGACTGACTGAAAAAAATAATTTTGTTCTGAAGTGTTGTAGCAGAGATTCAAATTTTTGTAACTTGTACAAATAATGGGAACCAATGCGATTAATTCTTCACTTGTGACAAAAGTCGCAAAGCTGCTTCTATGTCTGTAACCCAGATGATCCGCTAGATGGCGCTAGTATCGGTTTTACGGACTTACTTCTCGGTGGAAGCTACGGTTAGGAATTTCGTTGGGTGGAGAGGCACGCGCTTGCCTTGAGTGTGAGATAGTCGGGTGGCAATTCGACTGCCTACATTTTTTGACTATGATACGTCCCCCTTCACCATGGGAGGACAAGTAGTGGTCTGACTTCGTCAGATTGGCAGACCGGCTGCACCTCAAGTCATGATAACACGGCTCCAATCATAGCCGTGGAGTTTAGAATATGATAACGTCAACACAGCCTAACGGCTTGCATAATTTGCGTTCTTTTTTGGGAAATCCGAGAAATTCTATACATGCGTAGCAAAGCTGCTATACCGATGTATAGGAAAAATCCTATACAACGGATTGGACAATGCCTATACGACGTATAGTCATAATACAATACCGATGCATAGGAAAATTGCCATAAAGGTGTATGGTAAAATTCCTATATGCGTATATGTAAATAGCTTCATATACATGTATAGGAATTTGACTATAGTTTTTTTTTACAGTGTATTCTTGCCAAGTCTAATTACACCTATTTAATTTCACACTGCAAAGATTATTGTGTGAAAAATTGATATAAAAATCCACAATCTATTGTACAGTTGTCTCGTGATCATGCAGACGATTTGATTTCAAGTGCGTTGAGATGCTACTTGGCTACTTTCCCTGTCTCGATCAGACTTTATCTTATGGCTTTTCATAAAGATTTCATCAAAGAAGCCATCTATGATTCTATGAGACAGGCTTGAGTTTCTAACGCTCATTAAAATAAAAAGAAAATGAAAATAAACACACTTAATTACTATGTAGGTTTTTATGCGCGCCCGCGCACGAAATTAAACATGCACTTTGTAACGCATGAATTTGTACGTGACAATGCACGATTTAGTGCGCGGGTATGCAGAAAATCGTGCGTTATTGCGCACAATTTTGTGCGCAACAAATGCATGTTTCATTTCGTGCGTTACGTATGCACAAAAACCTACATAGTAATTAAGTGTGAAAATTTTAAAAAAGTTGAAAACCCAAAAAAGTATAAAAAAGAAAACCCCTAAAAATTAATCATGAAATGAGTCTGATTTTAAAAGCGCAGGGAGAAGCAAGCAGGCCCTTACAAAATAGAGATAACATAATTTAAGAGAGCTATGGTGCATATGAAAACCATGTTTCCTACTGAGCTCCACTCTCCTAATTAAAGAAAACGATAAGATTGTGACAGTGATAAGAATAACATTCTCACATTAAAACAGAAATACTTAGCTAAAAATATCCTCGAGAAAATGTCTTACAACATTCAGACTCTATGTACCCTAAAACCTAAACTTTTTTCCAAAATTCTCCACTTCTCCAATTCTCCACCGCCAGTCCGACGCAACTCGGCACTCAGGAGGAGCGCGGCGCGCAGGGCGCAGCGGTAGCTTCGGCCGCGAAAATTCCATCTTAGGCTTCGGCAAAATGTTAAAAAACCGCGTGGATCAGGCTAGGGTGGCCGGCGCCCTGCGGGCGCCGGATGTCCCAAGGGGGGGGGGTAATTACCCCCATTACCCCCCCCCTGAATCCGCGCCTGGTTTAGACGCATGTCAAAGCTTGCAAAGTGACAAAAATTTGCAAAATTACGTACGAGAACTATTTTTGCATATATCGTAGTGACATGGCGTTTCCGCCGGTACGAGAACATGATTCTCGTGCGAAAATGCTAGCTAGATACCTAAATTTTTAGCCGAAGTTTTGGAAATTTTACGTACATTTCGAATTTGGGATCGCATTTTTGGTCCGAGTAACCCCATCTAATCAGAGGTGTTGAACGAAAACAGCTCGCGACGAGGACTGTGTTCTCGTATCAGCATTTTGGCTTTTTGCGTACGAGAATATGGTTCTCGCATCGGCGTGAACGTGTTAAACATGCGATTTTCAGCAATCGACGCAGAAAAGAACGCATTATTTTTTGAAAGAATAAAAAAAAATTAAGTGTTTGACCGATATTGAGTTATGTCCCCCCCTTTAACCCATGACCAGTTTTTTTCCGACCCCAGATTTTCACTCCACCCAACCCTGCATATGAGACTGAGAGTGAACAAGATGATTCATGTACCATCAAAAGATTCATCAGGCGTAAAAAAATAAATAAAGACGGTACGTACAGTTTTTTTCGTTGCGTTGACAAATTTTGTTTCCTGGGATGCATTAAAATTGTAGCTTTTTTACAATTGCACTGTGGCGTGCACGTTTGCTTCAAAACTGGCTTTGTTTGGGCTTCCTGTGGTCCGCACGTCAAAACACGAAGCACGTCAACACAGAACTCATTTTTATTTTTTCATGTTTGGCTGTCCTTGGCTTGTTGGCGTTATTCGCCCAGGAACGGGAAGTTGCACAGGCAGTCCATCCGTGAAATGTAAGTTAAGCTGCAAGGTGGGTGGGAACTTTCATCATTTTGAGGAAGGCAGTGCACATTAGATTAGAAGACCGGAGGAGGCGCTGACAAAATCCCAGGCAAGTTTAAACTCCATAAGGGAGGGTGGGGCAGTTACTGACGCTTACTTTCAGTGCCTCTCAGATGCCTGGAATACTAAGTAACGGAAACCCGTTTCAGCCTAAAAGTTTATTTGAACCCTCTTCTTTTCGAAGGCCTGCGATGATTTTAGGTCAAAAGTCAATACCCTGGAAATGCGGCCTAAAAAAGGCTTACAATTGTCAGGAAGTGCCCCAACCCGGGGCAGTTTCTGACACTCGCTTTAACTGGACCGGAGCTTTAGTATGCATTGTTTTTTTCAGGCCTTGGCCATTATCTTAGTCAGTTCTGAAACTTTTAGAATCGAGTTTTGGCGTGGAGGTACTTTAAGTTCTGTTTTAACAAGTTTTAAGGGTTTCTGGTTTTTTACCTATTTCTACGCCCCAAATTCATATCAATGCTTCTACAATGATGTACTTTATGCTGAAAACTTATCTGAAGTCTTAAGAGAGACCAAATTATGTTCTGTGTCGAAATTTATATGGCTTTGTCAGAAAGTGCCCCAGACAGCCACTTTACATTTGATCAAGTACAATGGAAAGTAGAATAACTATTCTTGAGATGTTTTGCCGCGAAAATAAAGTGAAGTCATTGAGTTATCAATGACAATGATTGTTTTAGATAAGGTCTATACATAGTCAAAGTTATAGGACTCCAAACTCAAGGACGAGTTTAAGGTAATGGGCCGCTTAGGAGGGTATGACGCTTTGGCCTTATCTGCATGCCACCGCTTATGTAAAACTTCAAAATTGTTTTAGCGGTTCAAGTACGATATACATCCTTTACTTATGTGCACATTTAGTCGATTCTCCCAAATTCTCCTCACGAATACCAAAATAGTTTCCAGCCTTCAATTCTTGGCAAATCAATCATAAAGAACCTGTAAATAAGATAGCATAAGCTTTTCACAATATAAAAGTTTGTTTTTTGACAAGTGGAGTTTAAATATGCAATAATTTTAATTTTGACCAAAATCTAGATTTTTATCAATGTTTTTATCAACTTTTCATTCTTGTTGAAAATCTAACAAAGATACACTACCTAGCGTCGACCTGGTCCACACTAGATTTAGCAGTGGAGTCACCCAAGTCAATGCTGTTTTTCTCCTCCGGGGTGTTGCCATGTGGAGATGAGGTTATGCTGCCCGTCGTACAGCTCAGACAGTGAAAACGTCTCCTTGTCTTGACACACTCTGTGTGCGTCCAGGCGCTGCATTTCACGCACTGTGTACATGAGTCCTACCTAAGGCGCACATTTTCCTTGCACATTTGATCACAACAGACAAAGAGTACACCCACTGTGGCCGCGATCTTTGAATTGGTGCAGTGCATTTGAAGACGTTTCGATCGCACCAATTAGTGCGCTGATCGCAAGTGAAGTGCAATGCCGTCCCATGCATTAGCATAGGGAATTTTCGGGACGCATCGCACGTAAGGTGCGACGAGGCTGTGGCATTTACACCATACGCTCTATGTTCATAGCCTTTGGAATCACTGTGTTGTTACAAGAATGTGCAGAATATGCGAGATACGAAAATGTGCAGAATTTAAAAGAATTCATTAAGTATGTAAGAGAATGTGTGAGAACGTGTTTGAATGGGCTTGCATGTGTAACTCATGCATGCATGACTGTAGTGCGGGAATGTTAGCGAATGTAACCGAATCTGTAAGAACGTTGGAAATTGTGGAAAAATGTCGCGAGTGTGGGGAATATGATGGAACATTTTCGGAACGTCTAGAGTGTGAAGAAATGTGTGGGGAATGACTAGAATGTGAGGGAGACTGATCCGTGAATGTGCAGAATGTGAAAGAGTTTCGTAGGAATGTGTGAGATTGTGTGTGCACGGGCACTGGTGCCATGTGCAGAATGAATGAAAAGGTGCAAGAATGTATAGCGTGTGTAAGAGCGCGTTGAGAGAATGTGTGTGAACGAGACCGAATTTGTAAGAATTAAAGGGATTGCAGACGAATAGGGTACTCCACTAAATCCCAGGACGGAAGAAGAAGTAAGCCTAAACAGGAAGCAGATTTGGGCGCGGGTGTCGGCCGTAGTATGAGAATACCGTGGTGGAGAGTGCTTCGTCTGCTGGCTGCTGCGCTCGTTGTAGCGTGTTCCTTCGGGTAATCACGAGTTTAAGTGGAAGATTATTAGTGTAAGATGACCTGTTGGGTCGAGGATGATGTCCGGGTTAGTATACAAACATATTTTACCCTCATAAAAATTTCGTCGTAATTTAGCGACACAAGTGTCGCTAAGTTTTTTAGCGACATGACTCGTTTAGAAACAAACAGCTTGTAGGAGGCAACGTCATAGTAGGACAAAAGAGTTGTCACGCAACGAATAACTTGTAATTGCCTACAAAGAACCCATCGTGATCATCAGGTCGTACGTAAACAATCAAGTTGTATGTAAACAATCAATGTTGCATGAAAACGAAAGTTTTGTTTACATGGTAATGGAGACACAGCAAGCAAAATTAGATGACATCACAGTGCCATGTTTTGGGCCAATGGTTTAGAATCATATTATCCCACTGTTTTTCACTATAAAATTAGCTGTCAAAGTAATCTTTAAAGAATTTTGGCTTGCTTTGTCTCGATCATCATGTCAACAAAACTTTCGTTTCCATACAACATTGATCGTTTATATAAGACCTGCCCGTAATTATTTCATGCGACATATGCCTGTTCTAGAACGACACTTGTCTTGTCGTTCCATTCTTGTAACGATATTTGTATTGTTTTTGTGACGTACGATCCATGTTGCTTGTCTACGAAGAGATTGTCAGAAGATTGTTCGTTTCCATACGCCTGATTTTTAACAGTGTAGTGTTAAAAATCTACTTTTGATCATGGTTGAAAATGAAATTGATTTCCCACAGACCTTTGAATGATGGCGAAGGTGACATAACCTGTTGCCGGTTTTTACTTAATTTATCTTTTCGGAGTATTAAGAGTTAATGTATTACTTCATAGAGTTTACGATGCCATTTCTACTAATGGAATAGGAAATCCCGCTTCTTTGGTGGCTAAATGGAATGGTTAGTATTTTCCACTTTTACTGTTATCTGAAAGTTTTATGGCCTCATGACGACTTCCTCTCTCATGTAAATGTGCTGTTATGCCTTCCGAGAAGAAGACTTCACCACTCGACGTGCAGACTGTATTTACTGATGTTCTGCGACAACAACATATGAACAAAAACAATTGAAAATTTTGTGATAATTGCAGGTTGTTGGCATGCCAGACCTCTCAGCACTGCAGATAGGATGTCAGGAGGAAACTCATGACGACATTTTTTTCAATGAGGATCAGAGCTCATTAACTGGAGATAGTACATCACTTAACAAAACCTTCCAAAAGAAAGATGCAAGCACCCAAACATGTGTAAGAATGTACTTAATCCTCAATTGAAAAGCCCAGCTTGTGTTCCTTTTCTGAATTCATTTGTTTCATTATTTTTTTTCTCACCAGGTATTCTTGCGGGATGTAGGAATTCAACCCCTCCCCCCTTTGTATCTTACAATTTGTGTAAATATAACGATAATATGAAATTCTTCACTGGACTTGTAGACACGGACTTTCAAGCTCTGTACTGTTTAATTGGTGGGGATGAGGCAATAAGAACTCTAAAACTGCATCACCGCCTTGATACACCAGTAAAATTACGGGAAACCAAATTATCGAGTGAGGATAAACTCTATATGTTCTTGTTAAGATTACGCAGAGGTCGCTCATTGGCAGAACTTGCAACTGTTTTCAATATGAGTCCAGAAATGATTGGAGAAGTGTGCTATGTGATGACAAGACATGTATACTTAACTTTTAAATCAATGGTGGATGATTGGTTCATTTCAGCGGAAGAGCACTGCAAATTCAAACCAAAGAAGATACGACCCTTCAAAAATCTGTGAATCCCGGCGAATCCTGATAGATGTCTCTTTTTTTTTCATTTTGGCTTCATCCAATTTTGAACAGCAGGAAAACAATTTCAGGGTTTACAAACATCACATCGTCATTCTTATTTTCATTGGCATTGCATGCAATGGTGCAACTATATTTTGTACTCGAGGCATGGAGGAAAAAATGTCACACAAAGAAGTTATTCTGAACAGTTGGCTCCTTGACAAACTTGCATCAGGAGATGGTGCTATTACTGATCGGGGCTACTAATTGACTGCTGAGCTTCAGGAAAAAGGATGCTACACTGCCGTTCAAAATTAGCGGCCCCTTTTTTGCCCACGGCGCTGTTTCTATATTTTTCGAGCTAGGATGCTGAAATTTGGCAGGTAGGTGCCTCCGTTGCTCTTCTTGAGCCCTACCAAGTGTGCAGTCCGTGCGTCCCCGTCAACGGCCTGTGCAACCCCTTCATTGCTTAAGAGTGTAAAAACTGAGAGAAACGTGGCAAAATTTTTGACTTTTTATGATCAGAAACGTGAAATGTGTCGTGTACCGACTCAAATGAGTCTCCCCTTCACAACCGTGCAAGCGGAATCGCAATCGGACAAACCCACCCCTTTCCACAGTCACCCCCACCCCCTCGAGGGGGTTGTTTTCAAAAATGTTTAAAACCGGCAGCAAACGATTCAATGGCTTCTCCTGTACACGGTGCAAGGTTTTTTTTCGATTCCGACCACCCCGGGCCGTACCAACCCCTCGAAAGACCCACCCCTTTTTGAATTTGTGTCGTTTGAGTCCGAAAGAGGTTGAATTTTGGCGCTAATTTTCATTGGGACTCACCTTGGGTGGGGACTATGGACTACGGACCTCGGACTATGGACTACGGACCTCGGACTTAGGTTAAGGGGGCAGTAGCGCTTCGTGCACGTTTTTCTCATTTTTTCTGAACTTTCTGTTTGGACAGCAATAAAAAATTTGGTATAAACGCTAGAGACAAACGGAAAGCACCATGAAAAAGTACAGACTTTTTACAACAATTTCAAAAAAAATAATTTTGTTCTGGCATTAAATTAGGCAGGGATATATAGCATGTGAAAAAGGTCTGCAAAATCATACATGATGTCACTGCGCGCACGATTGCGGCCGAAGTTTTCAACTTTTTTCCAATCGGTAAAAAGAATCCGAAAGAGCATAAAATTGCCCACAAAATGAACCACCGGCATTAATATCGGACGAAAAATACTGCTAGATATTTGATATTGAACTCAAAAAACCGTTATAACGAAAATTTTGCGCAAAAGTACATTTTCATAGCAGTATTTTTCGTCCGATATTAACGCCGGTGGTTCATTTTGTGGGCAATTTTATGCTCTTTCGGATGCTTTTTCCCGATTGGAAAAAAGTTGAAAACTTCGGCCGCAATCGTGCGCGCAGTGACATCATGTATGATTTTACAGACCTTTTTTACATGCTATATATCCCTGCCTAATTTGATGCCGGAACAAAATTATTTTTTTTGAAATTGTTGTAAAAAGCCTGTACTTTTACATGGTGCTTTCCGTTTGTCTCTAGCGTTTATACCAAATTTTTTATTGCTGTCCAAACAGAAAGTTCGGAAAAAATGAGAAAAACGTGCACGAAGTGCTACTGCCCCCTTAAGGACTACGGACCTCGCACTATGGACTACGGCCCTCGGACTATGGACCTCGGACTTATGCTACGGACTAAGGACTACGGACCTCGGACTATAGGACTACGAACCTCGGACTATGGACTACGGACCTCGGACTATGGACTACGGACCTCGGACTATGGACTATGGACTACGGACCTCGGACTATGGACTACGGACCTCGGACTATGGACTATGGACTACGGACCTCGGACTATGGACTACGGACCTCGGACTTAGGTTACGGACTAAGGACTACGGACCTCGGCATTAATAACAATAGGAAGATACCTCTAGTAAACTAAAGGTATGAGGGGGGGGGGGGGTCATTTCGGAGGTTTCAATTTTCCAACAGGGTGCTTTGCTTCGCTCAGCAATAATCATCCACTTTAATTCGCGCTTACCCGAAGGAACACGCTACAACGAGCGCGGCAGACGAAGCAGTCCACACCACGGATTTCTCATTCAACGTCCGACAACCGAGCCCGAACCGGCTTCCGGTTTAGGCTTACTTTTGTTCTTCTTCTTCCGTCCTGGAATCCAGTGGAGTACCCCATGTCGTGATTGTGAGAATGTGAGGAATGTGTTTGAGTGTGTTCTGAATGTGAGAGAGAATATCAGAAGTCGGGTCTCCAATTGTACGTTGAATGTGGGTAGTGGGTGCCCTCTCATCTGATTTGGATATGCATTTTATCATGGTATATAATGTTGATGTAGACAAAGTATGAGAGGCAGCAAAGCTAGACAAAGAACTCGAAGCTGTCCTGCAAGGTCCTTTCATCAGTACGTTCCTTTGAATTGTAAGTTTTGCGTTCATTGCTGAGCCCAGACCAACTGCATCTGCATCGGAATCGGATAACCACACTAATCCATCAATATACATTTTATTAATAATCATTGACGTTTGTGCACATTAATTAATGTCCCTAAGAAGCTTGACATATTTGTGAAGACGAAATTGATACATCTGTTACTGTTTCAAATGAAAATGTCAATGGGCTCATTAATGTGCACAAACGTCAATACGTTCTAAAACAAAAAATCAGTACGAGTCTGCGAGTGCAACTGGCACAGCCCTCCGCTAGGTCGCGCAGAGGTTAGGGTCGCTTAGCGGCTCGCTTGCTCGAAAGGCGAGATCGCCTAAAGGTAGGCACCCGCCACGCACGGCTGTGTAACGGGCTAGCACCGGTCGTACGCCTCTTTTGGATTCTTGAGTTAAGCGTGTATAGGTCATCTTGTAATCGTAACTGCACCGAGAACCCATAGGCTATGAATATGACACTACAAGAGAAGACCAAAACGAAAGTACACAAAAGTGTGTACATAGTACACTCTTATTAGAGCATGCCTCTAAGCACACTATTATTAACAGCATACTTCCTTGGCACGCGTCAAATTAGAGTGTGCCTGGCATGTACACGCTTAATAAGAGTGTGCCTGCAAGTATACGCTAAAATGCATTCGATTAGTCCTATCTAAAAGCATGGGCCAGTTGAAGTGTACTTGCAGTTACACTCTAATTTAGCGTGTACATGCCAGGCACACTCTATTTTAGCGTGTGCATGGCAAGTAAGCTGTAAATAAGAGTGTACTTGGAAGCATGCTCTAACAAGGAAGGTTTATGCCAGACCGTGTCTTGTCGTAACAGGCTTCGCGATGCTGCGCCAGTTTCGACAATCCACGCCTGGCGTTACACCTACGTTGGCCTGCGGCGCTTCCTGCTTGCCTTCGGCAAGCTGTTTTAAGGTTCATTGAGGCAATGACTAGTGCACTACGTGATGAATTGTCGAAGTATATTAAATTAGAATGTTCGAGTCGAGGTAGCCCCCGCGTGGTCAACACTTTGGTCAGGGGTCATAATGGATTTCATTTTCGCCATCAGCACCTTCCAAACCATGCGGAACCATGTAAAAATGTCTCTAAAATGAAGTCCCAAAATGTTGCACTTTTTCTGCCGTTTTTTAGTGTTTTTTCGTTGGTACGACTGAATGTATTGCGATAGAAAGCTGCATTTTGGCGTGTGGGGAGCCAAGGATATACCTAACAACCCTGCAAAATCTCAGCCAGATCGGTCGAGCTGTTCAGGAGAAGTAGTGCGGACACACACGCGCGCACACACGCACACAGACAGGAAAAGTTTTTCAACCCCAGTGGAGAAACTGGCTTCGCTAATCGCTCAGCCAATAAGAGTGTTCTATGTTCACACTTCAGTTTGCAGAGAATTTCTGGCAAATTTTTTATCAGGAATTTCTTGTACTTTCAAGTTACAACAATTGTTGTACAAAGTACAATGAAACCGGCAAGACGAGTGCTGTGCAGTCCAGGCTTCGTTGTGGTTTCTTGCAGTGAACGTCAATTGGCATAATGCATAATGCATCGCGCCAATTGGTGCGATGCTTTTTCATCGCATGTGAAGTGCAATGCCGTGTCATGCGTTAGCATAGGGCATTTTCGGGACGCATCGCACGTAAGGTGCGAAACGGCCGTGGTATTGCAAGTGTGGTCCGATGTCTCACTGCATTGTACCATGCGCGCTATGTTCATATGTTCATAGCCTTTGGGATCACAGTGTTCCAAAGTCACCCAACAACGAATAGAACCAGCTTGAAGGTTCTACCATACAAGCCTTTAGTGGAACCTGAAGGTTGTTTTGTCCTTTTAATGTATCTCAAGTTGAATCAAACTGGCAATAACTTAGACAAAAATGTTACAAAATTAGTTAAGCAAAATAATAAAAAAGCCTTCACTGGCCAAAACAGAAATGATATGTCCAAATGTGGCAAGGTTCAAATCATATTTTAGTGCTGTTGTCACTGCTGACATAACTGTCTTCACCACAATAAATTTGACTGGTCATCACTATAGAAAGGGGGCATTCCATGCGAGTTTGGCCACTTTCGTAGGTCACCATTCCGGATCTCGATGAAATTTTTTTATGGGTGTACCTCATTAAAGAAAAATTCTGTGCAAAAAAAAATCGCCCCAAAAGTTTTGCATAAAATTTGTTAAGGTGGTTTGAGCAAAATTGCACTTTTGCACGTTTTAGCCCATAACTCCGTCAAATTTTAAGCTACGCCGATTTCTAACACGGTTTCTGACAGGGAATACTGCGAGGATCTCGAAAATGTACTTGGATTTGAGATCTGACGATGTTTAGGTGGTAAAAAGTGCAAACTCAGTAAATGTGTTTTTGTAGACCAATTCTCAGAAGGTTTTCCGGCCTATGCCCATATCGTGAAAAATCAAGCCAAATGTAGGAAGTTGTAGCCCATACCGTGCCAAAACACACTACGATCTCGGCATTTCCTAGTGAAGGTGTAGTTTCGGAGCTGCAGCGACTTGAACATTCATAAAAATAAAGGTCAAAATCGATTTTTTGCCAAAGTGTACTCCAGCCGTCTTTTTTTTAAAACAGGCTCCACGCGGCATGGGTAGCTTTGCTCAGATGAGTCTTTGTGACCCTTCTTTAAGATTTCAGGTTTCCCTTTCGAAAGGTGCAATTGATATTGTTTGCACAAGTGTCCTGGACCTACGAAAACTGAAAACTGGAAGTGCCCAGGCAACCCAACTGGCTCGCCCGTAGGCCGACCGGTCTTGCCCACCGCACAGGCGCTCGCGCCGCTTCGGTCGGCCAACTATGCTCAAAGTAATGGCAGGGCCCCCCACTTCCAGTGCCATGGCTCGTGATAATTGAAACGTCACTTCCATTTGGTCAAGATAGTCTGCGTGAACATATTTTTACTCGTTAACCCAAAATATCAGCTTAGAGGTTCAACACTTAAAAACCTATGTCTGAAACTGAAGTGTCTCATTGAAATTAATCAATTCCAAGCTCAATTGTAGATATAAACTCCATTTTTCTGAAATAGTTTTTAAGTTTTTCAATATGTTCCAATATTTTTTTTTAAGTTTTTTTACAGATAGAGTAGTCTTTTGTGCAGCCAAAGGTTCCGGGCTAGTAATAATCTGACTAAAGATGCCCATTGACCAAGCATTGCGGCAGAAGCATCTCGAGAACGAAACAAAACTTTGAAGGAGGAATTAAGGTATTTTTTGAGCTATAGTGAGCCTTGTGTGATCGCCAGAGTGCCGTAACTTATTTAAATTAGAAGGTTTCAGGTTTGTATGTCCTAAACGTGCTGCGTTATAAAAGTTATGAAGAGAATAACTTATTTTTAGAATTTAATTTAAAAATAAGTTATTCTCCTTCTAACTTTTATATCGTGAAACGGGGTAATTTCGGGCACTTTTAACAGGTATTTTTATAATTGTGAATGTTGTGGTGTTCCCATGGACTTGAAGGTTAAAATTTATCATCCACCCACCTTTAGCTTCAATTTGACGGCAATGCCAGTTATCTACGCCTCACCGTTTTTACAAAAAAGGGCCAAAAGCAGTGCCCGAAATTGCCCCGTGCTTTGGGGTGATTTCGGGCACCCCAGGTAAAAACGACTTGTCCTGAATTTGGTCTCAAAATCAATAATTGTTTCTTTCTTTTGAGCCTATGTGATAAAGTGTGAAATTCGTTAGGATGTATTTGAAGGGATGGTAGGAATGGTCATTCAAACATAATTTGAAGTCATGTTTGAAACCATTAGTTTGATGTTTGGGCGAGTGGTTACTCACTTCTTATTTTGGCGTACACACGATTCCGGATTCCCATGATTCCTGAACGAATCCCATGGAGAAAGTAACGATATTTAGAGAAACTTCTTTGTTTCTGAGTGTCTTGGGACACTATTGCAATATGACGAAGACATGCCATCAAAATTACAAGGATTTTCAATAATATTTCGAAAAAATTACTAATGATTCCCGGGTTGAGTGTACACATGATTCCCGGAGTGGGTAACCCCTCGTGTTGGGGTGGGTGGGGTGAAGCTGTTTCGGACGCTTCTTGTTGAAAGTCCAACCTTGAACCTTGACCCTTTTTGGTTTTTGATGATGATACAACTCGAGCCACACTATATTACGCGAATGTGAGTCGTGGATCTTCCTCTCGAAAACTACATACATGAAAGGCAAGTCCTATGCACAGTTGGGAGGATACAGGGGCCAGCTGAAAAACTTTGCATTCTTAAGTCAAACTCCCGTTTAACACGATAAAATTTTATTCACGAAACAATCACTGACATTAAGATAAGATGTGACATAGACAAGAAGTAAAGATGTAGGCTTGGCCCATTTTTGTAATAGTCAAAGATTTTCAAAGGGGGCGCTGTGGCATTTCAGTATTATCGTTGTTATTGGAATATCTTCATCTTTCAGGAAATCTCTAAACAGCTGGAAAAAGCTTACACCACTCTAACTCTGCGAAATTTGAAGTGTTCACAGCAACCCTGCTTGCCCTTGCATGCCATGTCAGTGCCCGAAATTACCCCTAAAAGTAACATTTTTTTAGTTATGAGCCCCTATTAACCGTACTATTTGACGCAGGTGATTGAAAATCTGACACAGCATACTCAAAACAAGTTCAAATCAAAATAAAAATACCTCAGGAACCGTTCGTGAACAGTTTCGGCTTGCCAGTCGAAGTTATTGCGCATACACAGAATTTAGGTAAAAAGTGTAAAGTAAAAAAATTACGGTATCTCGAAAAATTTAGGTTTGTTTTGGTCTCCGGAGGAATGATCCAACGGTTTTAAGCGTCATAAATGCGATGCGCGCAACATGACATGCCTCCGAGGTCACCGCTAGATAGTAGCGTCATCGCAATGCTTTCGAGCAGAGATGCCCGAAATTACCCCGGGTGCCCGAAATTACCCCGTTTCACGGTAACGCAGCCCGTTTGGGAGATACAAACCCTGAAAGCTTCTAATTCAAATAAGTTACGGCCTCCTGTGAGGTATGAGGGACCGCATATTTTCTGAGGTATTCACCACGGTTTTTATGTGGTACGATGCTGACCACTTATTTTGAGGGGAATTGACCGCATTCACTGAAAATCTATCGGCGTGACTTCGTGCCGTTTTAGGGGCGTGAATAAAGTGTCACGCCAAAAAACGGCATGACAAATGCCCAAAATCGGCGTGACCCAGAAATTCACGCCAATTTTTGGCGTGAATTTCCTGTCATGCCGGTTTTCGGCATGATTTTTCTCGTAAAAGGCACTGCCATTCACGCCACATGACGGCGTGACTCACATGTCATGCCATTTTTCGGCGTGAATTTCCTGTCACGCCAATGTTTGGCGTGACTTTTTGTCACGCCATAATTTGGCCATGTGTCCGACCGTAACATTTTCAGTGTTTACACGTGTGGTAAATTCGGGTAGGCGCAGTTTTGGGGTTACCACATATTTTCTGGGATTTGCACTACACTTTGACGGACAGTGCTGAAATTAAAAAGGGAAAAGTCACAAAGAGCCTCGAAATTTGTTAATCTTACCCCGTTAAACGGTATTTCGCGGATGACGCAGCATTTCCCGCTTTTTAGAAACTCGGATGCACACTAAATGTTCTACGGTGAAATCTTGTTCTTATGCTACGAAGAAATTTTGTTCTTCGTATGCTACAAACAACGTTTCTGGTTTGTATTGTAATACTAATCAAGTTTCTTGATTTGTATTGTAATACGTATCAGGTCTGTTCAGATTCTTTTGCTCTATAATTTACGGTGAGATCTCATTGTGAGGGGACTAAAGCTTCAGTACAGTACGAATCTGACATGAGTGTCTGAAAATATTGGTAGCTTACAAACACAATGCAGAGTTCATTCGTATGTTATAAATCATCACTTCTAGACAAAAAAAAAGGTATAAGTTTATCTTGTTATTCATGTTGACCAAAAGAAAGTGCCAGTTTCTATTGTTAGATACTTAGTCAACGGCAGATGCTAACATAAGCAAGTAACAAGTTTTAGCATAACTTGGACAAAGCCCCATTTTAATCACTTACACGGAACGATGTAGAATGAGACTCAAAACGATGGGCTACATGAAAATTCTGATGTGTCCATCTTCTGGCAGCTTGGTTACTAAGTCAAGTGTCAAAGGTTAGGGGCCGAGGCAAACTTCTTTGGTGGACGAAACAAACACTTTGTCATTTGTTTAACCACCTCGCATTCACTCAAAATCATCGATACAGCCACTTTGATTCTAATCTTGCCATATTTTAATGGCGACATTGTAACTAAAGTGTATTTTTTTTAAGTCGCGACTCCCGAATTCTTTTTTCAAACTTTGTTTTGTTTGGTTCCTGTCTGCGCCTTGTCCCCTGCCATCTCTCTCCCGTACCCCTTGATGCCCGACGCCTGTAGCGCTCCTGGTGGGCGTTAGTGTAACTTCTATTGCTGCTTGTTGTTGTATTTATGACTTGTGTACGACTTGAATCGGTTCAATCAACGTAACGCCTCTAATTGTGTGAACCTAGATGATCACTAGCTACTAATCAAGTCATTCTTCTCAGTAAATCCATGTGGACTTTTATTAAGGATTTTATTTGAAGAAAGTTCCATCGTTTGGTTTGCCTCTGCTGACACCGTGGTCTCCATGGTTGCTGAGCGCCGTTGTCACTGAGATAGTTTTTACTTGAAAAGATCTTTGAATTTTTATCGCCATGGTCAACAAGCGGCAGGACTCGAATCAAAGTGGCGGAAACAACAATCTTCAATGCATGCAAGATGCTGGAACTTATGACAAAGTGTATCTTGGCCATCAAATGTGAATACCATTGGGCCCCTCTTAACCTGAACACAATTGGATTGATGGCTGGTTGGAAGAAGAAGATAAACAACATAGGAATTACAAATTACCTTATCACTGTTGGCCCCATTCCATGTAAGTAAATAGAGTTTTGTGTTTTATTGTTAACCAAGCTTCAGTGGGAGCAAAGGTCTTCGTAAATAACGTAAATCTGTGCAGAATGTCACCACCGTAGGAATGTATGCCAAGATGTGATCTGGGTACTTATCGAACATGGTTTGCATGGATGAAAGAGTAAAGAGAAAATGATTTGTGTCATGTTTTATATTTTGATGAGTAAATCTAAAAAGGGTAAGCAAATTTTTATAAATGAAGCATTATCATGGTTCACGAATGGCTTCCATTTCTACGGGGAGCAAGCAGATTCATAATTGGGATTCGTAAAGTACAGTTAGCATTTTTTTACGGAGAAGGTTCACTGTAACATATGAGACCCTTCATTCGTACATATTATGTTTGCGCAGCAAGTACCGTGAGATACCATAATGTTTATTCGTAATACGAATAGATTTCACCATAGAACATTAAGTGTGTGGTTCATCCCGCTATTTACATGGAAGAAAATGATTAGTTACAATAACATTTACGTTGATTTTGGGAAACTACGAAAAATTGTTAGGTGTACTATACATTTGTAGGCAGAACCATGTCACTATGCCTACCACCAGGCACGATCTGGTGAACAGTAGGCCAGATGACCGGTAGAGGCGGCCAAAACTCTAGACGTGTTTTGAGTCGCTACATCGGAGCCGGACCGAACGTGTTACTCCAGCAATGGTTTCCTCTTTCGAAAAAGGAATTAATTGGTTGGGTTACGAATTTGGTTTGAATCTCATTAAGCGACTCCAGAGCTAAACACGCTTCCTGGATTTTGACTGCTGAAGACCTACACTCCGGTTCGGGCTCCACCTGACCCACCACTTTTCTACTAGGTTCCAAAATAACCCCATGCTGCTGTTCATGTTGACGGCACTGTTATTCGCGCCGTGCACACGTGCAAGGGGCAAAGTGCACGGACTGGCGGTGAGTACGGGTGGAACCTCTGCACGTTTAAAACCTTGCTAAGTATTTGCAGCATAGATAAGGAACAGACGTTTTAGTTCGTATTACGAAGTATTACGTTCTCTAATGGTGCCACTAAAAGCTGCACTGCTAATCCAAGTGTGGACCAAGTACACGCTTCCTTGCGTGGACAATCCTTTGGTCGTTGGTGTCTGTTTTCAGTACAGTCCGTGTCCGTTGCAGACAACAAGGCGTGGACCAAACTGTCGACCAAACTACGGCCTACGCAAGGAAGCGTTGACCTACCTGGTTCACGCAACGAAACGTGGACCACAAATGGTCCACACTGTTAAAAATTTGTTCTTAAAATTACAAACATTTCTTGGGTAATTTTGTCGCACGAATAATTTGAAAATTTACTACGTTTTTATGTTTTTGAACGATTTATAAAATATTTTTCACAAGTAATTCTGTAAAATTACAAACTTTTTACATGTTGAAAATTGCGTCTACGGCTTTTGTTCCTCTATGCCATGCTGATTAAATGGAAATCAACTTGTAATGCAACTTTTTTGTTTTACGAATTTTTTGTAAAATTACGAAGACGTGACCCTATTTCATAATTTTACAACCAATTTGTGCAACGGAATTACCCAAAGTTTTGTTTTAACTTAAGGAAACATTTCATATTTTTCTGCCTTTGCTGTCGTTATTTTGATAGTACCATTTCATAAGTCCGTGTTCACAATCAAATTCCATAAAATTAAGAAGATTTCTGTGATGGATACTTCATAAAACGGCCTTTCCAAATTAATTTCATTAAATAATGTACTATTTCCGTTCTTTTACAAGGAAGTTCTAACCATTCTTTTCGTTAATTTACAATATTCTTTTTGCAGTGCACGCAAAAGAAGCGTGGACTTGGACCACACTTCAATTAGCAGTGTACTGTGAACGGGGTATTACCCGCCCCTTCACAAAAAGTAAGTTTTCAAAAACTCACTTTGACGCTAACGTTAGATATTCATGAGAATGTTACACTCAAAAACTCTCTTTCTCGTATCTATTATATTTCCATACTGTCCAAAATTCTACAGAAATCCCTTTATCCACAACTAGCAATTAGTATTTAGTTTCGTAACTAGAATGTTTGCATACTTAGTCCACATTCTCATACAATCTTCTAACCACCATTCTTTCTTTTAGAATTTGTGCTGCACACTATTGCCATACACTTAACACTTAGTTGAAGTACTGTTTTTTTTGTTTTCATTTATGGATATAAATTCAGGTTTATTTCAAATTCGATCAACTTCCCAACAGTTAATCTCTCAAAGTATAACTTACCATGAAGAACTGAGAAGTACTGTTCTAGCTTCATCAAGTTTTAAGCAGTTGAGGTTTACGTTGAAAACATTTTTTGTCGTCTCTCACAAAACTTTATCAAGTTCAGTCAAAACATTTGTAATGTTTTTGGCCCGCCCTTCTATTCAAAAAATAGGTGGAGGGCATATGCATTTGCCTGTGTGTCCGTGTGTTGTTGTCGTCGTTGTCGTCTGTGTACAAGGAAGGAATAGAGCTATAGTGACCAGATTTGGAGGGTACTTCAGGAGTACCGTCGGAACAAACAATCCGGTGGTGCAAATCCCGTCCGAGCCGCGCAAGGGCTGCTGCAGGTGCATTATGGTTTACATGAGCGGGAGGGGGATTTCCGTCATTTGTTGCGGTAGATAGGCATATAGGGGTATTTTTGGAATCGGGGCGACGATACAAATTCAATGAAACTGGTCCCGACACAATCGGCCGCTTCTGCAAAATGGCTTGGTAACCCCTCGCCGTCACCTCATCCAGCAGTTACAGATGTGAGGGCCGAAGGCCCGACCGCTCCATTCGAAGCCAGTAACGAGCCCTCACTGACGCGAGGGCCGAAGGCCAGAGGGAAAGCCGCACTGTTAAAAATGATCGTTAATTTACGACATTTTGGAGAACAATTGTGTCGTTTGTAAACGATACATTTTGTTACGACCTAAGTTGTAAATATACGACATATTTGTCGCTAATTTTTATAGCGAGACGTGTCGTTTTTAAAACAAACTAAGTCGTAAATTTACGACTTGATTGTAAGTTTACGAACGATCGTAATTTTTTATAAGAATATGTCGGACAGTCATGACTTACGTCGTACATTTCTGACTATTCGGTCGGGCAGTTACGACTTTTGTCGAAAATTTACGAAACAAATAGTAAATGAACGACACAAATCGGAAATAAGTGAGCAAAATTGTAACGTTTCACCAACTTTTCGGGGATTTCTGATTTAAAAGTATTACGACATTGTCGTAGATAAATTATTTTTTAATCGTTCACTTACGACGAAATAGTTAAAGAACGACTTCCGTCGCTATAAAAATTAGCGACTTTTTTGTCGCTAATTTACGACAAAATTTCTGACAGTGCGCCGGCAGGCCAAGCTGGGCCCGCCCCCTGTCGAACCGAGTTGCCGGCGCAGCGAAGCGGAGCTGGCAAGTCGGTTCGACCAGGGGGCGGCAACGGCCTGGGGAGCGCGTGAAACCATGCGGTCGCTCCGATTCATGGGTTTGGGCCTCCTTCGAGATCTTTAAAACTAGGGTGTAGTTTGAAAAACGCTTTACGTAGATCGAAAGAGCATGAAATTTAGGGTAATATAGATGTATTGCCACTCCCAATTCTGCAATATTTTTCCTTGAAAAATCATAGCGAAAACACCAAAAAGTACAATAAATCAAGAAATGAAGGAAAAACATGAAGGCATTCACCTTGATGTAAACGCTTCCTCTGTTGATCCAAGTTGCATTCAGAGTTTCAACTCGGGCAATACGCCTATGTTACCCTAAATTTTATGCTCTTTCGATCTGTGGCAAGCGTTTGACAAACGACGGCCTAGTTCAGAAGATCTCGGAGAAGGCCCAAACCCCTGCACCGAGCGACCGCATAGCTTCACGCGCTCCCCAGGCCGTTGCCGGCCCCTGGTTCGACGGAAGGGCGGGCCCTAGCTTGTTAAAGAGAGTAAAATCTGATACTGGAACAGGCGCGGTTTAAGGGGGGGGGGTGAACGGGCGCACCACCTGTAGGATCAGCCGCCACGGCAAGCCCGAAGGGCCCGGCGGGCCGTCTAGGGCGGGGGTGACAGACGCACAGTGCGTGAGGAAGGCAGGTGCAAATAACAACCGCGAACGCAAACCCAGTGCCGAGAGCTCAACACTAGCGTCCACCGTTAGACTGTCCCAGAAAAGGATCAATGTTTTGATATTCATCCGGAGACTCAGGGAAATTGTTCTCTTCGTAAAAATAAGTGATAGATTATTTTTCTGAATTTTTTTCCCCGCAGCATTGAGAGGTCGCGCATTGGCCCAAAATAGAAAAGTGCCGGTTTTTTAGGGGTTCCGACGAAGGAGGACCCCTATTGTTTTTGACGGCTCCGCTTCTTCTTTTTATATCCTATTCGGTTTTGGAAAATGAGTACCGCCAAATTATTCGTTACGATAAAAAAATAAGGGTAGCGGGAAGTTTTTAAAAATTTATCGTGGAAATTTTGCGTAATTTGTTAAAACATAAAACTTCAACAATCAAACACCCTTAACCGTTGGTTTTATCGAGAAACGTTTCAAAGACAAAATGTGCCTCAGTAGAAAATTCAAACTTTTGACTCATTAAATTAACGAAAACTTGTCTACGTTACGGTCTAATACGAAAAACATGAATAAATCATTTCCATAGAAACGAATACGATCCACCCGTCAAAATTCAAACTGACCAGTAGAAACAAAGCAGAATGGCGGGAAATTCAAAATGTTCTTCCTGCGCATGCGCTCAATTCAAACCGACCAATACCGAAGACTTCCGGTCAAACCTGATTCAGTTACCACCATGATTTCTGCTCTCCACCTCGCGACTTTCAGTGCTCATTCTTCTCAAACAAAGATCACCCGCGTTTTAAAACCATCCCTTTCCAGTTTTATGAGTTTGTTAAACCAACCACCGAACTATTGTTAGGTTGTGGGTCAGAACTATTCCAGTGAATAAAGGAAAACATGACATGAGAAACCACAGCCTTTAAAAGCAAGCCAAACAAATCCGCTTCAACAACAATCAAGAGGCAGTTTCAATGCGCGACTACTCGTTTCTCACCAAGCATATTGTTGCCAACTTTTAACAAAAAAAATTACCCCCTTTTTTCCGCTACCAACTTAAAATCTCCAACCAATAATGAACATAAATTAATATTTTAAACTTAGAATACCGGAACACCGTGCAATGCGTTAGCATTGGAATTTTTTTTTTTTGTACTATTTGCTGGGGTGCATCCTCCGCTCCCCCCGCTACTCATCTGAACTCCGGGGACCTTTGGGCTCCCATCCTGTTCAAAACCGACCCATCTCGAGCCCATATTGGTCCTCATAATCGACCAAAATTATTAAGAAAGTTAGAAAAAATTCTTTAAAACTGCGAAAAAGAGTACAAAGTGCGAATTAGAGTCTTATGATGGCTGGAAACGATAGAGAATCGCAAAAAAAACTAGGCAGCCGGTCATGGGGGCCAGCTAGAAAGCGTATTGGTGCCGCTCGGGCGAGCGGAAATTCACGCATTTCACTAAAACTGTGGCCTTTCCGCCGTTCACCGCCGCTGCGACGCTTCCCACCCCTCCCATGCAACCCGCTTGGGATCTTCGGACATCAGGAGCCCCCTCCCTTGTTATTTCGACCCTTGCCAATGCCTTGCCCGCTCTAGAACGAAAAACCCCATGCAAAACACACTACGCTCTGCAAAGAGAGTACCACAGATCGCCAGGACAAAATATCTTTGGACAAAACTCCTTAAAGTTTATCTATCAGGTGACGTCACATTTCACATAAGGCCGTTGGGATGCTGCTTAATTGGCGGGCGATTGCTTACAGGCAGGGGCGTAAGTAGGCGGGTCGAAAAGGGGGGGGGGGCGATGTATGAAAAGTTGCCCATGTTCAGGGAGCGTGTGTCAGGTGGCCTTGTATTTAGAGAGACGTGGTTTCCCAAGTGAAAAAGGGGGGGGGGGAGAAGGACTTGATCAAAACTCGAAAAATGTTGTCGCTTAACATGTGGTGCGTTTGATGAAATGCGAGCTTGCGAGCTTGAAGCTTTCGACGAGGTACTTCGTCATTTATATGAGAACGCCGAAAAGTGACAAGTATAACTTACCGTGAAACGGGGTAATTTCGGGCACTTTTGAGAGGTATTTTTCAAATTGTGAAGGTCGTGGTGTTGCCATGAACCTGAGGGTTAAAATATATCATCTACCCACCTTTAGCTTCAATTTGACGCCAATTCCAGATATTTACGCTTTACCGTTTTTAAAGTGGAGGGCCCAAAGCAGTGCCCGAAATTACCCCGTGTTTTGGAGTAATTTCGGGCACCCCAGGTTAAAACGACTTGTCGTTCTGATTTTGGTCTCAAAATCAATAATTGTCTCTTTCTTTTGAGCTTATGTGATAAAATGTGAAATTCTTAAGGATGTAGATGTGTAGGGATGGTATGGGTGGTCATTTATACATAATTTGGAGTCATGATTGGAACAAATAGTTTGATGTTGGGGAGAGTGGGGTGGAGCTATTTAGGACGCTTCTTGTTGAGCGTCTAACCTTGAACCTTTATCCTTTTTTGTTTTTGATAATGGTACAACTCAAGCCACACTATATCACGCGAAGATGAGTCGTGGATCTTCCTCTTGAACCTGACGTACATGGGAGGCAAGTCTTATGCACAATTGGGAAGATACAGGGGCTTTGTAGAAAACTCTGCATTCCGTAGCAACCCGGCAAGCCATGCGGCCGTTCTCAAAGTCCCGGTAAACATGATAAAATTTTAGTCACGGACCAATAATTGACACTAAGATAGGATGTGTACATACTACACATAAGAAGTACAGATGTAGCCTTGGCCCATTTTTATAATAGTCAAAGTTCCACAAAGCGACTGCTGCGGCAGTTGAGTATTATCTGTGTTAATGGATTACCGTGAAACGGGGTAATTTCGGGCATCTCTGCCCGAAAGCATTGCGATGATGCTGCCGTCTAGCGGCGACCTCATGGTCCATGGCAACACCACGACCTTCACAATTTTAAAAATACCTCTCAAAAGTGCCCGAAATTACCCCGTTCACGGTATCTGAATCTTTCAGAAGAGCTCTGAAGAGCTGGAAGAAGCTTACACCCTTCCAGCCCTGCGAAATTTAAAGTGTTCAGAACAACCCTGCTTGCCCTTGCATGCCATTTCAGTGCCCGAAATTACCCCTAAAAGTAACAATTTTTTTAGTTTCGAGCCTCTATTTACCATACTATTTGCCGCAGGTGATTGAAAATTTGACACAGCATGCTCAAAACATGTCCAAATCGAAAAAAAAAAAAAAAAAAACCTTATGCACCGTTTGTGAACAGGTTTGGCTTGCCAGTTGAAGTTTTCACGCATACACTGAATTTAGGTAAAAAGTGTAAAATACGCAAATCACTGTATCTCGGAAAGATTGGATTTGTTTTGGTCTCCAGAGGAATGATCCGACGGTTTTAAGTGTGACGAATGCGATGCGCGCAACGGGACAAGCCTCCGAGGTCGCCGCTAGACGGCAGCATCATCGCAATACTTTCGGGCAGAGATGCCCGAAAGCACCCCGGGTGCCCGAAATTACCCCGTTTCACGGTACTTGCAAGCATGTATTTATGGCAGTGTACTTAGGCAGTTCGGCGTGCTGCTTCATACCGAAGCAACGGGGAAAATGCCGAGGAAGCGTTCCACAATGCTTGGCTCGAATCGTGGCGGTGCGACGTGGAAGCGACAACCCTCGCTTCGCACGGAGGCGTCGGGCAAGCACCCCCGAACGCCTACGCAGTCCTTCGTTGAAACGGTGCGCAAGCGGCGGGGAAACGCGCACGGTCGCTTCGAGGCGGAGGCGACTAGCTAGAGACAGGGACGCATTGCCAAGCGCTTCGCGCGAAGCGACGAGAGACGCCTCCGATGCGCTTTCCGATTCGCGAAGCGACGAGGAAGCCACTAGGAAGCGCTCCTAAGCGCTTCGTTCGGCAGCAAGCGAGGCTCAGCGCTTCCCGGCCGCTTCCCTAGAGCAATATCAAATAAGAAAAGCCACACCTCTCCATGACCTTCTCCGATTCTCCTGACATTGTGTGGGCTTGTTAGAAACCTATAGGGAAGTCTTTTGCTAAATACAAGTTTTAAACTATAATGGTCTACAACATTTACATTTCGATTCGGACGCCGTAGTTGTAATCAAACTTTTTCTTTGTCTTGCTGAGATGAATCGATTCATGTATGCAGAAGGTATTTTTCGTCAATTTTTTGAAAAAACTTCCTATCTCAGGTATTTTGGACGTAACTTTTAGACTTCAAATTCTCTAACTCCTAAACGGCTAGTAACAAAAATCTGCACGGGTGCTCATTCGACTTGTCTCGTTTTTTTTCCACATGATCAAAACATTGGATGGCGCAAAAAAAAATGTTTCCCACAAAAGTCCCAAGCCAAACGTAAATTTTAGGCCATATTTTAGTGGTTATCTGAGGCTGCTGCAGCCGGTATTCGTCCCACGTCAAATCCGAGGTTATATTCTTGTTTCCTGGTCAATTTTACGGAAGGATGGCAAATTTGAACCCCCAGGGATGAATGTTGTCCATGTAGCGCAAAATACCCAAAGCCGTGTTTTTACTCCAAAAGTTAAACTAAAATTACCCGCAACTAAGCCGATAACTTTTTTCAGGATCTGCAAATTTAGCAAAAGACTTCCCTTTAGGTGTCTAACAAGCCTACAAAATTTTAGGAGAATCGGAGAAGGTCATGGAGAGGTGTGGCTTTTCTTATTTGATATTGCTCCTAGTGCTTCAACGAAGCGACTCTTTTTCGACTGGGTCAGCCGAAAAGTAACAAAAAAGCGGTACTGTTCTATTTTTTGCCGATGCGCGACCTCTTAATAATTTATCACCTTTTTTTTTATTATTAAGAGAACAATTTCCTCAAGTGTCGATCAAAACATCGATCTTTTTCTGGGACAGTCTATCCACCGTCCACCCAGCCAGAAGCAACCGGCTGGCTCGTCGCTTGCTTTTGATGCAATTGATGCAACCACGCACACAAACGCACCGCGCCGCAATGATCTAGGATTCCGAAAATGCGGAAAAAAATCAGGAAAATGAAAGTTGTTTGACTGGCTCACACGGTTCCTTATCTATCTGACGAAAACCAAGTAGGGTCTGCTCTCAATTTCTTTGTGAAGACGGGTCCAAACCCTTAAACCCTGTTAATATTGGAAAAGGTTTTTTTTTCAGGACTTTATATTTTATTCAGTCTTTTTTTTTGGGGGGTTTCTTTCTGGCATCACTGGCAAAGCCGGGAATCAAGTTTTCACTGTTAGGCAAAATTGGCTAAAATCGTATTTTCGTGAGTGCCGGAATGAAAATGGATGGGTTTGGCTAGCTTCTCCCCAGTCGTTTTTATTAGTCTGGGTACTCTAGATTGATAATCAACCGGCGAATTTTGCGACCCTTCGCGAAACTGGGATTTTAAAGTCCTCAAACATGGGTGGTTTTAAGCTTCTTTACTCTTAAAATTCTATGCCTGTCAGCTTTTCTTTTCACGTTTGGGCATCTACATATAAGAAAAAAAACGGCTTGAAAAATGCTGTTAAGAACACATTTTTACCATGGGTTCAGACCGGTCGTGGACTCAAAATAACCGGAAATGGACTCAAGTTCACAGGAAATGAAGTGACAGACACCAAAAAAAGCAGAAACACGCCGAAATTGAGATGAGGATATCGAAAGTGAGTTTGGAAATACTGGAAGTGCTACATGGCATGCGTGTGGTATGTAAGAAAAAAAAGGCTCGTACTATTGTAAACAAACGTACACTCTCACAAATAGTAGTTCAGAAGAAATGGAACGAAAAAACTCAGCTCAATTCCAAAAATTTTTTTTAGGCAAATGCCTTTTAAAGTGGTTTGGACGAGATATCGAGTCCAATAAAAAATTCTTTTTTTTTGCAGGGCAATCTTTAATGCCTTCTCTTTAAAAGTCGTCCTATGAAAAACTTTTGTTTCCGCACTAGTTTTTGAGAAAATTAACCTCAAAGTCAGCATTTTAACATGGCGCCTTACGGTAGAACGTGGCTGCAACCGGCACAACGCCAAAAAAAAAAAACTTGTTGTGCCACTTTAAATTAACATTTGCTTTCAAAAAATATTTTATTGTAGAACCTTTAAAAAGTGAGTTTTTTCCAATCATTGCCTGGTGAGCTTTCGTTGATTTCTCAACGAGTTATTGGTCACAGTTCACACCTGGCAATAATGGCATTTTTGAGTAAAAGAGTTAAGCCGCTTCACCTTTATTCTTTCGCACCCTTCCTTCTTTTCGAGACACAACGAGACATCAGGAAAATGGGGTCAGAAGGTCTTTGCCCATCTACCTCATTTAGCAATATTTTAACATTAAGTAGTTTTTTTAAAGCTTCTCTAACCGTTTCCTTCAGAGACACGCACCCGCAACTGTTAACTGATGCCAGATTCGGATTCCCCGACCCAAAATTACTGCTAGAGAGAAATTTGAAGGCCGTAGGAATTTTGTCAATGTTTTCAAGATTCTAGATCATAGTGCGCGCAAAGATTCCTCGACGAATTCCGTGATCATAACCCCCCCCCCCCCCCCCCCAACAGTTACCCAAGGGCGCAGACCTAGCATATTGTTGCAAACCCATGAAAATACATGTTACTGCTTCCTTTCAGCTTCCAACTTTAAACTTCCGAATCGACATTGACTTGCACAGGAACAACTTTTAAAAGATGTGCCAATACAACATGTTTTTACGTTGCAATTTTTAAAACAAACTTTTATTTATAAATTGAATTACCGGAACACCACGCAATGCGTTAACATTAACATTGGAATTTTTCTATCATTGTCTTCATTTTGTGAAGGGTCCCTTCCGAATCATTCCGGGCCACATTGAGCAATGCCCACCCGAACTGCAGCCGGAAGTGCCCGCCATCATGTACTACCACGGCGTCCGCGACCGACAGAACGTGAACCTGTGGTACTACACGGGCAACTTCACGCTCGCTTTCACGTTCGACGACTCACACACGGTAAGAAAACCGGTCATTGTTTTAGGCCAATCACTTGTTTCTGCCTCTGCTTGACATCCAAAATCCACGCCAGTCAATACCAGGCTCAATTGCATCTAATTTGTTGCGAGGCTTATCAACCAAACCAACTTATTCTCACTGGAAGTCACTCCAGTTCAGTTAAAAACATTTTTTCGTCAAAACTTAGTCCTTCCTTAATTGTCAGTTCAAAGTGAAGGCAAATGGCGCCAACACTGGTAAAACCAAAGCGTAGTATTACCCTCTGTTTTCTGGCGTTATCAGTTTACGCTTGGAACCAAGCGTAATGCATAGCGGAATTTCCAAAGTAAGCTTCCTTTCAAGCGTATCGTCTTCAAGCGTAACTCTATGCTTGACTCAAGCATAGAGTTACGCTTTAGTTTTACCAGTGAAAGCACGTTGTTTGAAAAATTAACAATTCCGGATAAAGTCTCTATCTTAATGTCCTCAATTCAGGCAGATGTCAACGTAGCGTCCTGGAGCTCGCGAGGTGGCTGGAAAGACAACGCATTCTTGCTCAGCTTCCCCAAGATCTGCACTTCATTCAGGACCCGCATGCCTGGTTTGTGGCGCCAGCTCATGGTGGCCATCCACGACGACCCGAACGCCTTCTGTCCCTTCCCACCGGTAAGCTCGGTAAAAAGAAAAAATACGATTTCACGAAATCCTGGTAGTCACGAAGTTAATTTCATTTACGTTCTGGTTTAACAAAAATTCTTGAGGCTAGAACTGCGTTAAGTGGAGTTAAGTTCATGAGTGGTACAGTGTACCAGTGTCAATAAAACTAAAACTTACGTAGAGGGCCAGCTGCGTATTAATTCGTGTCGAAAATAGACATTTATTGCAGTTCTATGATACCTGAAGGTCAGGTTATTCACAGAAACGTGCAGTAAAATAATTCATTTCACCCAGTTTTAAATGATTTGAGGTTAGGAAAGTTCACAGCCGCCGTGTCTAGATCGTTTCGTCTTAGATTCAGAAGTACCATCAAACCTCGTTACAAGGAGTACCTACACGCCCATTTTTTTCGGAAAGGGACTTATAGTCACACTCAAACTACACTAGGGAAAGTTTATTTACAAATGCATGTGCGAAGACACGCAGTATGATGACTTATTTCACTCCGATTCCAAGAGTATTGAACATTTGGGGTTGGCCTTTCCGAAAACAACAGGGCCTGCGCGCAGGCGCGTGGGACACTCTGGCCAACAATCACCGACCGACAGGCCGATCCAAATGGCCACGCTCGAAAACAACGTCTATGCTATTGTTGGAGCTCTTCTAGCTGCAGTAAAAGACAATTTCGATTCGAACGCGCTTTTCCAGGGGAGCGAGCGTTTTTGGTGTAAGCTGTACAGAGGCGAAAAGGAGCGCTGCCATTGGTCGGATTCCATTTCCGGTGGCTCGGCTCCCCCCTCTCCCTCTGTTTTTCGCTGACGAGTCGAGTTTTGCCATGGAAACGGCGATTTCAACTCAAAATTTCTCAAAATTGGCCCTGCACTTTTCAACCAGATTTCACCACTGAAATCAGGGTACAAAGTTCTACCACTCTGCCAAGTCTCATCAGAATCGTATAGAGAATTTCGAAACTGCATAAGGGGCCAGACTGGAAATAAAAATTTAAAAAAAAAAAAAAAAAACCCAACCCCGGTGAGGCTATAAGGCTACTTCGTGCCTAAAAAAAAGATGGGTTGTTGTACGAACGAACATTTACGTTGGTTTTGGGATGACCATTTAATGCCATCTCGTGTACACACTAGATGTTACGTACAAATTTTGTACGAGACGTTACAGTTTTTTGTGCAAACGAACTCGAACTTTTCGTACAAAGTTGTACGCGATGTTGCACTAACGTGAGGAAATATGTGCAGTTTTTTGTACAAAAGGTGTAAAAAAAAGTTCTAGTGCCCCCCCCCCCCCAAAAAAAAAGACTGTGATGCCTCGAACAAAATTGTATGTAACATTTAGGGTGTAGGGGATGAAGGTCCACTGTTAGGTCCAGATTTAAATCACATAAACTAGCTATGAAGTGATGTTATAATCTTTAAAAGTTACAGTAGCATGTAGCTCATGTTTTTTTTTTATGTCTATCCACTCTCAGACTCGTATTGATCGACTTTCTATCTCTTGCCAAAAAGTTTTTTGTGTAAACGTAATATGTAATATCTTCTCTTTACCTTTGCACGTTTTTGTCTATTGTAAAGCCCTGGGATTTAGTCCACTAAACATCACTTCTTGTCAATTGCCATTTAACTTTTGATTTCTACATGATCTATTGACAATTTCATCTTGAGGGTGGACAGCACTCTGAAGCGGTCAAAAAATCGACCGTTTTTCATTGTTGTTAATATAGACTATTCTATCCTGCGTTGACTGCCGGAAACCGCATTCCAAAATTCGAAAAACTGCAGCGTCGGAAGCCTGAGAGCCGCAAACATGTGTAAGGGCAGAAGCCAGTTTTGCAAACTTTGATCACATTTTTCAGGGAACATAAAGCACATTAACATGAAACAAGCTACAGCGGTGAGATTTTGCGTGGTACCTCCAATATGCCGCTATGGCCGGTAGAAGAATATTTTGAGTACGTTAATTTTTAATATTGTTTTCATCCTAATAAAAGTTTTGATAAATTAACAAAATTAAAATTACCAAAAAAATTGCGAAAAATAATATAAATAATCGGATTGTGCTACCAGCCCATGGCCACACATTTTACACATGCTGACACCAAATTTCATTGATGTAGGTCAAACCGTTAGGCGTCCAGCCCTAGTGCGGGGGGGTCCTGCAGGACACTTCAGGATGTTTTTATTTCTTTTGCGCCCAAGTTTTATGAGAAGGGAGCGTGGGGCACATTGTACACACTAAATTGCTATGTAGTTTTTTGTGCATAGCTTTGAAAGAAATTGAGCATAAGTTTGGGAATACACGTATTCGTGCGTAGCTAAGCATGAAAATGTGCGTTGTTATGCAGCACCACGTGCGTTGTTGCGCACAAATCTGTGCATTCCACGCGTAAGCTCAATATCGTGCAAAGCTATGCACGAAAAAACTACATAGTAATTTAGTGTGTATCACGGGGTAATATGTATCACGAGCTCTCGAACTTGAAACTCACGCGCGGGGTGGGTCTCGTGATGGGGAGTCGAAAGACCCTCGAAAGTACTTCATTTTTCGTCAAGGCGGTGACTTCGTATCTCTAACCAAAATGGAGCGTGAGCGCACGAAATCAAGGGCTACTGGAAATGAGGTAAAGAACAATTATGAATTCCTCGAATATTGTTTGCTGACTCGCTATCACTTAGTTTACGGCCCATATTTTGTTCTGGCATTGATGGCATGCACTGCGAGGAAAAAACTACGGAAAGTCCTGTTAATTTTCTCACAGCCTCTCTCCGTACCCAAAACAACGGAGATCTCCGTCTTTTAAATAACGGAGAGCCTCCGTTGTTTTTTCCACAGAGATGTCCGTCCTATTAGATATGGAGATCCCTCTTTGTTTTTTTGTTCAGCTCTCCGTTGTCCGAGCGGCCAATGCCACATCGGGACGGTATCGGTATCGTCTACCTTGGGTCTCCGAAGACGATGTTTGCATCCTAGACCTAGGTTCTGACCATTCGTTGAAAAGGTCTCATCAAGATCTACTCGAATAAGGAATAAAAAAAATTTCTTGGTCAACCCCCTTTTTTCAAGATCCTGTTCCAGAAACTGGATCTTGAAAAAAAGGGGGTTGACCAAGAATTATTATTATTATTTTTTTATTCCTGATTCGAGTACAGATCTTGATGAGACCTTTTCTACGATTGCCACTGTAAATCAAATGGTGATACATCTCACCATCTGAGGGGTGAGACAGAACTGTCTCACCGAAAAAGGGTGATACTAAAGTGTATCACCGTAAAAAGGTCGTACACGAGTGTATCACCGAAAAAAGGTCGTACTCAAATGTATCACCGAAAAAGAGTGATACTTCCTCAGGAAAACAAGGGCCCATCTTACTGATGTCTGACCATTTTTCGGTGATACATTTGTGTACGACCTGTTTTTCGGTGATACATTCGTGTATGACTTTTTTTCGGTGAGACTTTTTGTATCACCGGAAATGGGTGAGACGCTGAGACGTCTCACCCTTTGAATTGCAGTGTGGTCGGAACCTAGGTCTAGGATGCGAGCATCGTCATCGGGGACCCTGTATAAGGTGCCCGTCGACGTCCTCGGGGACCTGAAGCAGACGATACCGTCCCGGTGTGGTATTGGCCAGTGGTGTCATTGGGCGTATACGGGGGTATACGGCATATACTTTCGAGTTTTTGTCGAGGCCACCGTATACACAGTTCCGCATGTAAGGGTATACGCTTAGTTCCTGGGTATACGGCGGGTATACGGGGCATGAAGTTCAGCCGCAAAAACTTTCAGGCCTTTTCAATAAGTCCAAAAAAAAACGGGGTCCGCTGGCTTCCTGGCTAACCCCGAAATCTAAATTAAGCAGAACCGAAGCACGCAACACACTTTCATTACAGAAAACCCATCCCCTTCTCCAAGTCCTGCCTCTCCTCCTGTAAGAAGTCCTGCCCAGCCCCAGCCCCCTTCTGATCATGAGGTAACAAACAATGTGCAGAGTGGGCTTCCCTCCCTTTTGGATCCTGTTTGACGCATTGGTTTCAGTGTAAGACGAAGACGTGACTTGGCTGCTTGGGCAATTGCTTCTGTTTCTACGAAATCCTTTCAGGCTTTGATGTAAATTAATAAAGTGATTGATGCGTATGCGTTTACGCCGTATACCCCCGTATACATTCTTGGTCCGCCGCTGACCGTATACTCTCGAAAAAAAGTCCAATGACACCGCTGGTATTAGCCACTGGACAACGGAGAGATGGACAAAAAAAACAACGGAGGATCTCCGTTTCTAATAAGACGGACATCTCCGTGAAAAAAACAACGGAGGCTCTCCGTTATTTAAAAGACGGAGATCTCCGTTGTTGTGGGTACGGAGAGAGGCTGTGAGAAAATTAACAGGACTTGCCATATTTTTTTCTTGCAGTGTGGGCTTTGACAACTACGTCGACGTGCCGAACGGTACCCTCCGGTGCAGGTTAGGGCGCCGAGCCTGCCTGTTTGTTTACCTGCATTGTGGGGGAAGTTGTATCAGCCCTCAATGTGGTTATATGTATCACTTTTATTTTGTGTTTTGGACCGGTTTTTATCGTTGTTTATTATTTCTAGGGTTCCACTGGGATTATTTTAAATAATAATCGAGTGATAACTCTTAGCACCAGGAAGGCAGGTTTTATATGCAGGGAACGCCAAGAAATTCAGGTTTGTCATACCCAGAGTGACTTCATGCCTTCCTATCATGTTTGCAGGACAACAACGCTGGTAAAAATAAAGCGTAGTATTACCCTCTGTGCGTAACAGGCTCATCCATCACGATGTCCCCTATCTAAATGCATGGGGGAATTTCCAGAGTGTTCTTCATCTCAAGCGTAACTCTTTGCTTGACTCAAGTATATAGTTACGCTTAAGTTTTACCGATGAATGCGCTAGTATCAGAAAGAAACAGAAAATGGAAAGTACTTAAGAGATGATATGGAGGCAGCCATCAAGGACGCACTGGCTAGAAAGTCTATCCGACCCAGTCAACATTGCTAGTCCCAAGTCCGTGGCCGTAGCTCCCACTGATCTCCATTCGAGGTCTTTTTCGGATGTCCATATCTGACCTCTTCTGTACTAGCGCTCTACTACAGCGTGGCACATGGAAAGAGCGGGAAACGTCTCTCTGCCATCATGTTTCGGCTGGTTGTCTTTCTTAGCCTTAAAAGGAACTACAGTCGTCAACTACAGTACAGAATATGCAGTTTCGAGCATAGTTACAATGTAGGAAAACTCAAGATTTTGTCAGTAGATCTGAACGTAGATTAGATGGTACTTTCGACTGCAAATTCCTTCTAGTAGAAACACAATTTCATGTACAGTTGGGAAACCGAGCTTGTAGTGCAGTCCATTCTGAAGTTGTTCTGTACTTGTGTTCGCATGTCAAAAGTGCATACTTGAACTGTATTACAATTTTAGTTTTCATTAAAGCGTCAAGGAACTTTGACTTCAGTTTTGAGGCAAATTGTGACTGGAGTTGAAACCGAGCTCTCGCTTGCATGAAAAATATACTCAAAATATAAGTGCATAACCGTTAACGGCACCAAGATTGAGAAACTGCCCGGAAAAAAGGAAGCGAAAACTCATGTGACGTCCAACTGATGTAAAAATTGAACTTAACATGAAACCCGTTAAATTCGTCAAAACCGGTTCAAACTTATTTCGCGCCCCGTTTTATCACTAAAAGTTTTGAATTATTTCGATCTTTCATATCCATCGTAGTGCCCAAAAGCATTTTGATATCGTCAATTGTGAAACGCAAACTGTGGACAATTTACTTAACACATGGGACATGGTGTGGTCTGCTGTCAGCCGCCGCCTGGGGCCAGGTTTCGCGGACCTGCCGCTAAGTGGCGCTTTGAGCGCTGCGTCCGTTCACCAGTTAATATTTCCGATTCGCGTGACTACAGTAATGTTTTTTCAAAATTTAACATCTGTTGGCTTAATAAATATCAGCTCGACCCGTATGCTAAAATTTTGAGACAAAATATTACACTCGATGGGTCCTATGAACAAAGACCGATGTCCTTTGGGTCGCTGAAACAAAGACCGATGTCCTTTGGGTCGCTCGAACAAAGACCGATCTCCTTTGGGTCGCTCGAACAAAGACTGATCTCTATTTCCTAACCTCTCCACGAGTGCACTTTGTAGTCCCAGAACTATTTACACCATTCGACTCTAGACCAACGAGTGTAACATAATCATTTTCTAATATATTTAAAACCAAACCCGCACGGTATTATTTGTGTGAGATGTCATTTACCAGAACTACGAGATAAAGAAATAGCGAGTGCAAAATCGGCCGAAATGGAGATCGGTCTTTGTTCGAGCGACCCGAAGGAGATCGGTCTTTGTTCGAGCGACCTGAAGGAGATCGGTCTTTGTTCGAAACACCCGAAGGAGATCGGTCTTTGTTCATAGGACCCATCGCACTGAAGTCAAGAAAAACGCATTTCCATGTTGCCACTCGCTGGCGTCTACGGCCAGCCATTAGGTTGGATGCACGCCAGATTCCCTTAACGATTGTGGGCCATCGCCATGTCGGGCACGTGGATCTGGTCTCAGAATGGTCCCGACCCTCTATGAAGGTGTTGGTTATGACATCTCCTACGAGGGCCGCTCTCCTTACCTAATTTTGAATCGCCGTTTTTTCGGCATGTCCTGAGGATGGTTCCCTGACCTAGACATCGATCAAGTGTATCGTATCATGTGATACATTGCGTTTGAACTTTACATTCGAAACTAGGTCAGGACAGCTGCTATATGCAATATTTCAAATAAAAGAGAGACCGCAGTTACATCTCCATTTTAAAACTTAACTCTGAAGTGCAATCAAAACTGCATGTGACGAAAAAACTACCAGTTTTTCTATATGAAAACTGCAGTTTAACTGTAGTTTAACTAGAAAAACTGCACTTCGACTGCACTTTCATCACTTAAACTGCAGTTGAACTACAAACAAACTACATATAAACTGCACCGCACAGACTGCAATCAAAGAACAATTTGCTCCACACTTACACACGCAAAAAAACAATTCGAAGCTTAGCTAATTTTTAGGAGTGGCACTAAAAATTTACGCTGATTTAGGGATCTCGCGCAGCTAAAGATTTTTCTCGTAGGTGCGTACTTATTAGGCACATTGCTAAAGATTTCCCTATAGCAGCTAATCTTTTAGAATCACAAATAAATTTCTAGTGCCGGTGCTAAATGATCCAGGAAGCGGAAGAGGGGAATAACTTGACTTATATCCAAATATTTTTTTTTACTGATAATGATTCCTTAGAGTAGTTAGAATGTTGTTGTCTAAACGGTTTGACTCAATTTCATACCAATTGGGAGAAAATCAACATGGAAAAAGGGAATAACTCAACTTATCCCCTTCTACGTCCACAATTTTTGCGGAAAAAGGAGACAAGTCAACGAAAGTTCACATGACTCTGGTTGAACAGACGGAAAAAGGAATCAAGTTGACCTACATCTTTATGCACATAATGGTAAAAAGAGGCAACTCAAGTTGTCTCCTTTTTCATTCACAAATTGAATTGGAAAATAGATACAACTCAACTTCAGGCCAAATGGATCTCTTGAAAAAAATGGAATAAGGAGTCATCTCAACTTACATCATTAGGCACGTATTGGAAAAATGATACAACTCAACTTTTCAGCTCTTTGACAGCAAAAACACTTGCGGAAGGTTTTTCTCCAGGCTCCTGATGCCCACTGAATACTCACAGGTTAGGTTTCCATGTTTCAAGATAATCCATTACTGTTACTAATACGGAGAAACCAGATAGTCGAATACACGAACACAGAATTCATGTCTCTTACATCGACTTTAAATTGATAAAATAAAGTGACAAGCAAAACTTCAGGAGAAAACACATAATTTCTCTGAAATTTGGGTCCAAAAACAAACCCTAAACACAACAACAACATTCAAAATCGTACTCAAGCCACTGTTGCCAACCCCTCCTCAACGTCACGTGGGCTATTCTAGGATTACCTTAAGTCTTGCTCACTCCTTCCTGAAGATTTTTGTTTTAAATGGACTTTACTACAAAATAATTCATTTTTGAAACATTTTGGCTGGCAAGTCATGGAAAACAACAAGTGCGAGGTGGTGAGATGACTACATCGTGCAAATAGTAAGCCCGTGCCTGCCAATAGCCCGAGTGTCAGTGTCTCGATTCGCGTCTGTTTCGTTTGCTCTTTATTAGTTCAAGGTGTGGTTTTGGTTTGGTCCTTCCCTCTGCGCTAGTTCTAGAAAATTATAAGTCTGAAGCTAGAGTGTCCCTTTGCCTAATATTAGTACAGATGTCTACTCCACAACCTAGGCGCAGTCGCCGTCGCTGCCTCGACAAAGAAAATGGTAGGCAAAAAGTTATTTGATTCGCGCTATGGAGTGCCTAACACGTCCCCTCGGCAGCCTTTCAAAGTGAATGAATTGAATCATTTCTCCTCACTTGTTTTACAATAGATCAGTGATAAATCTGACGTTATCTTTTTAATATAGCGGTGCCTTTGCATTTTTTGACGTCGAATTTCATGAATTCCTCTGTGAAAGTTCAAGTGTTGATGTCACCTTAACCTTTACACTATGCACAGTGATCAATCCATATTTAAGTCTATTCCTATCCCTCCTATATTTCTTGTTTTGATTTCAAATTATAATTTACTGTCACTTTTGTCTTCTATTTCGTTCAAGCTTTCAGTACTGTCAGTTTTAGTCATATCTCTAGTGACTACACCTATGCCACTTGTCGCAATGTTCGGAAAGAAGTGAACTTCTTGAGCCTATTGCAGACTTCACCTTTGTTGTATATATTAATATAATTTAGGTCAGTTTTCTTTTGCCTAGTTTCTAAAATTGATTTTGTGTTACACAGATCCACCTGAGGCGACTGATCATCATCAGAATGTGGCAGATAAGTCTCCATCCATCACCAAGACTCCTCGGCTACGGTCACCTCCTAAAGGTATTTTTAAGCTGTTGAAATCTTTAAAGCAGTAACCATGATCAGATGCTTAAGTACTTAAACACTCGTATAATTCAGTTTTAGTTTCATTTGTAAGAAAGTTTGTTTGTCTTATCATATTTCTATTATATCTTATTTTATACATTTCAGCCACAACTCTCTGCCGTACATTTGAGCTCCAGGGTGATAATATGTCTTTGAACGTCACTAAAAAGAACCGATTTGTGCCACCCCTTCAAGGTAAGTTGTCAACAGTCAAAATATGAGAATAAGAGGAGTCTTTACTCATGCTCACTATCAATTCATAAATTCAATGTTTTATTTTACAGTGAAAAATTTTCTTAGTAACTCTAATGCTAAGACTGTAAACCAGCAACAACCAACCAAGAGTGGCAACCAACATTTGCAGTCCAAGGAGATGTTTCAATTTGCATCAGCTGACAAAGGTAAACTGTAATTATCACATATATATTTATATTTATATATAAAGGAATGCCTCACAATACCCTTTTCTTTTCTATTGCTCCCTCTTAAGTTTTCTGATTTGTTTGTCTTGTTTTTGGAACTTTTCAGCTGGCCAAAGTAGCGGTGGAGAGCCAGCACCCACAGAGGAGTTACTAACTGCTGGAAACCCGTTGACACAAACTCCAGCTAATAGGATCACTAATAATTTTGTTGTCTCACCCATCACAGGTAATCTGTCATATTTTTTTTTAAATTAAATTGCTGATATGATAACTATGAGCAAAATTTTAATCCGTTATTTTATTTTGCAGTGAGTATACCCCTAAAGCATCTCAATTCCAGTGACTGTTCGATTGAGATTCCGTCTACCTCTTCCAGTAAGTTACTCTCTAAATGCTTACACCAACTATTATTGATTTAGCTATTTGCATCTCTTGTTTTTTTTTTACCTTATTTATAAACTTTACTCTTCCACAGGAGCAGAGCTCAATAAATGTCTGGATGATGATGATGATTCTGACAGTGATGACTTCCTGTTTAGTAACCGTTTGTCTGAAACTGAAATGAGTGACAGATCAGATGAAGGCGAACAAGAGACCGAGGAAGGGGAAGGTCAAAACTTGGAGGAAGAAGTTCATGAGCGGCAACTTGAGCTGGGAACAGAAGAAGTTCCTGTGGCACAACAACCTGAGGCGGGAGCTGAAGAAGTGCCTGGACAAGGAAGGAAACGCTTCAAAAGGAGAATTCGGCAGCCAATCTCCAGAGCAAGACAAGAGAGAAAAACTGCGAGGAACAATGGTGAAGAATATGTGAATGCCCGAGGAAATTTAGTGTCAGCAAAGGTGCCTTTACCCCTGCCTGAGTGCAGAAAGAAGTGTTCGTCCAAACTTTCACCTGAAGTTTGCCAGGATTTGTGTCAAGATCTATGGAAGGGTCTCGGTGATCAAAGTAGAAGATCTTCGTATATTGCCAATTTAGTTGAAGTTAAACCGAAGTCTTCTGTTCATTTTGATCATAATGTTGCACCTGAAGACAAGAAAAATAGAAATTATTCACTTTTTTACCATGTTATTGTAAATGGTCAAAATATTGATGTTTGCAAAGGCTGCTTCCTTCTAATTTTTAGGGTGTCTCCCAAGTTTATTGATCTTGCTGTAAGGAAAAAGCTTTCCACCACAGGAGGCATCGTGGCAAATGATGCTAGGGGAAGAGCGAGCAACCCTATTGATGTAGAAAGAAGGGATGAAATACGAAATTTTTTAAACAGAGTTCCCAAATACAAATCCCACTATGCAAGAAACCAAACTGACCATCAATTCTTACCAGCTAATCTAACTTTGAAAATCATCTATGAACAGTATTGTTCAGAAATTGTCTTGTCTCGAAAGCCTGTCTCCAGATGGGTGTTTGAAAGAGAGTTTCACGAAATGGGCTTGCAAATTAAGCAGAGAAAAATTGACACGTGCCATACATGTGACAAACTAGATGCTGCAGTGACTTACGCCAAAAATGGAGAAGAGCGGAAAAAGAATGAAGAAATTTTGGACCAACACCATCAGAAATGGGAAGCAGCCCGTGATAGAAAAAGACAAGATAAAGTTCGTGCAAGACAGGACAAGGAACGACTCCGCACAGTTGCATTTGATCTCCAGCAATGCCTCCCAACTCCTTTGCTGGATACATCTGTTGTCTTTTACAAGCGACAACTTTGGACCTACAACTTAACTATTCACGACTGTGGCTCCAAAAATAGCACACACACCATGTGGCACGAGGGTGAGGGAGACAGAGGCGCAAACCAGATTGGATCTGCTCTGTACCACTATATTATGACCTTACCTGATACAGTGGAAGAACTCACATTGTGGTCCGACACTTGTGGCGGACAAAACAAGAATAGCATTGTGGCTGCCGCACTCAGCACTGCACTTCTGCACAAACCAACGCTCCATAAAATTGAGCAAAAGTTTCTGGTGCCAGGGCACACCCACATGGAATGCGACACTGACCATTCCACCATTGAAAGCTGCAAGAGGAATGCAACAGAAGTGCACCTTCCCAGAGACTGGATGACACTGGTAAGAAATGCCAGCCGAAACTTTTCTGTGTTTCATTTAAAAACAGAATCACAGCTGGACTTCAAGGATTTGCTAAAAGGAAGAAGCAGTCCACTGGTGAAACGCAAGAAAGACTCAGCAGGAAATATTTTCCTTTGGAAAGCTGTTGCCTGGATGCGGCATGAACAGGGACGGCCAGGTATTATTGCATACAAAACCAGCCATGATGAAGAGGCACCATTCGCATTCCTTGACATAAGGAGAAGGCGCAAAGTGGCTGTAACTCTGAGCCCTCAAAAAGCCTACTCTGAACCTCCTACAATCAGCCACAAGAAAAAGGCAGACCTCATATCCTTGCTTCATTTGATCGACCCAGAGTGTAGACCATTTTATTTAAATTTGAAATCAGATGGAGATGATGACTTTGACCCAGATTTGTTCCCTTCATCAGATGAAGAAGAAAGTGAAGGTGAAGACTGATCAGTATTCTTCTTTGGTGTGTGCTACTTTTCAAATTAATTTCAATTTAGTGACCAAACTTCTCTTGAAAAAATTAATTCCTTATGTTAACTATGAAACTTCAGAAGTATGACCCCTGACACTAATATATTGAAAGCACATGTTTTTTCTTTGTTGATTCCTTTTTAAGTAAGATTATTTTTCCTCTGGACAAAAAATGTTTTACAAGTACATTGTTTATTGTCTTTCTTTGTTGTTTCATTTTATAAAAAGTAAGACTATTTTTCCTCTGGACAAAGAGGACAAAAATGTTTTTACAAGTCTCATAGTTTTTATTTTGTTAAATTATTGAAATAAATGTTTCCTGTTTCAAATCAAATTGTATCAATCTCGAATTTGTTGTTGTATTCTTTGTATGAAACATGAAATAAAATGAATCTTTACTGCATTTACTTTCTTCTATTTTGAAACACTCAAAGCCTTTTAGTCTCACAGGCAAGTCGGAGAAGAAAAGTATAGCCCCCTGTGGCCCTCATTAAAAATCTTGACATCCATTTGACAGGGATGTCACACTCAGTTTTTCATTTTTAGTTAAAGTAACTGTTCCAAGGATGGCTTCAAGCAGAAATATCAGCTGGTCGTGGAGATACCCCGCGCTCATGGGACGTTGCATAACACGGGGTATGGACGGGCCGGTGTCTCCTTTGCTCAACTGCAAGGCCCAAGCAGTTAGATAAGCCATAGAGAAATTATTACTTTACTCTCTAATATAAACTGATATGAAGAAAGTGGAAGTATAATCGTGATATAATAAAAGCAGACGGATGCAATTAAGTTGTCGGTTGGCAACAGTGGTGCGACACATCAAGTTGTTTTGTTGTTGTTTTCATTTTGGAAATGCTGTCGATGCGTGAACCCTAGAGAATAGGGTTTTCATTCAAGTTTCGCTAGTGTCACTCTATTTTATCGCTCTTCTATTGATTTTGAAGACATGAAGACTGTGCTGGTAAGTTCGAGAAAATGGTCACCTCGCCCTTTCAACAAAAATGGATCAAAACTTTTGAACCATAGGAACCTAACCTGTCGCATTCAGCAAAAGTTTGTAAGACAAAATGCCACACGGCAGTCACAAGACGTGAAGTACGGCCTGTTTTCTGTTATCCGTCGTATTTTATTAAGTTTTAAACTGTTTGACTATGCAGGAGGTAAGTGCACTTGTCTCCTATTGCAAATATGACATTTTGATACAAGTCCACTTATCTCCAAATGAATTTGAAATTTTTGGATACAAGTTGAGTTGACTCCTTTTTCCACATTTTTATGATGAGTTGTCTCCATATACCACTGCATTTTAAAGAACTAAGTTGAGATGACTCCGTTGTCCACTTTTGCGAAAGGGGATAACTTATGGAATCCGCCAGTAGGACGGCCTGGAGCCTTGAACATAGTTCACACTTTTTTACTCATGCCTTGAATATTAAAAATTAATCCTAACATTGTTTCATCAAGGTTTACTTTTCCATGCAAACAGTTTTTTTTATCCCCTGAAAAATGACCAAAATTGAGTTAACTCCTTCTTCCGCTTCCTGGATCAAATTTCTCTGCTAAAGAGCTTAGCTCTGGTCTGAAAATTATTTTTTTGCGTGCATGTGGCTTGTAAAGTGCAGATTGACTATGCCTTATCTCTAAAAATACAACACATGCATTACATGTGAGAAGTTGTTCAGGGAGGCTGGGTGGGTCCTGCAGTCCAGACGATGCATGTTGGCGCTAGATTCCGTGGACTCCATTCTATTCTTGCACTCATACTTAGAGTTAAACCGTAGCTGTTTCCTCAAAGAAACCCCCCCTTAATATTGTGAAGAAATTAGTACTTTAGGAAAGTATGTAAATATATAGTAATTTGGTAATGCGGCGCTTTTTCTATCCACCTCATACATCACAGTACACCGTGCACAAGGACGGGCGCCGTCGCACGGTGGGCCTGAAGATTCCTCGTAAGGATGAGCATTCCATTGGTATTTTGACTGCCTCCACCGGCTTCTGGCCCACTTTTCGGCGTCTGGAGGCACCGTGACACGAGCGGATCTCCCAGCACAGACGTGTTCCCCCACCACCCCGCATGCTGGCGTAAACCGCTGCGCCACCCGAGTCCACGGGTTCTCGTCAAACCGATAGCTTCGTGCCGAACCGAACCGATAGCAACACAGCGGTTCGGTTGGGTTTTTTGCGCCGCCGCCTGGCCGGCGGCCGGAGCCGCGCCGAACCCGGCCGATGCGAGACTCTGTTGTCGACCCCTCAGTTTGACGATTTTAGCGCGTTAACAGCAAAACAAAACCAAATAACGCAGTTAAATGAAAAAGTGGTCAAAATAGTTTTTGTTAGCCTTAAAAAACTGAACCAAACGCCTTTTCATTTTTTCAAGATCGGTGCAACATTACCAACTGAAGGTTGGACAAAATTTCCTAAATGTTGAAAATGCCAAATTATTGGCCCCTGACGGTCGGCAAACTGATTTGCATGGCTCCATTTTACGTGTGTGGCGTATTTAAAGATATAAAAGTGGACAAGTCCCGGTCTCACCCGTAGTAACAAGAAAACTCTGATAATAACATAATCACTAAATGAGCACTGAGGATGAAGTGTCACCCAAAGGGGGATATCTCTTATGGGTGGGCATGACCCGTCTGCGTAGCGCACCGACAGCAGAGGTGCCAACATCTGAACCAAAAAATGGGAGCCGACCCTGCAAGGTCTGCCAAAATGCTGTGCTGAACCATTCGCCGCTCATGCCGTTGAAAGCGCAATGGATAGCGTAGCTGTCAGTGAAGCCGGAGACGCGGGTTCGACACCCGCACGACACGGTCACTTTTATAGCTGTTTCGGATCTCTTAGTTGGTACCACTGACTTGGGGACGCTGACGTTATGATTTGGAGGCCGTGTTTCATAGTATGGAGTTATCCCCCTTTGGTGTCACCAAGAAATGATGAGAATGTTATTTGTTGGCCGTAAAGGGAAAGACAATTAGCTGTTTCGTTTTTGAAAACCGCAAAACATTGAAAAATTAAGGATGATTTTAGTGTTGAAATGGGAGAAAAGCCTTCGAGGGGATGAAACGGCATGGGGGAAGAGCTACCCGTTTGGGCGAAAATCCGACCTATTCTTGTTTCACACCAAAATTCGGGGAAATTCCACCCTCAAGTTTTTTTTAGGCACGAAGTAGCCTTATGGTTTTGTCTCGAAAACGAAAGTATGGCCCTTTATGGCAGCTCTGAGATTTTCTATACGATTTTGATGATGTTTTGCAAAACGCGAGAACAAAGCACAGTCATTTCACTGATAAAGTCTGGTAGAGAATCTTCTGATCAATTTTGAGAAATTTGGAATTGAAATTATTGTTGCCATGGCAAGGCTCGACTCGTCAGTGAAAAATTTGGGAGAGGGGGGAGCCGAGCCACTCGTATGTACATGTCATGCCAAAAATACTAGATCTCGTGAAAAAGCGCGTTCGAAACAGAACTGTTCTTTACTGGTGTTAGAATGCATGCAATAATAGGAATAATGATGTTTTCGGATGTGGTCGTCTAGATGATCGCACCAAAGTATAATTGTTGGGTGGACAGTACATTGCGCATGCCCAGAAGTGTTTAGAAATACCAACGTGAAATGCATATAAGTTATACCCAAAGTTGTAAAAGCATCTATAAGAAACGAATGTAAATTTTCTATTTATAAATTTTGATTGATAAAAATATCACTTAACCTAAGGATATGTGTCCTAATTTCAATGAATTATAAGAAAATTCATGTGTAATTTCTTAGATAGTGAGTGCAATGCAGAGGAGCGCATTTCCGTGTACCAAACAAACTGTCGGTGGGAGCCACCGGAAATGAAATCCGACCAATAGCAGCGCTCCTTTTCGCCTCTGTACAGCTTACACCAAAAACGCTGGCACCCCTGAAAAAGCGCGTTCGAAAGAAAATCGTCTTTCACTGCAGCTAGAAGAGATCCAACAATTGCATTGACGTTGTTTTCGAACGTGGCCATTTGGATCGGCCGGTCGGTCGGTGATTGTTGACCAGAGTGTCCCGCGCGCCTGCGCGAAGGCGCTGTTGTTTTCAAAAGTGCCAACCTCAAAGGTTCGTTACTCTTTGAATCGGAGTGAAATAGGGCATTAAACTGCGTGCCAGTGCACATTCATTTGAGAATTAACATTTCCTAATGAAGTTTGAGTGTGACTGTAGGTCCCTTTTCGAGAAAAATGGGCGTGTAGCTGCTCCTTATAGAGAGGTTGGATGGTACTTGTGAATTCAGATGAAACTATCGGGACACGGCGGTGATGCACTTTTCTAACCTCAAAGTATTTAAAAATTGGTGAAATGAATTATTTTACTGCACGTTTCTGCGAATAACTTGACCTTCGTGTATTATGAAACTGTCATAAATGTCTATTTTTTGACACAGATTGACACGCAGCTGGTCTTGTACGTAAGTTTTGGTTTTATCAATAATGGTCTACCAAACATAAACAGAACTCCACTCAACGCAGTCCTAGCTCCGCTTTATTTGTTAAACCAGAACATAAATATGAAATTAACTTCGTGACTACTAGGATTTCTTGAAATCGTATTTTTTTGTTTTCTTTTTTCTTTTTTTTCCATTTGCCGCGACGCTTGCGGCAGCGGAGTGCATGGGCCCACGCGCCCGGTAGGTGCCGCATAGCGTCATTTCGGCGGGCTTAGGTCCTTTTCAAATTGTCAAAACACTTAGCAGGAGACAGTTCTGGGAAGCCGGAAGAGTGTTCTAGAACGTTTACTGAAGTACACTTGCCAATATAGTTCACAGTTAAAGAGAAAAAAATTGAGTCGAAACATTTCTGAATCAACCAAAAACGCGAAATTTCAAGTTTACGAACAGATACCTCCGAAACCTGACATCCGATTTTTGAAAGTTCATACGTATTTCGCGTCGAACACAGCAAACTGTAAGTTTCTCCGACGTCGTGTTTGGTCACCAGAGCCTCTTTATTTCCCTTTTTTTTTGGTTTAGTTTGAAATGGTTGGGTTTGAACGCCGGTTTCTCAAATACAGCTTGACGGGAAAGTTTGAAATTTTGATATCGCTTTAAACAGAGGACCGCGCACAAACAAGGGTCTCTCGCTCAGTCGAAGGCCCCGCTAAAACGAAGACCCCGCTCAAGTGAAGGCCCCGTTCAAATGAAGGTCCCCCGCTTATTCGAAGGCCCCCCGCTCAAATGAAGGACCCGCTCAAGTAAAGGACGCGTCTTTAGTTGGCCCTCGCTCAAGTGATGGCCCCGCTAAGACGCAGCCCCCGCGCAAACGAAAACCCGTTTGAGTGGGAACCCCGCTCAAGTGACAGCTTCTCGTCCACCAATTGGCAGTTCCTAAGCATTACGTAGAAAAAGTTCAAAGTATTGTGGTTGCTTACAGAAATGGGTCTGCTTCTGCCAATGAAAGTAAAAGGCTGAGAGTGCAGTGATGTTACGCGTTGCTATTCGGGATTGACTGATGTTTCTTTGTGCAGGGCACTTACACTGTCAGAAACGTGACAACCGACTTCGACATTGAGATGATTCCCGTCTTCTTCTACGGCAAGTGGCGCCTTACTCTGCGGATGCTTCGCACCAACACAAAGGAAACCGCGGCGTGCTTGCGAGTCTTCGGGGATACGGTTCCAAAGCTGCAGCAAGACGGCAAAACCTGAATTCTGCCACCCATCCTGATGCATGATAATTCGCGTAGAATCAACGCGTAGTGTGACCCTCTTCTTTAAAATATACAGATACGCCTTTTTAACCAGAGTCGTTTCGAAACAAACTTCCTGCAATAAAGATGGGCCATATGAAACTGGGACCGCTTTAATCTGTGGCGGGTCTCCACTGCAGCACGTTCCAACAGCGGCGGGTCGCCACTGCGGCGCGTCCCATCTGCACCTTGTCACTGCCGAGGGAAGGATTTCAGGTCAGACACCTTGATTTTGCTCAAACTTATTTTCTGAGTACTATTATTGGCTCAGCGATGAGCGGAGCCAGTTACTCCACTGGGGCTGAAAAGTTTTATCTGTCTGTGTGTGCGTGTGTGTGTGTGCGTCACCACTACTCCTGAACGGCTCGGCCAATGTGCCTGAGTCTTTGCAGAATTATTGGGTACGTCCTTGGCTCACCCCACGCAAAAATCCAGCCTTTTATCTCAATTTAAACAGTCGTACCAACGAAAAATCACTGTTAAAAACGGCAAAAAAATGCAACTTTTCAGTGTGTTTACATGTCATAGAGAGTTGAACATACTTTCGTAGGTTTTGGAAGGTGCTGATGACAAAAATGAAATCAATTTCGACCCCCGACCAAAGTTTCAACCGCGAACGGTCTGGCGTACACCTGCCATGTCTTCTAAGATAAAGAATGTACTTTAAACTTGGTGCCAAGGTACATAAACACACCCTAAAAAAATTTCTAAACTCACATTTTATTAGAAAAGGCGCTTTTTCGGTCGGTTTGGACCAAAATTTTAAAGGAGAGTTTAGTTTTTGTTTCTTACGTTTTCTGTCATGCCGTTTACAAAAATGATTACTCTGATAACTGTCTGCTCCTTTTCCGAGCGTATTTTGACCAAAAAGTCTCACGTCGAGTTTGATTTTGTTTCCCACAGATTTTGACAAGCCGATTAATGTTTTTTCCTTCAGATTTTGAAAAGCCGATTGATTTTGTTTCCTTAAGATTTTGATAAGCCGACTTCATAAATGCCCTTCAATTAGACCGTCAAAGACTTTCTGACTCCTTTCCAGGTCAATCAGGGCCATTAGTTCCAACGCTGCGTATCATGTAGTTTCCCCCATAATTTGGCGTGCTGGTCTATGAGTTGACCATCATTTTGATCGTCGTTTTTAAGTCTAAAGACCTTCTTGGACTTATGTTGATCAAAAGTTTCGTTAGAACCGTTAAGTTTAGAAATTGTCTGAAACGTCATGCAAAAGTTTCTATTCTACTTAAGTTTTCGTGCGTTCCGCTTTCCTCACAGTTAATTTAATAATAATAGCTACACGAACCCTTAAGTTCTCAAGTGCTCTGAAATGTTCAGGTACATCTGTTGATTTGAGGTCAGACTCAAGGGGAAAGGACTTGGACCAGTGAATTATATGGGTTTCTTTTCTTATGGCCCGGGCAAGACGATGTTGACAACGTGTCGGACGCCGTCCATTCGGAGAAAAGCTGCAACGGAAATTGAGGAGAAATCAAGAAGAACGAGAGCCGGACTTGCATGAGTACAAAAGATTGCGAATGCGGCCAAACAGGCTGGCTTGTCAAACCCTGAAAGAAACAACATCAAACTCGACGTGAGAATTTCAGGTCAAAATACGCTCTAACAAGGATCAGACAGTTACCAGAGCTCTAAATTGCGTAGGAAACAACGTCGGAAACAAAAAATAAACTCGCCTTTAAAATTTTGGTCCAAACTGACAAGCGCCTATTCTGTAGTAAATTTTGAGTTTTCAAGATTTTTTTTCAGGGTTTGTTTATGTATCTTGGCACCAACTTTGAAGGGCATCCTTACCTACTGTACACGGTAGGTTTACGCCAGACCGTGTCTTGTCGTAACAGGCTTCGCGATGCTGCGCCAGTTACGACAATCCACGCCTGGCGTTACACCTACCTTGGCCTGCGGCGCTTCCGTGCTTGCCTTCGGCAAGCTGTCTCAAGGATTTTTGAGGCGTTGAGTAATGCACCACGTGAAATCTGCAATAAATTTTTTTAGTCGGTCGATCCCCTTTTTTCAAGATCCTGATTCGGCAAACTGATGAAGTCGGGCTCCTAGACCCCCCTTCCGACCCCTCTTTGAAAAGGTCTTGCCGAGACCTATCGAAATCTGCAATAAAAATTTTTAGTCGGTTGATTCCCTTTCTTTAAGATCCTGATTCGGCCAACTAATGAAGTTGGGCTCCGAGACCCCCCCCTTCCGACCCCTCTTTGAAAAGGTCTTGCCGAGACCTATCGAAATCTGCAATAAAATATTTTAGTCGGTCGATCCCCGTTTTTCAAGATCCTGATTCGGCCAACTAATGAAGTCGGGCTCCTAGACCCCCCCTTCCGACCCCTCTTTGAAAAGGTCTTGCCGAGACCTATCGAAATCTGCAATAAAAATTTTTAGTCGGTCGACCCCCTTTTTTCAAGATGGCGGGTCGAAATTGATTATGTTAGTAAATTCGGGCCGAGGTAGCCAATTCGCAGTTAAAACTTATGTCACGGGTAGAAATTGATTTCATTTTCGTCATCAGGAACTTCAAAAACATAAGAAACCATGTAAAAATGTCTCTAAAATATAAAGTCACCGAAAAGTTGCACTTTTTCTGCCGTTTTTTTAGTGTTTTTCGTTAGTATGACTGAATAGAACGAGATAGAAAGCTGAATTTTTGCGTGTGGCGAGCCAAGGACATACCTAATAACCCTGCCAAATCTCAGCCAGATCGGCCGAGCCGTTTGGGAGGAGTAGTGCGGACACACAGACAGAGAAACAGACAAACAGACAGACAGACAAAACTTTTCAACCCCAGTGAAGTAACTGGCTTCGCTAATCGCTCAGCCAATGAAAGTACTCGGAAAAAAAGTTTGAGCAAAATCGGAGTGTCTAACCTGAAAACCTTCCCTCCGCCTTGTCCCTTGTGCGCCTTGTCCTCACTGCGGCACATGCCCAAAGCGGCAATACGCTCCCTGCGTCCCGGTGCTCGTCCCTGACGAAGTTCCCACGTTGACCGGCAGAATGGCGTTGTTTCCCGCGTGCGGCGCGGAGAGGATGAGGCTGCCTGGACACCGTTCTTTTCGAAGGGGTTGCCTACCCTACGGGCGCTCATTAACCGTATCATTGACGGCTGGACCACAATTGATCGTAGCGTATGCCGTTTCGGGCCCGGCACGTGCCCGCCTGCACTGCAAAACGATACATATGGCCAGTACCTTGCACCACACCCGCTCGTACAATAAAAACTTCATTTCTCCCAACTCAATTGGGAGGTTTGTGTCCTGTGCATCAATTGTTTTGAAGGGCGTGTCCCCTCGGAAAGTTGCAGCCCACATGTACGTACTACCAAGGGTTTTGTTGAGTAGTTGCCTTCCACCTTTTTTACGAATGACATCTAGTGGAAAAAAAAGGAAAATTGAAATCGCGAAAGCACAGTAATTTGGGGTATAAAAACAACAAAAGTACTCACGTTCTAGCTTAGTGAGAGCATATTGCCGTGGTGGCATATCAGCATAAGAATCATATTGAAATTGACCATCATTCACAAATGCATTTCCGTAGTCCGGTTCATCTTCAACTGTCCCCATGGAATCAACGGACTCGTTGTCGTCAAAATCATTGTCACACGAGGCAGCGTCGTCAAGATTCTGCAAACGGAATCGGAAAAAAGGATTAAATTAACGTCTAATACTACTTTAACCTTTTATTTTTGTTCAAGCAATGATGGAAAAGTAACCTGCAAGACATCTTCTGGGATATTTATTGTTTTGAACTGCAACAAGTCATGATACATTGTTTTTGTTATCCAAGGTAAGTTCTTTACATCAAGTAATGACAGAGTAGCAACCTTCGGTTGTTCATCGAAGGGTTTTTCATCAGGTGCCTGTAAATGGAGGTGCAAGGCAAACAATCGTAAAATAAAGAATGTTTTCCGCAAATGAAAATGAATGATATGAGAATCATGTAACTTACACACAAAACACTATCAGGTAATTTAATAATTCCCCCTTCAAACAAATTCTGCAGTAAATCCTTCGTAATCCAATCCAGCGTGTAAAGGTATGCAGCAAGGATCTGTAAAGACGTCGTTTTCAATGTCCATCCGTTTATCTGTAGAAAGGGGTGTACGGACAACATACCTGAACGTAGCGCTGGTCATCACCATTGAATGAAGAGGGAAACAAAGTTTTGCCCTCGTGTTTCACTAGCACATATGGATGAAACACATGTTTGTTTTCCAGTTTCATGAAAATTGTGTTGCCTAGAGACGTGCCGTAATGACGAGTCTGATTATTGCAGATGACTACAATCGTCACATGAAGCATTTTGGCAGCCAACTCTATGTCGTACTCCCTCACATGGCTACCAGGGTGCGTAATGCGATGCTCATAAGAGAAGATGTCGACATCTGTAGTGTTTGACCTTTTCATTCTTTTCTGTAAAAATTTCCATACATTCTCACTTTTTGCAAAGTTTGCCAACTCGTCCCGAAAAACCGTAACATTCATGTCCGTAGTGACATAGGCCACACTGTTGAAAAACGATTGTGGTGGAAAGTAGTAAAGACCCCCCCCTGGTCTCCGCCGCCATTTTGTACCCCCCCAGGTAACATGTCCCCATGTCACCCACGGAGGCCTAATCCAACCTAAGTCCGAATATTTCTTTTCGGATTTTTTATTTTTTTAATTTTTTTTGGAGCGAAGTGAAGATGAGGGGTGTAACCTAACCTAAGTCAAGGGGTGGGTCTCACCTACCTTTCGGGGCCCCCAAGTCACCTGACAGCCTGGAACCAAGGGCAGCCCACTGTGCGCTTGTGTGCCCAGTCGAAAATCCACGCGCCTCCCGTAGCTTCCCTGGTGCTTCGCGCAAGCGCCAGGGAAGCTACGGGAAGCCGCTGCGGACGGTTTAGGAAGCGTGCGGGAAGGCTACGGGAAGCGCTTTATTGCCGCGGCCAGCGCTCCACAGAGCGCCGAGGAAGCGCGCGGCGTCGCCTCCTCACCGGCCGCTGGACGGCGAGGAAGGCGCAGAGAAGCGTTCGGCGTCGCTTCCCTCGCCGCTGGGCCGCGCGGGCCGGGCGGCCGCGTGGCGGGCGGGTACTGCATCTTAAAACACCCATTGCTCGAAAACTACTGGGCCATTCCGCGTCAAATTTCGCTTGCGCACAGATATCTTCTTGCTGCACGCCCTTGCCGCGTCTGGCTTCGGGGTCATTCTTTCCCAAGTCACCTGAGGCCCCGATATCGATGTCTCGGATTTTGACCAAACTTTGTGGGGATGTTCCCTGGGTAACAAAGAACATAAAAAAAAAAAATATATAATTTTTTTGGTCGGCTCTAAAAGCTGAAAACACACATTTTGTAAAAAATATTCAAAAAATCACCAAAATTCTGTTTTTAGCCTTAGGTCGACGTACCCAGTGGATTTCCTTTCATTTTCTCATACTGAAAAAATAGAATCCGAGAGCCGCCTCACATGTCACATATTTCAGGTGATATGGACCAAAAAATTGGTTTTTCGCGAATACCCAAAAAATGCATCCGAATTTTTTCATGAAAATTTTTTTGAAGAAAGGTCTTATGGTGGTCTACTACCCTGATGTTTTTTCTGGAAACGGCTTTTCAGACACAGCGGAGATAAAAAATAAAAGGTGTAGTTTGGTGCACTTTATGGCCTACAGAATCGCCACTTTGAGTCCTACGTCATAACCCCTATTAGACTTTTTGTTCGCCTTTTCAAGACGAATCGATTGATATAAGGGAAAGACAGACCGGAGAACTTTGAACAATTAGCCCATTTGCGCACCCTGCACCTCTTCGATTTTGATCAAATAAAGACCAATTGTTCAAAGTTCTCCGGTCTGTCTTTGCCTTATATCAATCGATTCGTCTTAAAAAGGCGAACAAAAAGTCTAATGGGGGTCATGACGTCGGACTCAAAGTGGCGATTCTGTAGGCCATAAAGTGCACCAAACTACACCTTTTATTTTTATCTCCGCTGTGTCTGAAAAGCCGTTTCCAAAAAAACATCAGGGTAGTAGACCACCATAAGACCTTTCTTCAAAAAAATTTTCATGAAAAAATTCGGATGCATTTTTTGGGTATTCGCGAAAAACCAATTTTTTGGTCCATATCACCTGAAATATGTGACATGTGAGGCGGCTCTCGGATTCTATTTTTTCAGTATGAGAAAATGAAAGGAAATCCACTGGGTACGTCGACCTAAGGCTAAAAACAGAATTTTGGTGATTTTTTGAATATTTTTTACAAAATGTGTGTTTTCAGCTTTTAAAGCCGACCAAAAAAATTGTATTTTTTTTTTTTTTTTATGTTCTTTGTTACCCAGGGAACATCCCCACAAAGTTTGGTCAAAATCCGAGACATCGATATCGGGGCCTGAGGTGACTTGGGAAAGAATGACCCTTCTGTCACTCGCTTCTAAACCACTTTTTGGAGAGGCTAAACATGGCGCGAAACACTAAGTTCCTCACAATTTGGCGGGCATGGTAGTTCAGCCAGAGAAGCCTTAAAAAACAAAGGTAGTTTTCAAAATTGAAATTAATTTAGTACGATTTCGGACTGTTTGCCCTCCCACTTCCACCGTACTCTCGTCCGAGTCCCGCGTCTCTCGTCCGGAGGCGCTGATGCGCTTCCGGGCGAGAGACTCGAACCCCGGGCCTAGTAGTTTGCTAGCGCGAACGCTCACCCCCAAACTACCGGACTTGTGGGAGGACGGCGTCGCGCGCACGCCACATGGCCCGAGCGCGCCGCAGCGAGCGCGAGGCGAGCGTCCTGATTGGCTGCTGCGTGCGGGGGTGGGGGCGAGCGCGAAGCGTAAGGAAGCGAGCGCGAACGCCTCTTCACCGTACGCGCGCGCGGTGACGAAGCCCTCGGGAAGCTGCGGTGCAACTTGCACGAGCAGCGTCACGGAAGCGACGGTTGGCGCTTCCTCGCCGTCCGTTCGAACGAGCGGGCAGCGACGGGGAAGCAGGGAGCGGCGCTCGGAGGGCGGAGCGACGGGGAAGCAACGACTAGCGCTTCCTCACCGTTCGCTCGGCCCAGCGCGGAGCGACGGGGAAGCGTAAAGTTCGCTCCAAGCGCTTGGAGTGCCGGGGAAGCGACACGAACGCTCCCTCACCGTACCGGAGCGTCCGTGTCGCTTCCCCTCGCTTCCTTAGCGCTTCGTTGGGCGAGGCATTTTCGACTGGGTGTGCGGAGCGCCTGGTGGATAGGCAACCCGCTGCGCTCTGTCCCCAGGTCACCCGCGCGACTGTTGGCGGGGCGGGCCTGCTTGCTGTCTCCCGTGCGCCTAATCAGACATAAATCAATGGCAATATTTTTAGGGAGTTTTGATATTTTATGATTTTTTTGTGCATTTTTCAGGTTTTTTTACAGTGTACACTCATTTAGGTGAGTTGAGGTACCTTTGCATCCACAAACCCACACGCTTGGCATTGCGCGCTGCGCAGTTTTTGGTGCTGTGTGACCCTACGGTGTCATTGTGACAAGGCGCCCATACCTTCGGTAGTTTTCTCAGGCTGGGGCAACCGAATCTCTCGACATCAAACACCCTTTTTGAGGGTAAGAAAAATTCGAGAATTCTCTTTTTCTCATCGCCTTTGACGTAGAGAAAATCGTACTCTGTGGCCATTTCACTCAGAGTCTGTGGGAGCCTGTCATAGGGCGAGAACCCCGTGTCCCAGGGAAGGGAATGGAGGCGATTCACAATGTAGTTGTTTTGCCTCTTCTGCTTCTATGGGATTGCATCCCCGGGGTAAGGAGGGAGGAATGTGGTCGACTTGTGGACCTGGGCCGCCTCGTTTTGTTCATAGAACGAAACCTCTTTGAGCACATAATCCCCGTACTTGCCTCGGAGCATCTGAATGTCGCAGATAGCGTAAGTCATCGTGCTGAGCTGATGTGGACTGGTCAGCGTGAAGAATGATGCCCTGGAGGTTCAGTTTGCAAATGGTCTTTATTGGTTCAAATACAAGTATGGTTCACTTATACATGATATTCAGTTTTGTCGTCTTTACCTTTCGGCCTTTAGACGGGTTTAATGGTGAGATTGCCGCTAAGCAGTTCTAATTTTAATTCGGTTTTAACACTTTTAACAATTAATGTGATTGAAAAACCTCCCTAAAGAGGGAGGGGAAAAATTCACGGTTTATGGTAGAGTGTGACTCCCTGACCATTTGGAGTCATTGTTAGACAGATCTGCAGGTTACATTCCGTTCCCTGCGTTTAATTTTACCCTAAGCGGGGGGGTGTGGGGGGGCGGCAGCCCGGCCCCCCACTACTAGTTTAACCTTCTGTAACCACATCCGTCATGTGCAAGAGCTTGTGCAAGTGCACATGACAGAGGGGGCTGTTACAGCCGCCCCCAGCAAGTGCAAGTGCTGGTGCACCTGCACATGTCGGAGGGCGCGCTCCCTAGATTTATACCCTGCCGCCAGCGCCGCGTGCGCCACCTCACGGCAGGAACACGAAGTTAGTGGTGGAAAATGCGACTTCACCCAGTGGGTATTGAACCCGTGTCTCCGCGCTGAGAAACGCAACAGAACACACACACTAACCCACTGAGCTACTGAGCCGAGCTTACGCAGTGAGTGTTTGGTCCGAGTTTTGTTCTGTGAGCGCCGCGCGCCAAGCGCTGAGCCAAGCGCGGAGCCGCACGCCTAACGGTCAATTTGTATTGTCCCGCCACCGCACGCGTTCCGACCGGAGCGGAACCCTTCCCCACAACGCCAGGCCACGCCGCCGGTGCCGAGCCGAGCGGTGCCGAGCCGAGCGGAGCCGAGCGGTGCCGAGCCGAGCGGAGCCGAGCCGAGCGCCGCTGCCCCTCCCCTCCTCCCACGCGCCCAGTGTGCCGGACGCCCTGACCGGCCTCAACACACGTTGTCTTTTTTATTTTCCGCATGCTGACGAGTGTCCGATATCGTTTCTCCGACTGAAATATTTTTCTAGAATTACTGAGAATACTCCGCTCGGTCAATCCTATCGCTGTCTGAACTGTCAGAGCGAATATGTATTGGTCCAGATCCCCCATCCCCCAAAACCTCCCCTCCCGCCCCTCTCACTTCAAGCCGTGTTGTATCGGATTATGGAAAACACCGGTTGTCATCACTTGAAGTTGATGTCAAGTGACAAGAAATAATATTTGAGAGATTTTCACACCCCAGTTTCATTCTAAATCGTCGCGATATCGCAATCAATTTGAATTTTGGCCGGCCGTTAGAACGACCGCTGCGCCCTCTTCCGGCCGCAAGCGACACTACCCACCCCTGCTTCCTTCCGCCCTTGTCCGTACGTGTCATTTTGATGTCCGGCGTCCTCGTGTGTGCGCGTCCGTGTTTCCATTCCGTGTTTCCTTACGTTCTCTTCACCATGGATTTTGAAGACAATTCTCTTGACTACGAGTTCGAGGACCGCTATGAGCAGCTGTTGCGTGACCTCGCAGTTTCGGGGTCCGATTCTGATGATGAAGGCGAAGAAGTCTTAGATCTCGATTCCACCAGGTCGCTGTACACTGAGGTGAGTGAGTCAGGCTGACGCCACAGGCGTCTTGCCGTTTGGTTCTCTTTCTATGTGTATTTCCTTCAATGTGAGTGTATTTCTGAGCTCGCCTTGGCTTATCCTTTCCGTGGATGTGATATTTTTGTGTCAAAAGTGATGGAATCGGGAGATTTGGACTTGGCGTCACCCGCACCATGTGGTCGGGGGTCGTTGACCACTCTCAGCCTGTTTGGCTTGTTTCTGTGGTTCAAATCAGTTTTCTCTCGTTTTGAATCTTGGGCGGGACGCTTCGTGTGGTTGCCCTCTGTGAAATTCATGAAAATTTTGGTCGGAAAGTGTGGAACTTGTGCCGTGTCGCCCACCACATGGAGTGTGGGAACCACCGTGTCTCTGAGATTGTGACGCCTTCTGTGGATAAAATCGGTTTTTTTTCGGTTCGAATCCTGTTCGGGGCGCTTTGAGTGTGTGGTCGTGTGTGAATTTCCGGAAAATTTGTGATAGAAATACTCAAAAGTGAGTGGTGTGGTCCTTCCCTCTGGTGGCGTGGGTCGAGAAATTTCTGTCATTTGCGTGTGTTGTCTTTGTTTTCACACGCCCGACGGACGCGCGGCGGTTCGCCGTTGTCTGGTTACGTTTAATTTAGGATTTCTGTTCGATTTGTTCCTGGTACGAGGAACTTCATATCATGGCGCACAGTTGGCCGGGTGGGGTGGGAGTGTGGTGACGTCACAGCCCGGCCGGTGTCTGTCCTGAAGTGTTCTGGCCGACTCCCGAGGCTTGTTTACACGGCGACGCAGTGAGTGATAGGTTAAGACCTTTTTTGTTTCATTGTTTTATGTGATTTTATGTTTGTTTCAGGCCGTCAAAGAGCACGAGCTGGGGGTACTGAGGGAGCGCAACAGGCGCAATGAACGGCATGTAAGTTTCTTTTAGTCTTTTCTAATGTGTATTGAAACCTAATGTGAGAGAATCTCATGGTATGATTTGTGTTTGTTTTTAGAGTGTTTGGAGTCGCCTTGGTGCGCTCCCTTCTGCGCTCTCTGCCAGTGGCAGAGTTGCCGTTTTAATCGAGGCCGGCGCACTTGGTGGACGCGGCCGAGGCGCTGGACGAGGTGGTGCTGGAGGCCAACCTGTTGTCGCCCCGGCTGGCCCTGGCGCTGGACGAGGTGCTGGTGGTGTTGCTGGAGGCCAACCTGTTGTCGCCCCGGCTGGCCCTGGCGCTGGACGAGGTGCTGGTGGTGTTGCTGGAGGCCAACCTGTTGTCGCCCCGGCTGGCCCTGGCGCTAGACGAGGTGCTGGTGGTGTTGCTGGAGGCCAACCTGTTGTCGCCCCGGCTGGCCCTGGCGCTAGACGAGGTGCTGGTGGTGTTGCTGGAGGCCAACCTGTTGTCGCCCCGGCTGGCCCTGGCGCTGGACGAGGTGCTGGTGGTGTTGCTGGAGGCCAACCTGTTGTCGCCCCGGCTGGCCCTGGTGCTGGACGAGGTGCTGGTGGTGTTGCTGGAGGCCAACCTGTTGTCGCCCCGGCTGGCCCTGGTGCTGGACGAGGTGCTGGTGGGCCTGCTCCTGCTGCTGCAGGACCTGCGCCTGCAGATGCTAGGCCTGCTCCTGCTCAAGCACACCATCTTGGGCGCGGACGTGGGCGTGGTGGCGCTGCTGGACCTGCTCCTGCTGCCGGTGTGCCTGCTCCTGCTGCTGCTGGACCTGGGCCTGCAGTTGCCGGGCGTGGTAGGGGACGTCGTGGGCGAGGGCGATTTGGTCCGCTCTTCATTAGAAGCATTGTAAGTCGCACTAAATTTAAGCTATGATTGATTTTTTGTGCAAACAATGTCATTATACTAATTGTTGTTGTGGTGATTACTGTTTCAGAAAATGGCTAATGAGATTGATGCCAGGAGACACTAAGCAAGTCGTGCTTTGCTTTTTTTTTTGCATCATCTTTTTTAAATAAAAGGATGAAGAGATTGATGCCACAAGACACAAAGTGAATCGAGTTTTTTTTAATGTCTTTTTTGCTTCATCTGTTTTAAATAAAACTTATTTTAATGATTTTTGAATTGTGTTTGCAGTATATTTAGTTGATCATATTCTCTCCTATGCAACTCGTTCATCGGAATTTTATCTCAACTTCACCTCAAGACATTTATTCTTGGAGTGTAGTCAGTCCTTGTTCACTAACTTGTTGGTCATTGAAGTGATATTTGGAAGTGAGCAATCAATTTTGATGGAGTATTTGTATAGGAGAAGCTTGGCAGAGAGTCGATTCGAATGACATTCAAGAATTTTCCATTTTATTTGTGGTCGTAGAAACTTGAAGCTTCCTTGAGTCAAACCAACGCAGTTAACTTTTCTTTTGGGTGTGAGTGATACACTCTTAGCTTGATTATGAAGGGAATGTGCCCCTCATTATGGTATAGATGAGTGACAATCTTGTATTATTTGTATCTGACATAAGTTGAATAGGACACTATAACCTTCAAATGACTGACTCGGTTTGAACAGCTAAGAGTGATATGTATCTTTGCCAGCAAGCGCCGCCGCCAATACTGGTTTGATGTCGCTAGCATTGATTTTCAATAGAGTTTAGGTATGGGTCAAGCTTGCCTGATGTGCATTTTGATGGATTTTTTTTAGAAATGTTGGTTTTATTTTCAGTGATAGAGAGATCAAGTTTCTCGGCTCCAAATCCAACGGCAGAGGTGACATAATTGTTTGCACTCTTTGATTTGACCATGTCTCCCTCTTTTTTAAGTGCATGAGATTAAGCCCATTTAGTATTTGTAGACTAAAGTATTCTTTTGATAAAATGAGTGGGGAATTTAAGTAAAAAAGTTGAGTTTTTGCCACTTGCACTCTTAATGTTGTAAGACATTTTCCTTACTGATATTTTTTATCTTATCATTCCTATTTTAAGCTGAGCATGCCTATGCTTTTCTTATCTTTCTAAAAAAGAGCTCAGTGGAAAACTTAATTGGTTTCCGTAGATCATCATAGCTCTCTAATTATGTTATGAACGGGCCTGCCTGCCTCCCTGCGCTTTTAAAATCAGACTCATTTCATAATTATTTTTTAGGGGTTTTCTTTTGGGGTTACCCCAGCAGGTATAATCCCACCAGGTATAATCCCACCAGGTATAATTCCCGCCAGGTATAATTCCCAGCAGATATACACTATTTTAATTTATTTTAATTTACACGGATTCCCAACAAGTATAAATCCCGCCAGATATACACCTATTTTAAAGGTAATTAAATGTATTTATTTGAATGGCGCGCGGTTCGTCAGCAGGGGGCTGCCCCAACGCCCTCTCTGCGAAGAAGTTAGGAACTACGGCTGTCCGGCGCTGCGCAGCAGTGCCTCAGTGTCAGTCCGCCGTCCGTCCGCTCCGTGCTCCGCCGTTCCGAGCCACTGACGAGTCCAAGCTGTCTCAGTGCCCAATCTGCAGAGCAGACATTATCATGATTGTTGAGATTTTTAACTGATGTACATCTTACTATTTGTTTACATTTTACTTTTTAATGGTTCCTTTTTTAATGTACTTATTTCGGTCTTTGTTACTGTCTTTCGAACACAACATGTAGTTAAAACTTTATCAAGCAGTTCGTTTTTTTTTTTTTTAAAGAATTTATACCTCACGGGATTTGTACCTACTGGGATGTATACCTCTTGGGAATTATACTTGCTGGCACACATTATTTTAATAAATAAATAGGTGTATATCTGATGGGATTTATACTTGTTGGGATTCCGCGTTAATTAAATTAAATTAAAATAGCGTATATCTGATGGGAATTATACCTGGTGGGATTATACCTGGTGGGACTGTATACCTGCTGACATCACCTCTTTCTTTTTTATACTTTTTGTGTTTTCAATTTTTAGATTTTTATTGGTGTTTTTATTTTTTATGCAAATGAGTATGACATACTTAAGCTTGTCTCATGGAAGCAAAGATGGCTTCTCTGATAAAATCTTTATGGTAAGCCATTAGATCAAGTTTGATCGAGACTGGGAAGGATGCCAAGTAGCATCTCAATGCACTCGCAATTAAATTGTCTGCATGATCTCGAGACAATTGAACAATAGATTGGGGATTTTTGTACCCACTTTTCACACAATAATCTAGGCAGTGTGAAATTAAGTGATTATAATTAGACGGCAAGAATAGACATCTCAGTTAAATTAAGTAATTTGTGCTCCATATTTTCTTTTAAGTTGAAAATTATTTTCCAGCTTGAGAGGGCAAGGAAAATTTTAATGGGGGAATCCTTTTTCTCCAAGCACACTGTGATAAACTTGGCATTTTCTTTATTGATAGATAAGGTCATGGCACCAAAAGATAAGGGCTCGAGCTGGGATCTTTTTTCCAGAGCATCCAAAACGTGCATCTGGACTTCACGAGACATCATGACATTGAGCTCAGCTGGGCTCATTCTGTGGTAAAGTCCATTCCCATTTTTATTTGTTTCACTTAGAATCAGGACGAAGGGGGCAAAATCATTGGCTGCGTCCAAACCAAGGCGAATAGTTTTTGAACCATTCTTAGTGAGTGCAAAATCTCTAGGAATGCACTGTAAAGGGAATTCTGAGGGACTGCAATTATTTTTTATTTGAACTTGAATGCTCATGACAGTGGGCGTGCTATTGAGACCCAACTCCTCAATGGTCTCTGTTGCCATCATCTGGTCATAAGCCTCATTGCACAGCTGATCAAGTAAATCTGATCCTGCACTAGTGATGGAGCTGGAACTGGTAGTGTCTGACATGTCAGAACTTGATGAGGAGCTTTTGGGGGAGGGGAAGGGGGCGGGCGGAATGATGGGGGACATGTCAAAGTCCACCATCAAGTCGTCGGGGATGACGGCCTTGGTGGCCTCCTCGACGGTGGCCTGCACCTCGCCGCCGCGCACCAGTGGGAACTCGATGATGTCGACGGGCGCTTTGGCGGCCGCGTCGACGGGGACCTCTGGGGCCGGCGGGGTGGGGGAGAGGAGGGGCATGCTAGGTGCTTGGCGTGCATTCTCCTCTGAGGCCGGGAGCACACTGACTACGCCGGGCTTGAGGGCCCTGAGGGCGCCGCCACCAGGGGCAGCCAGCGTGTTGGCCACGGCGGGGAGCTCGCTGGATTGGCCGACAGCCTGCGTTATCGCATCACTGCCGGCGTCACCAGGACCCTCCTCATCAAGGCCAAGCTCGGCCACCAAGTCACCCAGGATCTGGCGCTTGACACGGGGTTTGAGGCTCAAGCTCTTCTTGGCCACTCGTTTCACGGCTTGCTTAGCAGGCATCATCTTTAGTCTTAAAAGGCAATTTTATTTCTTCTGAGCTGGAACTCGGACTTCTTCTCTCTTCTGGAACTTCTTGACTGCTCGACGCACGATGTAAGACTGTGACGCTCCGGGGATCGGGGGCGGTTTTTATCCTGCCGCGAGGCGACAGTGGCGCCGCCTCACGGCCAAATTCGGAACTATTGAACTGTGCCCGCGCATGCGCAGTGCAGCGCCTGGAGCGCTGGAGCGCGCAGCGCGCGCCACCTCATGGTCAATTTGGGTACTACTGCGTTCAAATAAATACGGCCGCCCGGCCCCCGGGTCTCCACAGTCAATCATCAAGTGTTGCCGAGTCAAGAAGTCCAGAAGAGAGAAGAGTCGCAGCCTAAGAAGAGTCGCAGTCTACACGGTAAAAGTCTTACAGTGACATTTCAGCTATGTTACGAAGAAAATGGAGCAAACATAATACGAAGGTGTTTCTCTCCATATTACGAATCTTTTTGGGATTCTCACTGTAACATACAGAGAAAAACCTTCATAATACGAAGGAAAAGTACGTTCGTATTATAAAGGAGGAAAATGGCACCTTCATAACCTACAAACGTACTTTTCCTTCGTATTATGAAGGTTTTTCTTTGTATGTTACTGTGAAAATCCTAAAAAGGTTCGTATTATGGAGAAAAACACCTTCGTATTATGTTTGCTCCATTTCCTTCGTAACATAGCTGAAATGTCACTGTAAGACTTTTACTGTGTAAGAAGAAAACTGTCTTTTTCAAGACAAAGCCAGCACCATGGCTTCGGTCCTGCAGGACATCCTGGAGGAGTGGGAGGGAGGGTGCTTCTACACCTCGGAGCTCCTCGCGGAGGCCTACACCACGGCCCTCCTTGCCTTGTTGGAGGCCAGCGACGAGGACAGGGCCGACCCGCGGGTCGTTCCCTTCCTCGAAGCTGGCTACCAGGCTTACGCCGAGGACGGCTTCGACAGCCAAGCGGAGGCGACCCGCGACATGGCCTTGGCCATGGTCGGCGCCGGCAAGCACGGCGTCGACGCCGCGGCCTCGCGCCCCGCCGCTGCGTCGCCCCGCCCCACCACCCCGACGCGCCCCGGCACCCCGCCGCCGCGCTCCGCCCCGGCCCTGGACGCCCTCGCCGCCGCGCTCCGCCACTCCCCCGCGCCGCGCCACCACACCGCCGGCCCGCACGACGCCCGCGCAGGAGGGGGTGCCTACCCCGCCGGCGCTCGCGTCGCGCCGTAACGAAAAGCGCGGACCACTGATAAAAGAAAAGTCGTAAAATTATGAAGCATTCTTGTATAGTATTTTCCCATAGAACATTCATATTTTTACGAATAATTTTATGACGAATGATTCATTATTTTTATGAATAACTCGTTTTCTTACGAATGCTTCATAAGACATATGAATAATTCATTATATTTAATTATGAATGTTTCGTCTCCTAGTTTTTTCGTTAAAGCATCACGAGCTGTTCGTAACTTTACAAATGATTCATAATTTTCTTTTATGAGCCATTCGTAATATTACAAATCACTCGTAATTTTATGAATGTTTCATAATTTTTCTCGTTAAAGTACGAATCATTCTTACTTTTGAGCAATATCAAATAAGAAAAGCCACACCTCTCCATGACCTTCTCCGATTCTCCTGATATTTTGTGGGCTTGTTAGACACCTAAAGGGAAGTCTTTTGCCAAATTTCCAGATCCTGAAAAAAATTATCGGCTTAGTTGCGGGTAATTTTAGTTTAACTTTTGGAGTAAAAACACGGATTTGGGTATTTTGCGCTACATGGACAACATTCATCCCTGGGGGTTCAAATTTGGCATCCTTACGTAAAATTGACCAAGAAACAAGAATATAACCTCGGATTTGACGTGGGACGAATACCAGCTGCACCAGCCTCAGAAAACCACTAAAATATGGCCTAAAATTTACGTTTGGCTTGGGACCTTTGAGGAAAACATTTTTTTGCGCCATCCAATGTTTTGATCATGTAGAAAAAAACGAGATTAGTCAAATGAGCACCCGCGCAGATTTTTCTTACCAGCCGTTTAGGAGTTATGGGACTTTGAAGTCTAAAAGTTACGTCCAAAATACCTGAGATAGGAAGTTTTTTCAAAAAATTGACGAAAAATACCTTCTGCATACATGAATCGATTCATCTCAGCAAGACAAAGAAAAAGTTCCATTACAACTACGACGTCCGAATCGAAATGTAAATGTTCCAGACCATTATAGTTTTAAACTTGTATGATCCAGAAAATCTACATTTCGATTCGGACGTCGTAGTTGTAATGGAACTTTTTCTTTGTCTTGCTGAGATGAATCGATTCATGTATGCAGAAGGTATTTTTCGTCAATTTTTTGAAAAAACTTCCTATCTCAGGTATTTTGGACGTAACTTTTAGACTTCAAAGTCCCATAACTCCTAAACGGCTAGTAAGAAAAATCTGCGCGGGTGCTCATTTGACTAATCTCGTTTTTTTCTACATGATCAAAACATTGGATGGCGCAAAAAAATGTTTTCCTCAAAGGTCCCAAGCCAAACGTAAATTTTAGGCCATATTTTAGTGGTTTTCTGAGGCTGGTGCAGCTGGTATTCGTCCCACGTCAAATCCGAGGTTATATTCTTGTTTCTTGGTCAATTTTACGTAAGGATGCCAAATTTGAACCCCCAAGGATGAATGTTGTCCATGTAGCGCAAAATACCCAAATCCGTGTTTTTACTCCAAAAGTTAAACTAAAATTACCCGCAACTAAGCCGATAATTTTTTTCAGGATCTGGAAATTTGGCAAAAGACTTCCCTTTAGGTGTCTAACAAGCCCACAAAATATCAGGAGAATCGGAGAAGGTCATGGAGAGGTGTGGCTTTTCTTATTTGATATTGCTCCATATGAATAATTCATAATTTTCTCTATGAGCTATTCATAATATTACGAATCATTCGTAATTTTACGAATGTTTCATAAGGTTTTTTTAATGAGCCATCCTTTTACAGTATTTTCCCATTGTAAAATCGTAAATTTACGAACAATTTAACGATGAATGGTTCATTATTTTACGAACAACTCTTAGATTTTGGGTACTTTTCGGTCACTTTTAGGCAATTTTTTCCCCCAAAATTACGAATGATTCGTAATATTTTTCTTATGAATGTTTCATAGAACGTATTTTACGAAGCATTCGTAAAAATTAAGAAGCATTCATCATCAAATTTGTCGTAAAATTACGAAAACTTTCGTCAGTGACGGTCACGCACGCCCTTGCCGCCGCCGCTGCCCCCGGAGCAGCCCCAGCAGCCCACGCTGGAGGTCCTGCAGACCCGGGAGCGCCGGTTAGAGCGATTCCGCACCACTTTCCGTGAGGAGGTGATGCAGGTCTCGGGGCAGGGCAACACCTTGCCTGACGAACAGGTCATGGTGGACCTGTTCGACACCATGTTGGCCAGGCAGAGGGATGCGTTGCAGACCCAACCCCACGACCGCGTTGTGCTGGAAATTCAGAACAATGACAACGATAACCCTCTTTGGTTCTCCCTGCGAAGGGTAGACCAGCTGAATGGACAGGTCATCCTGGATAAATTGACCAGAGTGCTTAACTCTAATCAGAGTTTTATGATAGAGGGTCAGATGAAAATCAGTTTCATTCATGTCCCCACGCCAGAGCCTGCTGGACGGCGCACGAACCGTGTGCCCAACGAGTCTCTGGACGCGTGGGTCGAGCGGAAAGTGATGCAAAAGCATCTTTTCTCTCCAGATAACGCCGTTGATAACATGTGCTTCACTCGTTGTGTCGCCGTGGCCATTGCGCGCTATACCATGGAAAAGAGTTGTTGCTGAAGGGCGAGTAACTCCTGCTGGAGCGTATTTAGCTCCAACTGCAGCTGTTGCACTCGTTGCAGCACCTGCTGCAATTGAGGCTGAGGCTGGGGGTGTGGTTGGGGCTGGGGGTGGAGCTGAGGCTGTGCAAGATGTTGCGCCTGCCCCCTGGGGTCGAACCCTGGGTGTCGCCCCAGTCTCTCCTTCACTGGGCCCTAAAATCAGACAAAAGGCCCTGTCAATACCCCATGCGCACCCAGGACTTCAACAGGGAGTGGCGACAGAACACTTACACGGGCAGGCGGCAGCAGGGCCTTGGGGGCCTCCACCAGCTCGGGGTCACACTCGGTGGGCTTCTTGCATACCGGACGCTTGTTCCCGCCTCCCTGGTAGGGGGCTGCCAAGGCCCTTGCCACCTTCCTGGTCGTCTTGACCAGGGGTGTCTCCTTGGCGGCGACAGTCCGACGTAGAGCATCTGCCACGGCCTCTTTGCTGAGCTTGGCCTTGCTGCTCGACGTGCTGGGGGGGTTGGTGGCCGTGGCGGCCGTGCTGGAGGCCGTGGTGGTGGTGGCCGTGCTGGAGGCCGTGGTGGTGGTGGCCGTGCTGGAGGCCGTGGCCGTGCTGGTGGCCGTGCTGGAGGCCGTGGTGGTGGTGACGGGCTGAAAAAACACAACAGTAATTAAACGTACGCGCCGGCGATTCCCCGCGCGCCAGGAACAGCTGACCGGCCCACTGTGCTGCGCTCCCCCTTACCCCTCGCCCCAGCCGCGCCAACGCCGGACGGTACAACCGACAAAATACAAGATTTTCCGACCAAATTTTCACGAGCCCCGCTCCGGCACAGCCAGGGCCTTGCCCTGGCGAACGAATCATAGACCAAAACAAAAGGATGACAGGACAAAAGCATGAGATTACATTCGGCGGGAAGGACACAATGCACAATTTTCGGCCTATTTTTCGCTAAAGTTTTCGGAATTTCGGGAAAATTTCACCGCGCCTCGCTTCGGAACCGCGCGCCGATACGCCCAGACAAACAGTAGACTCGAAAACGACACTAGATTCAAGGAAAACAAAGAGACTTTGTTTTTCACAGGGGAATGCCACACACTGACACAGACTGATTTTCGCTAAAGTTTTCGGAATTTCGCGACAATTTCAACGCGCCGCGCTTCGGAATCGCGCGCCGAGACGCCAGAACTGAGAATCAACAAGTCGGAAAGATTCCAACCTACAAAAGGCGCGCGCAACCCGAACCAGCCGCGGCGCCGCGCTGTGCTAATCACTCACAGAAATAACACTTTCCCTATGAATTTGACATCGCCGCGAACACGATTCGACGAGGAGAACACAGGATTAGCGAGGCGCGAGCTCTAAAAGGCCAGAAGGGCAAAACAGCGAGTGCCAGAAAAGGGCGACCACCGGCGAAACACCCTCACACATTTCAAACTCACCTCTACGTAGATTTCACCAGATATATTAAGTCCCAGAGAGACACGAGATTCTGAAGATTCAGAAGATTCTGATAATTTCAGATCATAATTCAGTAAATCGTCCATGGTGGTGAGAAAAACTAGGAAACAACTTTACTCGACCGACAGCTAACACACAATGATGAAATGCCGTTCGAACGGTTCGGGGGTGGGTAGGTTCAAAACGGAACCGGATCCATGGTCAGAGCCGGTCGCTTTTTTGACCGGCATAATTTGAATTTTGACACAATCTAAACTGATTTCACACCGAAAATGTGTTGTCAACACGTCTAGGATAATATTTCAGATCAATTCGTTAAAGGGGAACGATCAAAAACGTGGTAGCAGAGACTTAAACGCGGGGCCAAACTGATGTGAGCGGGGTGGAACGGCGCGAAGATTTCGCAATGAAAGCGTTTATGTTTGCCGATAGAATAAACCAAGGGGGTTGTGAAAATAAATTACAGTAAAATAATTCACTCGGAGAAGTGCTCATGCTTTTGCGATGAGATGCCTGGTTTGTCAAAGATAACGGCCAGTTCGAATCACGGCAGGGCGAGGGGGAGGGGCGGCGGCAGCGCCGGGCTCGGCTGGCCCCGCTTCGGCTTAACTTGGCTCGTCACACGAGCGCACTGCAAGCACACACGGTAGCCCAGTGGGCAGCGAAGCGGCGCACTGCGCTGGATTGAGGCGGCCCGGGATCGAATCCCGCTGGGAGCTATTGTGTTTTTATCGCCCAAAAAATAGTGTACTCACCATCAGAGGGCTTGCGTCTCGCGCCGCGGCAGAATAAAAGGCCGCGTCGACAAGTCCGACGCATCATTTGCCGTTGAACAGCTGCCATGATGAGGCTCCCTCGTTTCATGCTGAATGTGTCGAACCAGAAGGAGCTGGAGGTCTGCCCAGCAGACGGCACAGTAGAGATATGGAAAAAAGGGTTCCTGAAAGATGTTTACACACTGAAAGAAGTGGAAGAATTTTATTTAGAGAGGCGGTGGCTGGTCCGCAAAATCAATGCTCACCTCAAAGGAGAGACCAGGGACCACCTCGGCAGCTACGACAGGTTGCAGTCTCACTTGATACACTACATCGAGTTGCGCGACAAGCCGTTCGTTGTGTTGGAGAGAGACAATAACTTCAAAGAGGAGAATGGCATCCCACAATTCTGTGAGGCCTATCTAGGGTTGACAGCATGGACCACTCTGTGTGAACACGCGTCCACGATTCTTGACATCCTGATCGGCCCTGCTTGAAGGGGCGGGGTGTGCATTGGGTTGCCTACCCTCTCGGCGTCTAGAGCGGGGCGGCGTTCGGGGCGGCTAGCGGATGACGTCACCACCCGCGACTATGGGCTGCCACGGCGATGAAGCGTGCGCGGCGCTCCGGGACGGTCCACCGCTACCCGCGACTATGGGGCGCCACGGACCCGCGACGATGGGGGGGGGGGGGGGCCACGCCCCCCACTCCGCTACCCGCAACTATGGGCTGCCACGCGACCGGCACACCCCCACCCGCGACTATGGGGTGCCACGCGACCGGCACACCCCCACCCGCGACGATGGGGTGCCACGGACCCCCACCCGCAACTATGGGCCGCCACGATGGGGGCCCCGCCTGGGCTTGGGTTAGAGCCGCAAAAGACACCGGCCAGCTTAGGTTAGGTTGGGTTAGAGCCAAATAAGACGCCGATCCACTTAGGTTAGGTTGGGTTAGAGCCGCAAAAGACGCCGACACGCCAAAAAAATCCACCAAAAAAAATATTTTTTTCAAAAATTCAGGTTAGGTTAGACCCGCAACTATGGGCTGCCACGCAACCAGGCCGCAACTATGGGTCAGCCTTACTACTAGAATGACTGTTCCTTTTATGGTGACAACACCGTTAGCATCCCATGTGATGGGTGAACCACTCACGTCTAAATAATCATGGATTCTCAGTGCTTGCTCTTTATATGTCTTTGGGAGAACGGAAGCCAGCTGTTGTCTAAGGGGAGATGCTGTGTTTGTCTCCTCTGTCTTACTGTCCACCATGGGTTCAATAGCAATGGAAAGGGGTTTACGTCCTTCTTTAGCGAAATGAAGGTAACGTTGCAATGTTTCATTGTATTTTTTCCATTTTTCTGAATCGTCTGCATACTGCTTTCGCAATATGTAGTCCATTTCAGTGTCGAGGGCATTTATCTGAGTTTTAGGGGAGGAAGTGGGAGTGTCATGAAGTCTAGCCACACTTTCGTGTGGAACTAGAATCATTTTTTTCACGTGATTCATTTGAAGAGGCTAGGGAGCACTGAGGCTACATGGAACTAATCTTGGCCAGAAAAATTTTTCTGGCCAGAAAAAAAAACTTTTTCTGGGGACTATCTAAAAATGCGTTTTTCGACCCCAGGAACAACATATCGAATTATAGTGGAACATAATAAAAAAAAATTCTGGCCAGAAAAAAAAACTTTTCATGGGGACTATCTAAAAATGCGTTTTTCGACCCCAGGAACAACATATCGAATTATAGTGGAACATGATTTTCACTAAAATTTCGGATTTTGGACTTAGCCAAAAAACCCTTTTACAGTGACCATCCCAAAATGCGTTTTTCGAACTTACAAACTGTGCTGGTATAACTTGCCCTTTCACTCTTATTCCACAGTAGACCAACCCTACTACCATCCCTGAAATTTTCAGCGGTTACACCAGCACCGTTTTTCAGCAATTGTCGATCAAGAAAGGCGTATCAGAGCGCTGCAGCCACTTTTCAATCCTAGCCAACTTACAAACTGCGCTTGTATAACTCGCCCTTTTACTTTTGTTCAATAGAGAACCAACCCTGCTCCCATCCCTGAAGTTTTCAGCGGTTATACCAGCACCGTTATTCAGCAATTGTCGATCAAGAAAGGCGTATCAGAGCGCTGCAGCCACTTTTCAATCCTAGCCAACTTACAAACTGCGCTGGTATAACTCGCCCTTTTACTTTTGTTCGATAGTACACCAACCCTGCTACCATCCCTGAAATTTTCAGCGGTTATACCAGCACCGTTTTTCAGCAATTGTCGATCAAGAAAGGCGTATCAGAGCGCTGCAGCCACTTTTCAATCCTAGCCAACTTACAAACTGCGCTAGTATAACTCGCCTTTTTACTTTTGTTCAATAGAGAACCAACCCTGCTACCATCTCTGAAATTTTCGGCGGTTATACCAGCACCATTATTCAGCAATTGTCGATCAAGAAAGGCGTATCAGAGCGCTGCAGCCACTTTTCAATCCTAGCCAACTTACAAACTGCGCTGGTATAACTTGCCCTTTTACTTTTGTCCGATAGTGGACCAACCCTGCTACCATCCCTGAAATTTACAGCGGTTATACCAGCACCGTTATTCAGCAATTGTCGATCAAACACGGCGAATCAGCACGCTGCAGCTAATTTTTAAGCCAAGCTTACTTAGGAACTGTGCTGGTAAAACTCGCCCTCTAACATTTGTTGAATAGTGGACCAACCCTGCTACCATCCCTAAAATTTACAGCGGTTATACCAGCACCGTTTTTCAGCAACTGTCGATCAAACACAGCGAATCAGCACGCTGCAGCCAATTTTCAAGCCAAGCTTACTTCGAAACTACGCTAGTATAACTCGCCCTTTTACTTTTGTTCGATAGTGGACCAACCCTGCTACCATCCCTGAAATTTACAGCGGTTATACAAGCACCGTTTTTCAGCAACTGTCGATCAGACATGGCGAATCAGCACGCTGAAGCCATTTTTCAAGCCAAGATTACTAAGAAACTGCGCTGGTATAACTCGCCCTTTTACTTTTGTTCAATAGTGGACACGACCCTGCTACCATCCCTGAAATTTACAGCAGTTATACCAGCACCGTTATTCAGCAATTGTCGATCAAACACGGCGAATCAGCAAGCTGCAGCCATTTTCAAGCCAAAATTACTTAGAAACTGCGCTAGTATAACTCGCCCTTTTACTTTTGTTTGATAGTGGACCAACCCTGCTACCATCCCTGAAATTTACAGCAGTTATACCAGCACCGTTATTCAGAAACTGTCAATCAAGAAAAGCGTATCAGAGCGCTGCAGCCACTTTTCAACCCTAGCCAACTTACTAGCTGCGCTGGTATAACTCGCCCTTTTACTTTTGTTCAATAGTACACCAACCCTGCTTCCATCCTTAAAATTTTCAACGGTTATATCAGCACCGTTTATCAGCAATTGTCGATCAAGAAAGACGTATCAGAGCGCTGCAGCCACTTTTCAATCCTAGCCAACTTACAAACTGCGCTGGTATAACTCGCCTTTTTACTTTTGTTCAATAGCGAACCAACCCTGCTACCATCTCTGAAATTTTCGGCGGTTATACCAGCACCGTTATTCAGCAATTGTCGATCAAGAAAGGCGTATCAGAGCGCTGCAGCCACTTTTCAATCCTAGCCAACTTACAAACTGCGCTGGTATAACTTGCCCTTTTACTTTTGTCCGATAGTGGACCAACACTGCTACCATCCCTGAAATTTACAGCGGTTATACCAGCACCGTTATTCAGCAATTGTCGATCAAGAAAGGCGTATCAGAGCGCTGCAGCCACTTTTCAATCCTAGCCAACTTACAAACTGCGCTAGTATAACTCGCCCTTTTACTTTTGTTCAATAGAGAACCAACCCTGCTACCATCGCTGAAATTTTCGGCGGTTATACCAGCACCGTTATTCAGCAACTGTCGATCAAACACGGCGAATCAGCACGCTGCAGCCATTTTTCAAGCCAAGCTTACTTAGAAACTGCGCTGGTATAACTCGCCCTTTTTCTTTTGTTCAGTAGTGGACCAACCCTGCTGCCATCCTTGAAATTTTCAGCGAATATACCAGCACCGTTATTTAGCAACTGTCGATCAAGAAAGGCGTATCAGAGCGCAGCAGCCACTTTTCAATCCTATCCAACTTACAAACTGTGCTGGTATAACTCGCCCTTTTACTTTTGTTCGATAGTGGACCAACCCTGCTACCATCCCTGAAATTTTCGGCAGTTATACCAGCACCGTTTTTTAGCAACTGTCGATCAACACGGCGAATCAGCACGCTGCAGCCAATTTTCAAGCCAAGCTTACTAAGAAACTGCGCTGGTATAACTCCCTCTTTTACTTTTGTTCAGTAGTGAACCAACCCTGCTGCCATCCCTGAAATTTTCAGCGAATATACCAGCACCGTTATTTAGCAACTGTCGATCAAGAAAGGCGTATCAGAGCGCAGCAGCCACTTTTCAATCCTATCCAACTTACAAACTGCGCTGGTATAACTCGCCCTCATACTTTTGTTCAATAGTAGACCAACCCTGCTACCATCCCTAAAATTTACAGCGAATATACCAGCACCGTTTTTCAGCAATTGTCGATCAAACACGGCGAATCAGCACGCTGCAGCTAATTTTCAAGCCAAGCTTACTTAGGAATTGTGCTGGTAAAACTCGCCCTCTAACATTTGTTGAATAGTGGACCAACCCTGCTACCATCCCTAAAATTTACAGCGGTTATACCAGCACCGTTTTTCAGCAACTGTCGATCAAACACAGCGAATCAGCACGCTGCAGCCAATTTTCAAGCCAAGCTTACTTCGAAACTACGCTTGTATAACTCGCCCTTATACTTTTGTTCAATAGTAGACCAACCCTGCTACCATCCCTAAAATTTACAGCGAATATACCAGCACCGTTTTTCAGCAATTGTCGATCAAACACGGCGAATCAGCACGCTGCAGCTAATTTTTAAGCCAAGCTTACTTAGGAATTGTGCTGGTAAAACTCGCCCTCTAACATTTGTTGAATAGTGGACCAACCCTGCTACCATCCCTAAAATTTACAGCGGTTATACCAGCACCGTTTTTTAGCAACTGTCGATCAAACACAGCGAATCAGCACGCTGCAGCCAATTTTCAAGCCAAGCTTACTTCGAAACTACGCTTGTATAACTCGCCTTTTTACTTTTGTTTGATAGTGGACCAACCCTGCTACCATCCCTAAGATTTACAGCGGTTATACCAGCACCGTTTTTTAGCAACTGTAGATCAAGAAAGGCGTATCAGAGCGCTTCAGCCACTTTTCAATCCTACCCAACTTACAAACTGCGCTGGTATAACTCGCCCTTTTACTTTTGTTCAGTAGTGGACCAACCCTGCTGCGATCCCTGAAATTTTTAGCGAATATACCAGCACCGTTATTTAGCAATTGTCGATCAAGGAAGGCGCATCGGAGCGCTGTAGCCTCTTTTCAATCCTAGCCAACTTACAAACTGCGCTGGTGTATTTTGCCGTTTTTCTTTTGTTCGATAGTGGACCAACCCTGCTACTATCCCTGAAATCTTCAGCGGTTATACCAGCACCGTTTTTCAGCAACTGTCGATCAAGAACGGCGTATCAGGGCGCTGCAGACACTTGGTGCCCTGGCGGTACTCTAGGGTCCTATAGTGGTAGAGACGCCACCCCGATCCATACATCCAGTTGCACAATTTTTCGTAGTGCGGTGTAACAGAGGCACGAAACGGGCGGACCTGCGCATCCTTTTAGAAAAGTGGGGTGAGGTGGGGTAGGTAGACACTGGGTCGGCGATCCGATGCGTGAAACGACGGACAGACAGACGCGTTCGCCGGTCGAGGCACAGTCACAGCCAGCGGCTGGCCGGTAGTGCCAGCGGCGGCCGCTGCAGGCGACTGGAGAAGGGAGGGGTGTTCGAAGCACCCGCTGGCTGACAGCGTTGCCGAGCCGAAGTAGCTTCGGCTACCTTCCGAGCGTCTGTTTAGCTTCGGGATTGGACCCCGCCCGTTTCGTGCCTCTGCGGTGTAATGTGGTAACATGGGACGGCTGAGCTACTGCTACAATAGGCCTTACACTTGCAAAACTTCTAAACCGGTAAAGTTAGATGTGCCTAGTGAGCGAGCTGATTGTAGCCTGAACTGGAAACTACAATCTGCTCTCCCACTATACCCACCTTACTTGAACAGTTTGAAAGAGATAAAAGAAATAACCCTCGGACCCACCTGCTTCCTGCAGGAGTCCTGCGGCAACCTGGCAGTACGGCAAATCACGCGTAGAGTGATTTTAGTCCCGGTACTTACACGTAAAATACAGACGTATTTTTCGTAAAACTCGTAAGTAAGAAACGACCCCCTTAAAATTCGTATTTTTTTCTGAAAATCGTGTTTTTAAGTTGACAGTAAATTTATTCATGTGAAGGAATGCTATTGTTGGAGACACTTTTCTGTCTTTAAATCCTTCTTGGTGGAGCTAGCGAGGGTTGGGATCACTTAAGATCAGGCAATAACTCGGTGGTTGGGGTTAAACTTACTCAGGTTCAAATCTGAAGACCGATTGTAGGTTGCTCGAGATCAGGCCTGGAAATGCTTTTCTAAATGATCCGATGTCCATGAAATTGAAATTGCTATGAACGCTTCATTTTTCCACCGGCAGCATGTCCTGGTGCTTTTTTCTGATTCCTACCTGACAGTACAAAACCAATCTAACAAAACTTTATTGTCATTTAGAGATCAGATACCTATCAGGAACTTTCTTAACTTTCTGGTCTTATAGAAATTTTCTGAATGACAATCAAAAATCAGAGGAGGAATCAGAATTCTGAGAAAATTCCCACATAAGAGCTGTAAGGGGTAGTTTTGTTGAGTTTAATTAAGACAATGTAGCATAGTGCAGAACGGAGTAGCGATTTGCTTCTGCACCAGAAAGTTCAAAATATGCTAATTTCGTGGGTTTTGGCCATTGGGGGAAAAATTACGAAAATTACGGAATAGATTACGTATTTTACGGTTTAAAATGTATATTACCATACGATTCAATAAATTACGGTAATTTTAAATCTCGCATAACTGGCCAAGCGCGCTCAGGCACTGGCGGTGACGTCTCTCCACTATAGGACTCTAGTGTACTGTAGTTGCTATCCGCACGTTACATGTAAACATTGTGGTAAGAGTAAGCGTTGTAATAGTCTTGCCAATGTCACACCTTCTAGCCATACTAACAAGGGAACATATTTAGGTGGTACACTCCGATCTTGACCAAACTTTTTTTCTATGAAGACTAACCTATTTGGTCAAGGAAGCACCCCGAAGTTTGGGCCATGATACATTTCTACCACCCTTAATCCCTGTAAGGCACTTGGTGGTGGGTCTCCATAAAGATGCCGATCAGAACAGAAATGGCTCTTCTTAGGCGCGAAGTCCTGGATGCTTTGCAGGTCACTCCACAAATCACCATGGGTCGAGAGAAGGGGTTGATGAGTGAAAGTCAGACAAATGTAAACTTTTTAGCAATGCTGTGAATTTAATTGCACACTCAAATAGCGTTTTTTTTTTTATCAAAAACAATAACTAGCACTGCCATCATCGCCTAGACTGTCACCTAGGAAAAACAAAATAAAAAAAATATGGAAACGGAACTACATTCTGAAATAATTTGCACCTACAGGAGGACAGCAAGTGGGGCACAAACCCATTCTTCAGACCGAATCCATCGGAGTTCGTCAAATTGCGGAAAGAAAATGGGAAACCGGGCGCGGAGAATATAAAACAATGCAGTAACGAAACATGTACCCGCTCGGGAACCCAAACAATCAAAACATCAAACGGAAAAAACCTAATTTTAACGGGAGAGCAACTTTATAAAAAAAGGAACAGTTGCCGAAAAACGGTGCTGGTATATTTACTGAAAATTTCAAGAATGGTGGTTGGGTTGGTCTACTATTTAACAAAGGTAAACAGGCGAGTGTTACCAGCACAGTTGGTAAGTTGGCTAGGATTAAGAAGTAGCTGCAGTGCTCTCAAAAGCTGTTCTTAATCGAAAGTTGCTTAAAAACGGTGCTGGTATAACCGCTGAAAACTTCAGGGATAGTAGCAGGGTTGGTCCACTATCGAACAAAAGTAAAAGGGCGAGTTATACCAGCGCAGTTTCTAAGTAAGCTTGGCTTAAAAAATGGATGCAGCGTGCTGATTCGCCGTGTTTGATCGACCATTGCTGAATAACGGTGCTGGTATAACCGCTGTATATTTCAGGGATGGCAGCAGGGTTGGTCCACTGTCGAACGAAAGTAAAAGGGCGAGTTATACCAGCGCAGTTTGAAAGTAAGCTTGGCTTAAAAAATGGATGCAGCGTGCTGATTCGCCGTGTTTGATCGACAATTGCTGAATAACGGTGCTAGTATAACCGCTGAAAATTTCAGGGATGGTAGCAGGGTTGGTCCACTATCTAAAAAAAGTAAAAGGGCGAGTTATACCAGCGCAGTTTTTAAGTTGGCTAGGATTGAAAAGTGGCTGCTGCGCTCTGATACGCCATTTTTGATCGACAATTGCTGAATAACGGTGCTAGTATAACCGCTGAAAATTTCAGGGATGGTAGCAGGGTTGGTCCACTTTCGAAAAAAAGTAAAAGGGCGAGTTATACCAGCGCAGTTTTTAAGTTGGCTAGGATTGAAAAGTGGCTGCTGCGCTCTGATACGCCATTCTTGATCGACAATTGCTGAAAAACGGTGCTGGTATAACCGCTGTAAATTTCAGGGATGGTAGCAGGGTTGGTCCACTATCGAAAAAAAGTAAAAGGGCGAGTTATACCAGCGCAGTTTCTAAGTAAGCTTGGCTTAAAAAATGGATGCAGCGTGCTGATTCGCCGTGTTTGATCGACCATTGCTGAATAACGGTGCTGGTATAACCGCTGTAAATTTCAGGGATGGCAGCAGGGTTGGTCCACTGTCGAACGAAAGTAAAAGGGCGAGTTATACCAGCGCAGTTTGAAAGTAAGCTTGACTTAAAAAATGGATGCAGCGTGCTGATTCGCCGTGTTTAATCGACAATTGCTGAATAACGGTGCTAGTATAACCGCTGAAAATTTCAGGGATGGTAGCAGGGTTGGTCCACTATCGAACAAAAGTAAAAGGGCGAGTTATACCAGCGCAGTTTCTAAGTAAGCTTGGCTTAAAAAATGGATGCAGCGTGCTGATTCGCCGTGTTTGATCGACCATTGCTGAATAACGGTGCTGGTATAACCGCTGTAAATTTCAGGGATGGCAGCAGGGTTGGTCCACTGTCGAACGAAAGTAAAAGGGCGAGTTATATCAGCGCAGTTTGAAAGTAAGCTTGGCTTAAAAAATGGATGCAGCGTGCTGATTCGCCGTGTTTAATCGACAATTGCTGAGTAACGGTGCTAGTATAACCGCTGAAAATTTCAGGGATGGTAGCAGGGTTGGTCCACTATCGAAAAAAAGTAAAAGGGCGAGTTATACCAGCGCAGTTTTTAAGTTGGCTAGGATTGAAAAGTGGCTGCAGCGCTCTGATATGCCTTTCTTGATCGACAATTGCTGAATAACGGTGCTGGTATAACCGCTGAAAACTTCAGGGATGGGAGCAGGGTTGGTTCTCTATTGAACAAAAGTAAAAGGGCGAGTTATACCAGCTCAGTTTGTAAGTTGGCTAGGATTGAAAAGTGGCTGCAGCGCTCTGATACGCTTTTCTTGATCGACAATTGCTGGAAAACGGTGCTGGTATAACCGCTGTAAATTTCAGGGATGGTAGCAGGGTTGGTCCACTATCGAACAAAAGTAAAAGGGCGAGTTATACCAGCGTAGTTTCTAAGTAAGCTTGGCTTGAAAATTGGCTGCAGCGTGCTGATTCGCTGTGTTTGATCGACAGTTGCTGAAAGGTGCTGGTATAACCGCTGTAAATTTCAGGGATGGTACCAGGGTTGGTCCACTATTCAACAAATGTAAAAGGGCGAGTTTTACCAGCACAGTTCCTAAGTAAGCTTGGCTTGAAAACTAGCTGTAGCCTGCTGATTCGCCGTGTTTCATCGACAATTGCTGAAAAACGGTGCTGGTATAACCGCCGAAAATTTCAGGGATGGTAGCAGGGTTGGTCCACTATCGAACAAAAGTAAAAGGGCGAGTTATACCAGCGCAGTTTGTAAGTTGGCTAGGATTGAAAAGTGGCTGAAGCGCTCTGATACGCCTTTCTTGATCGACAATTGCTGAAAAACGGTGCTGGTATAACCGCTGAAAATTTCAGGGATGGTAGTAGGGTTGGTCTACTGTGGAATAAGAGTGAAAGTGCAAGTTATACCAGCACAGTTTGTAAGGTCGAAAAACGCATTTTGGGATGATCACTGAAAAAGGGTTTTTTGGCTAAGTCCAAAAGCCGAAATTTTAGTGAAAATCATGTTCCACTATAATTCGATATGTTGTTCCTGGGGTCGAAAAACGCATTTTTAGATAGTCCCCAGGAAAAGTTTTTTTTTCTGGCCAGAAATTTTTTTTATTATGTTCCACTATAATTCGATATGTTGTTCCTGGGGTCGAAAAACGCATCTTTAGATAGTCCCCAGAAAAAGTTTTTTTTTTCTGGCCAGAAAAATTTTTCTGGCCAAGATTAGTTCCATGAGGCTACAGCAGAGAGGAGGAAAGGGAGAAACGATCCACCGTGTTGAACCAAGTGGTTTTTCTTGGTTTTCCAACCTTCACCTTTTTGTGCTAGTTTCCTCAAAATGTTACGATATGCCCTGAGTTTTTTTCTTTGGTCTGCTGTAAGAGGTATATTGCCCAGGAGTAAATTGTCTATGATCTCACAGATAGCAAAGATAATGGGTTTGTCAGCTGCCTCAAGAATAGCTTTACGAAGATTTGGTTTAGCGGACTGGAGGACTTGCAGAACGGCTTTATGCGTCTTGACGCAAGGAGCCATCATAAGCAAATGATCTAGTGGGCGTCCAGCATCTCCCTTTTATACTTTACCTTGGGAATGTAGACGACACAGGACTCGTCGGGAAAAATCTTAGTTCGAATCCTCACACTGTGGCAAAAGGTCACAGAGAACTCTGTAAACAAGTTGTGCTAATTCTCTGTAACCCTAAACCCAGTATTTCCTGTAGCCTCTTTACAGTATTCACTGTGCGACTCACAGTGTTCTCTGTAGGACTTACAGTCGTCTCTGTGCACCTCAAGGGTCTGCGACGGGTATGCGGAGAATACTGTGCGTCGCACAGTGATTACTGTAAGGAGGCTACAGGAAATACTGGGTTTAGGGTTACAGAGAATCCTGGCAAAAAAATTAACTGACTTCTCCGTAGGTTTTTGCCACAGTGCAGGAAGTCCAATTGATTGGGTTTAAAATCAAAGAGGATGTATGTGTGCCCAACCTGTGTGGCATCCTGGTAAGCTTCCAAGAGTGCTTTCCAGTGTGTTGGATCCACTTGAAGGCAGAATGTTCTTATTTGGGCCAAGTCCCTTGAGGACTTAAAAATGACTATGTAGTGGGAATTTAAACTAATTTGTCTGAGTCCATCAGGGAAAAGGGCCTGACTGAGGAAGAAAATGAACAAATTCCGATAATGTGAGCCCTTAATAAACAAGGTAGGTTTACGCCAGACCGTGTCTTGTCGTAACAGGCTTCGCGATGCTGCGCCAGTTACGACAATCCACGCCTGGCGTTACACCTACCTTGGCCTGCGGCGCTTCCCTGCTTGCCTTCGGCAAGCTGTCTCAAGGATTTTTGAGGCATTGAGTAATGCACCACGTGAAATGTGCAATAAAATTTTTTAGTCGGTCGATCCCCTTTTTTCAAGATCCTGATTCGGCAAACTGATGAAGTCGGGCTCCTAGACCCCCCTTCCGACCCCTCTTTGAAAAGGTGTTGCTGAGGCCTATCGAAATGTGCAATAAAATTTTTTAGTCGGTCGATCCCCTTTTCTCAAGATCCTGATTCGGCAAACTAATGAAGTCGGGCTCCTAGACCCCCCTTCCGACCCCTCTTTGAAAAGGTCTTGCCGAGACCTATCGAAATCTGCAATAAATTTTTTTAGTCGGTCAACCCCCTTTTTTCAAGATGCAGGGTCGAAGTTGATTATGTTAGTAAATTCGGGCCGAGGTAGCCAATTCGCAGTTAAAAGTTTGGTCAGTGGTCGAAATTGATTTCATTTTCGTCATCAGGAACTTCAAAAACATAAGAAACAATGTAAAAATGTCTCTAAAATATAAATTCACTGAAAAGTTGCACTTTTTCTGCCTTTTTTTAGTGATTTTTCGTTAGTACGACTGAATGGAATGAGATAGAAAGCTGAATTTTTGCGTGTGGCGAGCCAAGGGTATACCTAACAACCCTGCAAAATCTCGTCTCGATCGGCCGAGCCGTTTGGGAGGAGAAGTGCGGACACGCAAACAGACAAACAAACAGACAGACAGACAGACAGACAGACAAAACTTTTCAACCCCAGTGAAGTAACTGGCTTCGCTAATCGCTCAGCCAATGAGCTGGGTCTTGGGGAGGAGAGTTTTCTCCCCCAATTTACCCCAGAATGAGTTCAGAATCAACTTGGAGAGGGTTCGGAGAGCAGTTTTTTTCTCCATTTTTGTGGGGTCTACGACAATACCGTCATACTTTAAGGTTTCAGCCATAAGTTTTGTCTGCCTCTCCTCTGTGTCACAACCCTCTGGCCATCCACTGGCTTGGATTTTTAAGGCCATGAAGCGGCGGACATAGGCGGACAGGAGTCCGTCCTCCCCTGTTTGGGGGTTATATTTCATGGTCTTGGGGTATTGGTACACTTCATGAACTGACACAAAGGTGTACCCCTTTTTCAGAGCCAGTTTTAGCTCGGGAGCGCACCATTCACTGGTTATTTGTCTGTCTTTTGGGTGTGTTGGCAGATCTCCTTGTTTTCTGTTTCCACACACGTTCTGCAAAGGGGAAACATCAGCTTGCCATTGAGCAATATCAAATAAGAAAAGCCACACCTCTCCATGACCTTCTCTGATTCTCCTGATATTTTGTGGGCTTGTTAGACACCTAAAGGGAAGTCTTTTGCCAAATTTCCAGATCCTGGAAAAAATTATCGGCTTAGTTGCGGGTAATTTTAGTTTAACTTTTGGAGTAAAAACACGGATTTGGGTATTTTGCGCTACATGGACAACATTCATCCCTGGGGGTTCAAATTTGGCATCCTTACGTAAAATTGACCAAGAAACAAGAATATAACCTCGGATTTGACGTGGGACGAATACCAGCTGCACCAGCCTCAGAAAACCACTAAAATATGGCCTAAAATTTACGTTTGGCTTGGGACCTTTGAGGAAAACATTTTTTTGCGCCATCCAATGTTTTGATCATGTAGAAAAAAACGAGATAAGTCAAATGAGCACCCGCGCAGATTTTTCTTACTAGCCGTTTAGGAGTTATGGGACTTTGAAGTCTAAAAGTTACGTCCAAAATACCTGAAATAGGAAGTTTTTTCAAAAAATTGACGAAAAATACCTTCTGCATACATGAATCGATTCATCTCAGCAAGACAAAGAAAAAGTTCCATTACAACTACGACGTCCGAATCGAAATGTAAATGTTCCAGACCATTATAGTTTAAAACTTGTATGATCCAGAAAATCTACATTTCGATTCGGACGTCGTAGTTGTAATGGAACTTTTTCTTTGTCTTGCTGAGATGAATCGATTCATGTATGCAGAAGGTATTTTTCGTCAATTTTTTGAAAAAACTTCCTATTTCAGGTATTTTGGACGTAACTTTTAGACTTCAAAGTCCCATAACTCCTAAACGGCTAGTAAGAAAAATCTGCGCGGGTGCTCATTTGACTTATCTCGTTTTTTTCTACATGATCAAAACATTGGATGGCGCAAAAAAATGTTTTCCTCAAAGGTCCCAAGCCAAACGTAAATTTTAGGCCATATTTTAGTGGTTTTCTGAGGCTGGTGCAGCTGGTATTCGTCCCACGTCAAATCCGAGGTTATATTCTTGTTTCTTGGTCAATTTTACGTAAGGATGCCAAATTTGAACCCCCAGGGATGAATGTTGTCCATGTAGCGCAAAATACCCAAATCCGTGTTTTTACTCCAAAAGTTAAACTAAAATTACCCGCAACTAAGCCGATAATTTTTTCCAGGATCTGGAAATTTGGCAAAAGACTTCCCTTTAGGTGTCTAACAAGCCCACAAAATATCAGGAGAATCGGAGAAGGTCATGGAGAGGTGTGGCTTTTCTTATTTGATATTGCTCATTACATTTTAGGGGAAGGACGGTGAGGAAGAGGTCCCGGGGTAGGAGGACTGTACACTTAATCATCCCGTTCTAGGCATCCATAGGGGGCATGTTTGGGTCACCTTCCAGGTAGATTGTCGGATGTTTCACAGGGTACTCTTCCCGCAAATTTGCGTTCGGGTACTCACTTACCACGTCCGCCATCTTGATTTTTTCACCCTTCTCAAGGTCAGCTTTGTGATACCATCTCATGGCATTAGTACGACCACCACAGAGCGCGTTACGTAGATTGAGGGGAGGGGAACGGGTTGTAGGGTGCGCCTCGAAGTAGGCCTTAATTTCAGGGTCCTTGAGGTCGTGTTGCCATTAGCATTCCCACTTTTCAATGACAGTGTAGCCGGCCCTACGGACCTTCGAAGTAAGTCTAACGGTTTGCTCGTACCGATTGTCTCCCGAATCTGCATTAGGAGGGAAATGTTGGGGGCATTGGTGCCAATAATCCCCGTGAAACTGGTAAACCCGCTTTTCAACACTGCCGTCGGGGAGGGGAATCTCAACATATCCGTCTACACGACGCCCTAGGACTGAAACTTCCCTGTCACTGTAAATGGTACTAATCTGTTGCCCTAGTTTGTGGGCCTCGTAGTCCAGCCACTGCAAGGAAACATGACTTTGCTTCCCTCTGCCGTGGTACCCGCCTGCGGGTACTTAATTCGCTCTCTTTCAAAGAATTGATTGAGGCCTTTCTCAATATTGCCCAACGACTTTGCATGATGTTCAAGAGCAAATTGAAGACCTTGAATGTTTAGCACATCTTTGACTAAAGGTGGGGAAGACATGATCTTCTTCATGAATTTGATGAATGCAGCCTTTATATTCTGGAAGCGAGACCAATCGTGTTAGGAGGGAGGAAGTTAAGGCGATAAGCCGCCATGCACGCGGATGATAGGGTTATGCAAGAAAACATCGGGTCAAATCCAGCTGACTGTGCAAAAAGCTCACGGAAAGCTTGACAGGCTTGACGGAGGATAGTGACGTCACTAATGCAATAGTCGATCAACTCCTGACGGAAATTGAAGACCACGTTATTTGTCACCTGCTCGTCATACCATTTGTTGAAGTCGGCCGCCGCCTTAGACTTCATGGTGGACACGCAGTAGTAGTCACGGTCAGGGAACTTCCCTGTCACTGTAAATGGTACTAATCTTTTGCCCTAGTTTGTGGGCCTCGTAGTCCAGCCACTGCAAGGCAACATGACTTTGCTTCCCTCTGCCGTGGTACCCGCCTGCGGGTACTTAATTCGCTCTCTTTCAAAGAATTGATTGAGGCCTTTCTCAATATTTCCCAACGAATTTGCATGATGTTCAAGAGCAAATTGAAGACCTTGAATGTTTAGCACATCTTTGACTAAAGGTGGGGAAGACATGATCTTCTTCATGAATTTGATGAATGCAGCCTTTATATTCTGGAAGCGAGACCAATCGTGTTAGGAGGGAGGAAGTTAAGGCGATAAGCCGCCATGCACGCGGATGATAGGGTTATGCAAGAAAACATCGGGTCAAATCCAGCTGACTGTGCAAAAAGCTCACGGAAAGCTTGACAGGCTTGACGGAGGATAGTGACGTCACTAATGCAATAGTCGATCAACTCCTGACGGAAATTGAAGACCACGTTATTTGTCACCTCGTCATACCGTGAAACGGGGTAATTTCGGGCACCCGGGGTAATTTCGGGCATCTCTGCCCGAAAGCATTGCGATGATGCTGCCGTCTAGCGGTGACCTCGGAGGATTGTCCCGTTGCGCGCATCGCATTCGCCACACTTAAAACCGTCGGATCATTCCTCTGGAGACCAAAACAGATCCAATCTTTTCGAGATACAGTGATTTTCGTATTTTACACTTTTTCCCTAAATTCAGTATAGGCGTGAAAACTTCGACTGGCAAGCCAAATCTGTTCGCAAACGGTGTATAAGGAATTTTTTTTTCGATTGGGACATGTTTTGAGCATGCTGTGTCAAATTTTCAATCAGCTGCGGCAATTAGTATGGTAAATAGAGGCTCAAAACTAAAAAATTGTTACTTTTAGGGGTAATTTCGGGCACTGAAATGGCATGCAAGGGCAAGCAGGGTTGTTTTGAACGCTTTGTTTTCGCAGGGCTAGAGTGGTGGTAGCTTCTTCCAGCTCTTCAGAGCTCTTCTGAAAGATGGAGATATCCATTAACAAAGATAATACTCAACTGCCGCAGCAGTCGCTTTGTGGAACTTTGATTATCATAAAAATGGGCCAAGGCTACATTTGTACTTCTTATGTGTAGTATATGTACACATCCTATCTTAGTGTCAATGATTGGTTCGTGACTAAAATTTTATCATGTTTACCGGGGCTTTGACTTTGAGAACGGCCGCATGGCTTGCCGGGTTGCTACGGAATGCAGAGTTTTCCAGAAAGCCCCTGTATCTTCCCAATTGTGCATAAGACTTGCCTCCCATGTACATCAGTTTCAAGAGGAAGATCCACGACTCATCTTCGCGTAATATAGTGTGGCTCGAGTTGTATCATTATCAAAAACAAAAAAGGATAAAGGTTCAAGGTTAGACGTTCAACAAGAAGCGTCCTAAATAGCTCCACCCCACTCTCCCAAACATCAAACTATTTGTTCCAATCATGACTTCAAATTATGTATAAATGACCACCCCTACCATCCCTTCACATCTCCATCCTTAAGAATTTCACATTTTATCACATAAGCTCAAAAGAAAGGAACAGTTATTGATTTTGAGACCAAAATCAGAACTACAAGTCGTTTTTTTCCTAAGGTGCCCGAAATTACCCTGAAACACGGGGTAATTTCGGGCACTGCTTTCGGCCCTCCACTGTAAAAACGGTGAGGCGTGGATATCTGGAATTGGCGTCAAATTGAAGCTAAAGGTGGGTAGATGATAAATTTTAACCCTCAGGTCCACGGCAACACCACGACCTTCACAATTTTAAAAATACCTCTCAAAAGTGCCCGGTTACCCCGTTTCACGGTACCATTTGTTGAAGTCGGCCGCCGCCTTAGACTTCATGGTGGACACGCAGTAGTAGTCACGGTCAGGGAGGGGTCCTTGGTACTTAGGGTCATTGAACAAATAGGGAAAATAGCCTTTTTTAAGCTCTGTGAGGCCGAATGACTTAGGCATGGCTGAGAGAGGCATGGGAAGGAACATAAGCGAATCAATGAACTTCCACGTGTTGATCTTCATACAAATGATTTTTGCGCCTTGAAGTGTGAGATCAGGTTTCAGTTTGCGTCTGATCATCTCCTGGAGGACGAAGATCCCATCATATGACTTGGCATTATGAGCAATAATCAATAGGTCAGATTTTGCAGGGAAAGATTGGAGATAATCTAAGAATTGGGACATCACATTGAGGTTAGGGTTGTCTAGGGAGTGGAAAATCTGCTGCCGTGTCTTGCATACGGTGCAGAAATAATTGTTGTCGGGGATCTCGCTGCACTTGTCACAAATGGTCTGTGACAAGGAGAGTCGGGATGTGCTCGAATGTGCCCGGTTTGCCGTCAATTTCCCTGTCTAGACGACTTTCAATGTCAAAAAATATCGTGTGGTACGACCACTTCTCCTTTTTTTCCCTGCCCGCCCAGGGCTGCATATAGCACACATGATTCTCCTGCACATACTCCTTGCAGTACTTGCAGTGTATGAAGCCGCACACGTGTCTGCCACCCCTCTGTGTAGAATAACTCTTTTCGCACCCTACACAGAAGTGAACCGATTGACACTTAGTGTAGTCCGTGCCCGGGAGCTTGACCGTGTTGTGAGTCTCAAAGCACTCGTCACCAGCGAACTAGTGCCCACAGAATTCGCAACGGCGCAAAGGATCAGAGTGCACATTAGGGCCGAAGCATCGCCAGCATGCTCCTTCACATCTGTGTTCCCCCTTATTGTTGAAGAAGACAGCACACTTCTCGCACTGATATCTGTACTCAAAAGCCTGCAAAGGATAAATAATGGCACAGAAATGGGCATTGTGCATGAAAAGATAAATGTTTTTGCGCCCCGCGGCGTACTCGCCTTTAAAAACACACTCTTTCCCTTTTTTGTCAGTGTACACTAATATTCTATAATCGGGGAGCGCATCCTGCAGCTTCTGGACTTCGTCAAGCCCACAGGGCTGGTTGGGATTGATTCCCGCCATCTCACACAGTTTGAGTGCCTCTTTACGTTGAGGCCCAGAATCGGCCTTTTTCATACGACAGAATGCACTGTCGTTCATCCCCCCTTTAGCCGCGGCGACAGCGAAGGCCCTTGTCAGACAAAGATTGTCTGTATTAGCGGGGGAAAAAATGGTTTTTGAGCCTATTTTCCTCTCTAACCATTGGTCAAGACTTTCATTGGCCACTCTGAGAGGCTTCCTGCCTGCAGGTCCGGGGGTGGGAATGTGAATGTAAGACAGTTTGAGTTGGCCGTTGGTCATGAAGGTCTGATTCGAGTTTAAAAATCTTGACAGTTTGTCCAGAATCACCTTCCCGTTTAGTTGGTCCGTGCGCCTTAATGAGAACCACAACGGATTATCAGCATTTTCAGCGTTTTGAATCTCCAGGATGACCCTGTCATCATCCTTTGCCTGGACGGCGTCACGCTGCGTCTGCAGCATGGAGTCAAACATGCCCTCCATGAGCTCCTCGGACGGGAGTGCGTTGCCAAGACTTTTTATTTGCGCCACTTCGTCGGGGAAAGTCGTTTTAAACCGCGCAAGGTGACGTTCTCGTGACTCTAGAATTTCCAGTACGGGCTCCACTTCCGGTTGGGGCTCGGGTTCCGGTTCCTCCTCTCTAGGCCGTTTAGCGCTAGGGGTGCGCTCCGGAGACGGGGCAGGGCCAGGCTGGGGCGAATCAGGCCGAGGAGGCGCCGGGGAGGTAGGCAACCTCTCGTGCGCGGGTAGCGTGCGGGCCGGCGGCGTGGCGGCGCGGCGCGAGGGATTGGCGGGGCGGGGCGGCGAGGGCGTCCAGGGCCTCCAGGGGCGGGCCGGGGCGGAGCGCGGCGGGGTGGCGGGGCGGGGCGGTGCATCGCGGGACGGACCGGGGTTTCCACCCCCGATCATGTCTAGGGCTGTGCGGGGCGGGGCGGGGCCAGAAGGGGCGGGGAGGGCGAGGCGCAAAGCCACCTGGTGGATAAGTGCATCTTGCTTGTTGGCCTTGGACTTTTCCCGAAGGAAAGCCAAGCAACCAGCTTGCAGGAATGCGGGGTGACGGGGGTCACTGCGTTCTGCAGGAGAAGCAGTGCGCATGCACTCCAGGGCCGTGTTGTAGGCCTCTGCGAGCAGCTCGTCCGTGTGGGAGCAGCCTGCATCCCACTCGTCGAGAATCTCCAAAAGCGGAGAAGTGTCTTGAGAAAGACAGTTTTCTTCTTGCTGCGACATCTCTTCTTTCTTCGGCTGCGACATCTCTTCTTTCTTCGGCTGCGACATCTCTTCTTTCTTCTGCTGCGACTCACTTCTGCGATGCATGACGATGAACTGACCTCTCGGGCCAGGGCGCCCCGTTTTATACGAAACGAGTAGTTCTGATATTTGCCGCATAGGTGGCGCGCGGCGGTGACGGCGCTGGGTGCACTGCACTCTGATTGGTCTAAAAAAGTAATTTTGGCCAATAGAAACGCACCGCGCTGTGGTGGTCGCCTCGCGATGACGTCATTGATTCAATCATGTTCTAGCATGCACGCACTTTAGTGTGCTGCGAGCGCGTCGGCCGCGCCGCAGCCCCGCGCCGTCACCTCATTGGTCTAAATTCATAATTTTGACCAATCAGAGCGTGTCTTGGGTTGAGAGTTCCGAGAACTCCAGGCATGCTTGAACCAGACCGTGTTTCCGCGAGCCGCGGCGTATGCGGCATCAGCGCCGCGGGTCCTCGCCACTTTTCATTGGTCTAAAATAATAATTTTAGCCAATGAGAGAGCAGCAGAGCTTTTACCGAGTTCAAACTTGACGCGCACATGGTGCGCAGCACCAGTGTGCTTTGATTGGCTCTTAATTATTATTTTCGGCCAATCAGAGCGAAGCACATAAGAGTTGCCAAGTTCGGCCGCTAGATGGCAGCACCTCCCGGGGCGCGCGCGTCGCCACTATAAATTCGAGTGCTCAGGGTGACGAGGCACAGTCTTGCGATTCCCCTTGAATTGTTCACACCCCTAGAATGTCAAACAAGTCCAGTTCTACTCCCTCTGGGCATGATGGAGATTATGGTCCTGACCCTATCATAACTCAACTTGGTGAAACTACTTGTGATGCTCAGTTTGTCAGAGACAAGAACAATCTCCCCATTATCAAAGAGTTTGCAGTGTATCTGCCGGGGTTCAGAGTAGATTTGTACAAAGTAGCTACATTTGCCCCACCCTATGAAAAAGAACAGCTTCCAAAGAGAGTGAGGAAACAGAATGATTTTATTGCCAACAAAATACATGGTCTTGAATGGAACGATGGAGAATTTGCTTACAAAAATATCCATCATATTATGTGGACTATGACTTATAAATACAAAGTATTGTATGCTAAAGGCTCTGAGAAGGTTAAAATTCTCCAATCTAATTTTCCCCATCTCTTGGTAAAAAATATTGAAACCCTACGATGTCCCTCCTTTCAAAACCTCCCACTGTTTGATGCACCCTGTGAAAATGAAATTCACACCAAATATATAATCAACACTTGTGCCTCCAAGCAAGCCAAACGACTTGGATTGTGGCTCCAATTCTATAAGTGTTCCCACAAGTGATCCCCTGTGAGAGGTGTGGAAAGTGTTGATTTTGTTCTAATAAAAAAAGTAAAAAATCAAATACAAAACAAATAAAATGAAAAACCAAATACAAAATGAATATAAGGAAAAGGAAATAAAAACAAATAAAACAGAATTGTCCTTAACTTTTTTTTAATTAAAAAAACATTTAAAAAAAAAACCTTAACTTTTTTAAAAACAAAAGCCCTGTTTGGCACAAATAAAAAAAAATGAATAAAAAAGGCCAAAGCCGAGCAGATCAGCTCCTGAAACAGACAAACAAATTGGATAAGAACACTGTCAAACAGTTCCCTAGCCCCCTACTTCCCCGCCCCACTTCAATGACAAACATTCTAAGTCCCTCTCCCCTCAAAATCTTACTTCTTTTCTGTAAATTAACAGTGCATGAGTTGTTGCAAAGCCCCTCTCCAAATTAAAACTAATATGAGTTACCGCAACTTGGGCGAACCAAGGATGAGAAATATTATTTTAACACTAGACATGAAAACATAAAACTGAGGTAAAGATTATTATTTAGAGTGAAATTGATAATGAAATTAATGACTTTCAATGTATTTATGCTTGCCTTTAGTGATACATGCCTCCCAATGACATAAACAACTCAAAACTAACTTCGCTGAATTGGACGAGTGAACTGAAGTGAAAAAAATACAAGTCCCACACACTACACCCTAAAACTAATGTTCAGATAAGATAAAGAGCACTAAAAGATACTCATTCACCTTTCCCTAAATGAAATTAACACGACCCTTGAATTTCCAAAGTCCTAGAGATGCTAACAAAGTTCAAACCTTTTCCGAGTCCAGAGACGGACCCAGCAAAATAAAATATTGAAGCCTTCACTCACTCCACTACTAAAACCATGATATGATGAATTAGATAACACAAAATGATAATGAAAGATGAAGCGAAGCTTCACTTGTTAAGACCAATACAGAAAAAAATAATGCAACACGAATTTAGTTAGTTTCATTGAGAACCATGTCAGCTTAATGATGATAACATCCAAAATACCTGACATAGTGGTGACTGAAGGCTGACTTAAAAAAAATAAAGTTGAGTCAAAATGAAGAAATGCATGCATACTCACAAACTGCTGCGGCAGCAGCCCCTGCGGATGGTGGGGGTGGCGGGGGACCACTTCGCCTGTGCCACGGCTCGGTGGAGAGAATAGGGCCCTTCCGCCCGCGGGACCGACGGCGAGTGGAGGGTTTTGGGGGCTGGGGGGTGGGGGCGACCCCTTCTTGGGGGGCGGCGGGAGCGAGGCCAAAATGTCCTCTTTCGAACGCAACAAGGGGGTGGGGGGAGGGGTAGGGCGCCTCGCCACAAACTGTGGGTTAAAGAAGGCCGGACGTGGTATGAAGGGTGGGCGGTGGTGGAAGGGGCGCGTTGGGGGATGAAATGTGGGCGGGGGTGGAAGGGGGCGCGATGGGGGAAGAAGGGTGGGCGGTTGAAAACCATGCCCATTAGACGAGGTGGGGCGGGGAATGGGGCAGGGGCATGGTGTACTGGAAGGTGTACGGGGGCAGGGGCGGGGGCAGGAGCGGGGGCAGGGCTGGCAGGACGGGGGCCCGGTGGAGGGTTGATGGGTATCCCTATCAGCGCTCGCGGGGCAGGGCTGGGTGGAGAGGTGGATGGCGGAGTGTGGGGGGTGGGGGAGGGGAGACGAGGGTGTGTGATCAAGATCCCCATGAGGGATCTGGGGGACGGGGCGGGCGCACGTGGGGCGGGGGTGGGTGTAGGGATGGGGGAGGGGAGGCGGGATGAGGCGGGCGCAGGAGGGGCGTCCACGCCGTCAGGCTCGGGGGACACCGCGGGGGCGGGCGCAGGAGGGGCGTCAGCGCCGCACGCATAGACAGCGTCCTCGTCACTGACAGCTTCCTCAAAACTCATTTGGAGCAGTTGCTGCAAACAACAAAATAAGATGCAATCAAAAACAAACATTTTTTTAATTTTTTTATTTTTTTAATTTTTAAAGAAATGTACTTACAATCATTGCCTGATAGGCATTCTCCTCAAGGGACGAAGTGGCCCAAGAAAAATTTAACTCGTCAAGGTCACTGATGGGTGACATGGGTGGAGTCAGCATGGATAGGTCTCCACTCAGGGGTGTTGAAACACGGGGCTGAAAAAATTCAACACAAATTCGTGTTAGACGAGTGTACAGAAATTTTTTAAAATGACTAACCTTCCTCACTTATCTTCTTGCTTTTTATTCTTCAATAAAAAAAGGAGACTTGATAAATGAGCAAGGTTTTGAATGGTGAGATATTCACAACGTATTCTGTTCTGTTTCTTTTTTACGAGACCGGAACAACATCAATACAGTGTGATTACCTCAAGTTCGATGATTGTACAACTAAGTATTTTCTCTCTCCCACATGACTTACTCACAATAAATACCCAGCATAGTTGGTTTGAAACCCATCATGTAGTTGACACCTGGGAGAAGCCTTTCTGGATGACAAAACCTGATCAATGGTGTGCGAGAAAGACAGCACGCCAAGTAGCAGGCATAGAGTGCAAAGAGAAGCACTAAGCATTATTTTTTTTTTTTTTTTTTTAAAGCAATGACCTCACAAGTGCGAGAATGATAGACGAAAGAAAAGGCTGAATACCATCACAAAAGCAACAAGTCATTTCAAGGGCAAGGCACAGTGGGCCAAACACACACAGAGGCCCGACACACATACACAGAAGCAGAGCGCCAAGGGGAATATACCCCAAGCCGGCAAACCATGCTTAAATCGGAACATACTCACTTAGTATCGATCCACTAAGTCACACTGTACTTAGCCATCGATAATTAAGTCGCAAAATATAATTCTGAAACGGAAATGGATGAGATGCGAGATGAAATAATGACTCAATAGTGACATCAGTAAGGTTAGAACGGCCTGCGGTCGACCAGCCCGTCATCGACACACCGCACCGCTCATCGCACACCGAAAATAGGATTTCGATGTGAAAATCACAGCGCGGACATTAAATAATTGCTCCAGTTCAGATGGAAAGGAGAACAAAGCGCGGGAAAGTGTCATGTCGGACTGGCTAGGCCTAGGCTGTCAGGATTTTCAACCCGATAATTTACTTACCATCTCGTCCTCCTCCTCAAATCCCTCATAGAGGGCCCCCGAGACATCGATCTCAATCGTGTCACCCGACACATTCTCGACATCAAAGAATTCCTCTTCAGAATCCATGATGCAGCGCATTCAACGATACGAAACCCCAAAGTGACGCTTCCAAGGCGGGAGGCAGGAACCAAAGTGACGCTTCTGGAAGCTTCCACACCGCACGGTTCCGGCGGAGCGGAAGGCAGAGAAGGGGAGGGGGCGCTGAGCGGAAGGGATGCGCGCCACTTCCACGCGCTAATTTTGAATAAGATCAAATGATTAAAACTTGTGCTGCAGTGCAGGGGGTTCCCGCAGCACGGCAAGGTCGTCGTCGACGTCGTGGTGGGAGCCTCGTGCTGCCGCCGGCACCAAGTTCCCTTGCAAAAAGGAAAATATATGGCCACTATATTGACAAAATATGTTGCTCAACTTGTATTGGTGAAATATGTGGAAAAGATAATTAAGCAAGATACTTTTCCGATATAAGAAATATGTGGAAAATATATAAATTTCATACATTGCTCTATACATATATAAGCAATGTAGTGCGAATAGCACTATGAAGTCTACTAACGACTTCCTTTTCTATTTTAAAAGAATGCAATTGTCGCTTTGCCTGGACTTCCGATGGAGCTCTCGAATCATTAGCCTTGATGAACTTTTCGCGCTACACCCAAATAAGACGGTTAAAATTTCCGAACTGTTCCAGTTAACTTGTTTAAGAGGATTTCTCAAAATTTCCCGGAGACTCAAACGCATAGGAAAGAACCTTTCCCCTGATGAATATGTGGCGTCAATATATTTTACAAGATATAATGATCTTGAGAAATAGCCGCCTTTCAACATCGAGTGCCAAGGTTTCCAGAAAAGTTACTTGAAAATTCTGCCCTCTTAACTCTGCCTAATTCCACGCCAGGGAATGCATGTGGAGGGAATCGGGGTGGAGTGCACCATGACAGGTGCTGTGTCAGATATTGAGACATATATGTTGCAAAGATAATATTATATTGGGCAATATATTCCCAATATATTATCGGGCACCAACATATACCCCCACATATAAAAAACGTGTTGCGCAAGATAATTTGCAATATATTGAGCAAGATACAATTATATTGACAATGTATGAAACATGTATAGAGTCATATATTGCCACATATTTTTCATATATTTTCCTTTTTGCAAGGGTTGACCCACTTGTTGGTGTCAAAGGCCTTTCCCCACTAGAAAACCGGTTGGCGATGTGGTACCATGGCTTGCCGCTAGATGGCGCGCTCGGCGGTCTGCGTGCGCAGAGGCGATGCGCGGCACACCCATGCGCGGCCCGGCTCGCTACGGCGCGGCACTCCCGACGCGGCGCGAAAATCCAAACTCGGTGCGGCGGACAAGTACAGACCTGCTTAGGTTAGGCTCCGCAAAGAAGACGAGCTGCAAGAATGCAGCATCCCGAGGGGCGGATCCAGACATGTTACAACCCCCCCCCCCCCCACCAAGGGGTGGATCCAGGCTTCGGTTGGGTTCTGGAAAGTAGGCGGACTGCAAGAATGTCCCATCCTTGGGTTAGGTGTTGGGTTACACCCGTCCAAGATCATCACTGAGAAAACCTTACAAACTATTTCGGGCCTTACAAAGAAAAGTAGTTTGTATAACAAAGTATTTTGAGCATACATAAGCTTACGAAGAAAATATTTTCTTCGTAACCCTAGTAAAAATGAAAGTCTGGTGCCGGACTGGGCTTAGTCGGACAATCCGGATCGATTCCAGACTGTTGCCCGACCTGCCAGACTCCCGACTCGTGTCTGGAAAATGTGCGGAAAACGACCATACGCCGCACTTTTTCCAGACTTGGAGTCCGGCAAGAAATCCAGACGGCAGTATGGAATCAGTACGGGATACGGGCCAAAAAGGACAGGCAAAAGTCGGGAAAAAGTGCGGAGCGTCCGAAGGGAAGTGCGGTTGACGCTGGATTCGAACACCGACTCTCCGGACCCTCAAGCTTTGTTTTTAGTCGCTTTAACCACTGCGCCACACTGCCACATGAGAGGGAGGCGGTCAGGCAAGCCTCTTGACTGAAGCGGTTGGAAGCGGCCGAGATCCACTGTTCAAACCCTGTAGCAGCCGAACAAATGGTCGTGCGTGGATGCCGTTTTCGACAATGTTTCAGTAATCGTGAGTACTGCTTAGATCCAATGCTTCGACCGACATTTTCTCATCTAATCTGTTCCCTTTTTAATAAGCCGTGTAATTATTCATAAAACAGTATCGGGCGTACTCTGCTGCTTTACTGCGCAAGTTGGTATAACGTACGCAATAGTACTTGTCTAACTCAAGGGCGCCTAACCCTTCGTCTTCAGATTGGTAGTTAATTGATGGTTTGGTTGGTTAAGATAGTGATACACACAGTGCGACACAGACTCCTGTTGGTCGTTGGTGCACTCTCATAAGGAGAGACGTACGAAAATTTCAAAGTCCAACTTTAGTACGGAGGATTCCAGACTCAAGCCAGGCGGATGCAGACCGCCAGACGATTTCCAGACGCGATCAGGTACCCCCGGGCCATTTCCGTACCTCGACGGGCACCTCGCGGATTACTGCCGTACTGGGTCGGGCATCCCCCTGACCAGAGCCGTACCTGGTCAGGCACCTCCAGACGAAAGCCGGACCTGGTCGGGTATCTCCCGGACCAAAGCCGTGCCTCGTACGGCACCTTCCGGACTACTCCCGACCTGGGTCAGACACGCGCTGACTAAATCCGCACTGTTCCCGGTCTGGATCCGGACTTTCATTTTTACAAGGGACTGACCACGGCTTGCACCGGCCGGCGCACCGGCCGGCCGGCTGGCAGGTGTCATTCTTCTACGCGCCGAACCACACCCCCAACAAAACAATCGAATTGGTTCAGTCAGCAGCCAGCGTAGATCGGACGTTCACGTGTCGTGGTGAGCTTCAGAGGTACGAAGATGAGTGTCAATGAGCAGACCATGGAAATCGAAGAAACAAATGTAGTTGAAGAAGAAGATGATGGTCCGAAACATCCAGTTAGGGCATACTACAGCTATGACCCTGTTACAAATTTATCAAAATGTGTGACTGGTGGTGAGAGCTGCAAGCTGATAAACAACACAATTCTCGTGAGTAATACTTCATTTTATTTTAATCTGAAGGGGGTGATAAAAGTCAAAGTAAACCTCGTAGAAACATTTTTTGAAAAATAAATATTGAGTGGCACGTGTATTTAAACCCAGAACTTGTCTCAGTTTTTGAACCTTTTCCGACGGTGATAAAAAAATTAAAAAAAATGAAAGGGCAAATTGTTTCTTGTGAAGAAATTTCTTCGTAAAGAATTATGAAACAAATGAGCGTACAAAGTTTGGAACACCAGGGGGCCACATTGAGTAATGAGAACAATAAATTAAGATAGGATCACAGAATGCCCAGCCCACAGCAGGTGTCCTTGTTTTACAAATGATTTTTTTTTTGGGAAGGGGGGGGGGTGCAATTATTTTAATGAGCACAGTGACCAGGATACAGGGATTATTTCACAAATATACTTCTTCTTTTTCTTTTTTTTCTTTAAAGGATGTGTGTAGCTTAATTAGTTTGAAAGTGTAGTTCTGATCTAGTACCACTAACAGCTTTAGTATTTAAGCTTGCGCTCTATGTTTCAGCGCATGGGGTGAAAAAATTGGGACTTCCTAAAATGTTAACAGGTGCTCTACACAGCGACACAGGGAGGGCTTAATTAAAATGTATAATAGAAATTGTATAAGCCAAATAACATTTTGCTCATTAAAAAAAAACTTCAAAATAAGAATGAAATTGTTGTACAAAATTTTAAAATAGTATATCCCGAGTCACCCTGAAAACCATCTGACTTGGTAATACATAAAAAATACCCTAGCCTAATTTTTTCAACGCCGCTTAAACCTAGCATGCAAGCTTTAAAACTGGAAACCTTAACTTGGTTGTGGTTCAAGTTCAGCACTACACTTTTCCATCGCAATAAAGCTTTTCTGACATCCTTTGTCAAGAAAGGAAGAAGTTTAAGTGAAACAAACCCTGGAAAAATGCATGCACCATGCACCTTTCTCGTTAGAATGGGTGAACTACATTGATGTGAAAAACATTGATTTCGGTTCTTTACGTAAAGCAACAAGCGCAGTAGTTAATTTCACAATTTGATTTCAGGGCAATCATGTTGGAAACTTGAGGCGGCATCTCAAAAGGCAGCATTCGACTGCATTTGCTACTGTCGTCAAGGAAGAGGAAGCGTATCTGGTAAAGCTTGCCGAACACCGAAAGCTCAAGAAAGCAGCAAAAGAGAAGAAACCAGTTCTTGGAATGACATCACATGATATCAAGATGGGTCTGGTGAGGCTTGTGGCTGTCAGGGGCAGACCACTAAAACTAATGGACGATCCACAGTTCCAACGTTTGATTTCCCATGCCACTGGCCAGCTACAACCTGGTGAAAAGCAAGTAAACAAAAATTAATAAATTTTACTTTTTATTCTATTTACAAAATAGGGTAAGATGCCCTATTGTGGCCAGGGTACCAGTGATGGCCACTTTACACTTTGCGCTAACATTCCATTCAGGTAAAAGAAGTTTTACAATCGAGCTTTTGGGGTTATGCACTGTCACCTATTTGCAACACAACCGCGAAAAAATTTCGTCCCGTTAGTGTCGTGCACGGCCGCGCGGGCGCAGCGCGCCGAACGCTGCGTCTTCGGCCGGCCGGCCGGTGGTTTTCCTACGGGCCCGGATTAGCGCAGGCTGTGACTGTGACGGCGCCGCTCGTCAGTTGTGCATGTGAAGTCCGAGCCAGACAGACATCAGCTGGCAGAGTCGAGAGAGGGTAAGTAAACCATAGCGTGGAATTTTTTTTGAAATTCCGTGAATTTTGAGGGTAAAAGGGGGGTGGCCACTACTGGGCAGGCAAAAACGGGCCCGGCCAGTGATGGCCACTCTAGTGTTTTGAAGCGAACTTGTCAGCAAGCGACGCCACCGTGCGCGTCCGTCAAGTCCGTTGACTGCCAATGTTTTATTTTCGACCGAGCGTCTCATGAGACCCCCTCCTCCCCCCTCTTCTCGCCGCCCAGTAGGGGCTACCCCCCTTTTCCCCTCTAAAATCACGAAATTTCAATTAAAAAAAAAAAAAAATCCACGCTATGGTTGCACTGAAAATCTATCGGCGTGACTTCATGCCGCTGCAGAAGCGTGAATTAAGTGTCACGCCAAAAAAGCGGCATGACAGTAAAGTCATGCCAAAAATCGGCGAGACTCGTAAACTTACGCCAATTTTCGGCGTGAATTTCCTGTCATGCCGGTTTTTGGCATGACTTTTCTAATAAAACGCACTGTGCGCACCAATCCACATGGTACTTTCACGCCAAATGACGGCGTGACGCACATGTCATGCCGTTTTTCGGCGTGAATTGCCTGTCACGCCAATTTTGGGCGTGACTTTTTGTCACGCCATAATTTGGCCATTCGTCCGACCATTCAATTTTCAGTGTAACTTACTCTCTCTCGACTCTGCCACCACAGCCTGCGCTAATCCGGGCTGGTAAGAGAACCACCGCCTCATCAGCTGACCCCAGGGCCGCAGCAGGCAAGACCGCCGCCGCTGACCCCAGCCCAAGGCCGAAGCAGCCAGTGGCGGATCCAGAGACGGGTTCAGAGGGGGGAAGGGTGAAATGTCGCCAAAGTTGCCTACTTACAGGAGCAAAGTGCAACTTTTTGCCTACCTTTCAGGCGGCTTCGCCGCCTTCAGGGGTATGGCGACGCCCCCATCACCCCTCCTCCCCCTGGATCCGCGCCTGGCAGCAGCCAAGACCGCCGCCGCTGAGCCCAGGGCCGCTAGGGTCGCCGCCGCTGACCCGAGGGCCTCTGCTGCAGGCCCAGCACGAAGAAGTACTCGGAAGAGGACGTAAAGCCTAGTGTGGCCATCACTGGGCCAGGTGATGGCCATGACTGGGAAAGAGGTGGCCATCACTAGGCAAATTGTACATATTTTTTCGTTATTTTTTTCTTCAAGAATAAATTTTATTTTGCTGTTTTTCAAACTTGCAAATCTTGACTCTATCCTTCATGCATGTTCCTGAAAATTTTCATATCGGTACGACGTACGAAAGGCATAGTAAAGGAGTTGAAGGCGCAGCTGTGCGCTAAAAGTGGCCATCATTGGACATCTTACCCTAAAACTATCTAAAATTTTAATGCTTTATTTTATTATTACAGGATTACAATTAACAACGAAAATGTGAGGGGCTTTTGTGATGAGCATGCAGAAGTTGTCAGGAAAAATATTAGTGAAGAGTTAAAGGGAAGGCTCGTCAAGGTGCTCCCACAATGCCCACATCACATCACATCACACCACATCACTATCACATGGGAAGGGATGATGTTTCTGATTATCATTCAGTGGCAGTTCGTCACCAAATACCGATTGTCGCGATGAAAGTGCAGTTTTTTTGACAAAGATTTCTGTTTATGTGACAGAAAATATGCTTATTTCGCGTTACGGTCCGGACATCGGGACGGGAACTACTTTCTGCTACCGGCGGCCTGAGGGCTTTGAAACGCTGCAACTCGGCATATGAAGGCCGCCAGCAAAAAACATATGCATTCGTTGAAAATAAAACATGTCCGAACGTAATTCTTAAATGTTTGACGGGTAAACTCTTGGGTTTTCCTCGTGAAATCGTTGGAATGAACGCTCTCCGGCTGGATCGCGCGGACGCAGTTCCGAGAGCCTCCGCTAGATGGCGCGCGGCGCGCAAGGCCGCGACAAATTTGAAAGTGCCGAACGACCGCCATCGGCAACAATCGAACGGTTCGAACCAATATGGGTAGTCGAGCCAGTTGAGTTTGGTTGAGTTGTCCAGCGTCCATTTGAATTCGAGGCCGAGGCGCTTTTGTTCCTGCGACGCGACAGCTTCATCACTACAGTTTATCAGGTAAGTCATGTGAAAATCGTTCGCGTCGTGCTTGCTGTTTCGGACGGGGGGTATTGACGCGTTCATCAGGGGTTCATTCGGGGCGGTGCAGTGTGACCGGCTTGAAAAAGCTTGATAGTGCCGTTTCCAATGATAGTTTGTGTTGTTTTGGAGTCTAAATCGCGGATGGACGCAAAGATATTCATATTTCGTTTATTATCACTCATCCAGAGGTGAAATTCGCCATGACGGCTAGTTGTGTCGTATGACGCGCGAGCCGATGTCACTCCGACACGGCAACCCGCTTGGCTATGTGCACACTTCTTGAAATCAGAGCGGCACCAGTTATCAATTTGAACACTACCACTCCTCTCATGAAGAAAAAGTTAACATTTGGGTGCCTGCCGATACCACGCCTGGAGCGCTTCCTGCGTACAGAGTCCCTCGCGCGTGGAGTATCGACATATGACAGGGGTGACGTAGGCCACTGGCTTCACTTTGGTGTGTCACGGGACGGATCCGTGGTATATTTGACAGGCGCTCCAGATACAAGAGGAGGGTGTTTAGAAGAGACGTTTCCAAAAAGTTGCGGCTTTGGGTGTTCTTAATTCAAGGTGATATTCTTGATTTACAGTCATTGGAAGGAAGTGGGCAGCCATGGGACTGCTCCTTGTCGCTGCTTTGGTGGCACTCAGAAAAAAGAGGAACTGCGGGATAATTTTCCCTGGAAGTAAGTATATAAAAATTTTAATTTATTGTAGTTTGTATTTTTGCTCTGTGTTAATTTTATTTCTATGTTTGTTTAGAGATATCAGTACCACTTCCAGACACAAAAAGAATTGCCATTAGAGCTTCTTTGGCGCTCCCGCTGTCGCAAAGAAGAAGGATTAAAGCGCTTCACAGGAATGTCAGTCGACTGCCTAGGAAGTGGTGGGTCCGGCCGTTGCTGCAGGGTCATGACGAGCATGGGGCTTGGGCAACAATAATTCCTATAATGCGTCAGACTGATCCTGAGAGATTTTATAATTTCTTCCGGATGACCTTGCCAGCCTTCGACAACCTTCTGAATCTCGTGGGTCCCCACATTCAGAAGAAGTCTTTCAGAAAGCCAATATGTCCAGGGGAGAGATTGGCCATTACTCTGAGGTAAAATCACGCCTACGTTTAAATGCCAGCCTTTGTTACTTCTATACAAATGGTCTCCTTTTTCCTTAGATTTCTTGCTACTGGAGACAGTTATGAATCACTTTCTTACCTATTCCTTGTCTCGGACAAGTGTATATCACCCATGGTAAGGGAAACCTGTGTCGTAATATGGACAGTGCTGCAGCCCATAGTATTTGATCAACTTTCTGAGGACCTTTGGCTTCGATCAGCTGCAGGCTTTGAAGTCATGTGGGACTTAGCGCACTGTATTGCCGCACTCGATGGAAAGCACAAATAAGTACCTCAGGCGTGACAATGTACGGTAGAATCTTTGTAAACGCTTTAATTGCATCCACTGTTCTACATCGTCTTGTAGGCACTGCATAAATGTGACTTGAAAAGAGGTCTACAACAACAAGGGCGTATTTGTTGCCTGAAGTTGACTTCACATATTCCACAAAATCACACGCCATCTTCTGAAAGGGACGGAGTGATTGAACAGGTTGTAATAAACCTGCTTTCGTCAATTTAGGTTTAAACTTGGAGCATTTTATACACGAAGCAACATAGTTGCGTGTATCTTTCTCCATTGTTTCCCAGTGGTATGTGCCCTTGATTAGTGTAAGTGTCTTGTGTACACCATAGTGGTTCCCAAAGATCGAGTCATGGCAAATTTTCAGGACACTTTTTCTTAGGGAATCTGGTACGCATATTCGCAGTATCAATTTCCTGTCATCTGATTTCCGCGATTTCCTTTCCCAGAATGCCCTACACAGCAGGCCGTCCCTCAGGGCATACCTGCTCTGTTCCTGTCCATCTTGAAGCGCTGTTATTACAGGCAGTAGGGCCTTATCTTCTTTTTGCTCTTCTTCCAACCTTTTGGACCATTCAGCTGGTGTGTCCTCTGGTAGTCCTGGGGGTTCAAATTCTCGTACTTTCCTGGAGTCTTCAGCCTCTTGTCTCTTCCGCTGGCCTCGAGTTACGGCGTAAATGCCTCCTCTTGGCTTTTTTTCTTCCGCTTGTGGTATGTAGTAAGAATCCTGGGACGGTTCATAAATAAGGTTGAACTTGTCAACAAAGTCTTGGCCTAGGATGAAAGACTGTTCGATTTCGGCGATCAGAAATGGGTGCCAATAGACTTTGCCGTGAATTTCAATCTTGTCGTGGCCTATGCCGCATATTGGTATACATTTGTTTGGAAAGATTTCAACTGTCCCACATAATATTGCTGTCCTCTTCGTCCAAATATTTGGTTGCATGATGGACCAGGGAGCCACCTAGTCAATTATTCCTTCCCTTTCTACTCCGTCAATAATTAATTTGGCTGGAACTGTGTCTTTTAACTGTGATATCTTTAATGGACTACGCCAATTTATTTTCTTCATGGCAATGAGGTCTTCCGGGTGAAAGTCACATCCGCATACATTGATCACCCCCTGTGTTTCCTCTTCTGCGTTAGTTCTGCTATGATTGTTATTCTTCTTGTTTTCTTCTTTCTCTTCTCTTTGTCTTCTCTCTTCAAGATGTTTTGCTGTGACGGATTCGTCTTGTTTTGATCCCAATAATTCTATAGATTTCTGTTCCAGGCTTTTGAAAATTGTAGGATTTTTTGGTTCCTCATCTGGCAATTTCCAGGCATCGAATTCTTCATCAAGGGGGTCGTAGGATGGAATTGGATCCGGGGTTCGGCTATGGGAGTCTGGACATACCTGCTCTCTCCCCGGCTTGTACTTGATCTTATATTTGCCATGGAATTGAGATAAGTACAGCATTACTCTAGCTTGACGCGAGGAAGGGTGAGGTAAGGCGTGCAGGTGTTGCAAACCATTACAATCAGAGTGAATTTCAAATGACTTTACGGCGTGTAATTCCATTCTAAATTTTTGCAGGGTATAATACAATGCAAGGAGTTCTGCATCATGGGCCGTAACTGACAGCACGCCTAACCCACGAGGGAAACGTGGATTCCTGAGCCTTGCTGCGGTTGCCGTTCCCACGCTTATTGAATATTTCCCGAAACTGATCCAACTGTTCAAGGCAGGACCCCGTCAACTTGAACAGAGCAAGGCGGTCGTCGAGTACAACGCTGACGTCGCACCTTCTACTTCGAGCCTCCCGAGGCAGCTGGCGTCCGCTTATAGAGCACTCACGGAAAAACGAACCTGGGGGACTGCACAAGACGGGATGCTGACACGATTTGAAGAAAAATTAAATGAAACCGACATTAAAATGAAGACTGTCCTTCAGTTGAATACCCTGGACCAGTCTGCTGAGAGATGCGAACTTGGGTATCTATCGCCGCGCCTTGTCAAGATGGTCCATCTCAAAGCTGCACTTGAAGAAGTATCGAGGAAAATTGGCTCAGCAAAGGCGCAACTCCTAATTCCAAAAGATAACCTGTCGGCATACTACAATGTGAAGGGCGCGACATGCGCTGCTACTTCTGAAAAATTCGTCATTCAATTCCGTGTACCGATAATGCGCATAGGTGAAACGCCACAGCTATCCATAACTCTCATTCAAAATGCGGCATCATTGATAGAAAAGCTACAGGGACATCTAGAGGAGCCTGATGAACTAGCTTGCATCAGTCTGCTGCAAGACAAGTTGACGCCCACAAAATTCAAGAATGAGAAAGTAAAACCTCTCATTTCTGTGATTGAGGTAAGTTTATCTCACTGGCAGCTTTGCATATTGTGGATGTTCCACCATATTAATTAACGAAATTTTTCCTCTTCTAGGCAGTCCTTGCTGATGGAGTTTCAGGAGTCCTCGATGATCTCTATGAAGAGCGGTCCCCTCACATCATAGTGACCACCGACTACAATGATGATGGGGAACGGATGGCCACGGCTGCAGTGTCCAAACTGTCGATAGATTGTTGTTCAACTTGCAGCAACCCCACACCTGCAACAATCATCGTTTTATCTTTAGCCCCATATTTCTTGTTTAATTTAGATTTTCCTCCAGCTTATCAGAGCACATTGAGACTATTTGAAAAATATGTGCATGGCACCTTGTCCTTGTACACAACTAAAAAAATCAGACCAAAGGCAGAATATAAAGACTTTATGAGAGGTTTTGAAAAGTAATCAAGGCACATCAAGTTTAGGAGAATTTTCTTAAACATTCATTTTACAAGGTCAGAGTGACATATGTTTTGTTATTCTCTACAATATTATTTCCTTGTTTTTCTTTTTGTTATTATCTACAGAATTTTTATCTTTGTTATTGTTTTTTTTAAATTTTATTAATATTATGGCCTCAAAGTATTTAGAAAATGTTAAGATTGATAATTCTAGTATTTTCACACTCTGTGCCGGCAGATTAACAGCCAAATAACTCTTGACCTGCAGTAGGGTTCATAGAAAATTTTCCCTTCTCTTAAACTATGAATGTAAATTATTGTCTCCCTGCAATAATTTTGATCTACTAGTATTTCTTATTTTATTCAGTGACTAACAGCCTCCAATAGAGCTATGTATTATTTAATTAAGTGATTATCAGCCTTCAATAGAGCTATGTACTATTTTATTCAGTGATTATCATCCTTCAAGACCCCTGATGATTGCTCAACCTCAATAGAAATTGTTTCCTTCTCTTAAACTGTATGAATGTGTACCTCTGCAATATTTTTGTTGGACTAGTTTTAGTTAAATTTATTTAATGACTATCAGCCTTCAATAGAGCTGTTTACTATTTTATTCAGTGATAATTATACTTCAAAAGAGGTCCTGGCTCTCAGCTTTTCAAGTAAACAAATAATTAAATATGTGAAAAGGAAACCAACCACAAAATCAATTTGTGTGAGTTAATTTAATTGCCCTTATATTCTAGAGAATTACAAATTATTTGTTTAGTAAGATACAACCGTTCGAGTGATAATTAAGTGGATAACAATTCACTGCAGAACAGATGGTACATAAATTACCAATGACATACATATTGAAAGATTCAGTAGTAGCATTCATACACCCAACGGTTGAAAAAAATGGTGGGACCAATGTGAACAGAAGAGACAATCGGTTCTCTACAGTCACACTTTAAGCCAATAACAAGATGTTAAAGCCTAAATCAAACAACACAAATACCACATCAAGATCATTCAATGAGTGACAGTTCAGCTAATAATTGTAAGAGTACACGGTAAAAACGCGTCCTGGAAAAACCAGGACCGAAACGCTCCAAGGTCGTACGGAGCACCCGTTTCCAGGACGGTCCTGGGAGAAATGGCAAAACTTTCAGGACCGTCCTGGAACATGGTGCGTTTTTATGGGCGCGCCACCCGTTTCCAGGACCGTCCTAAAAGTAACAGACGCTTTCGACCAGGACGGTCCTGGAAACGGGTGGCCAGCTCCGCGGTCCTTGGAAAAAAGTACCCTGCTCGTCCAAGGTCTAGACTCAGTCCTGGGAACGAATGCTACCGGCTGCACGCCCGCTGCCAAGGTCTGTCCTGGTCCTGGAAACGGGTGCCATACACTGGTGAAACAAAGGCATTAAAATTATGCCCTTAAAGGGCGTTAACGATTTACGCCCTTAAAGGGCATAAATCGTTAATGCCTTTGGGAAGGGCATTAAAATTTTGCTTGAAATTTCTATACCATTTACGCCCTTTCCAAGGGCATAAAATGAATTATGCCCTTGCAAGGGCGTAAAAGAGTATTTATGCCCTAAAGGGCGTAATTTTTATGCCTCTGTTTTACCAGTGTACCCTAGTGCCACGGAGGGTTACCCACTCCGGGAATCATGTGTACACTCAACCTGGGAATCATTCGTAATTTTTTCGAAATTTTATTGAAATGCCTTATAATTTCAATCGGGTGTCGTCGTAATCTTTCAATAGTGTCCCAAAACACTAAGAAACAAAAGAATTTCTTTAAATATCCTCACTTTTCTCACAGGATTTGTTCAGGAATCGTGGGAATCCGGAATCGTGTGTACACCAATATAAGAAGTCGGTAACCCCTCGTCCGTGGCACTAGGGTATGGCACCCGTTTCCAGGACCAGGACAGACCTTGGCAGCGGGCGCGCAGCCGGTAGCATTCGTTCCCAGGACTGAGTCTAGACCTTGGACGAGCAGGGTACTTTTTTCCAAGGACCGCGGAGCTGGCCACCCGTTTCCAGGACCATCCTGGTCGAAAGCGTCTGTTACTTTTAGGACGGTCCTGGAAACGGGTGGCGCGCCCATAAAAACGCACCATGTTCCAGGACGGTCCTGGAAGTTTTGCCATTTCTCCCAGGACCGTCCTGGAAACGGGTGCTCCGTACGACCTTGGAGCGTTTCGGTCCTGGTTTTTCCAGGACGCGTTTTTACCGTGACATAAGGCAGCAGGCGGTCGATGTATATAGTTGGTTTGTCTATACTCCGGCGAGGTCGGTGGTGACATTAGTCAGGCAATATAAAGGACTCCGACCAAAGGACAATATAAATTAAACATCACTGAAATATATTTGAAGACGATTGAATGCTGCATTTCAGCGTTTATGCTCTCTGAGGGGGCTTCCTCGAGACTGCCCTCCAGCCTTCACAAAGGACACATTGTGTTGGTATAACTGGGGCCCTCGCGTTGTTGCCTGCACTGTCGCAACCGCACTTCCTATTTCCGCTACTGATTGCTGTTTACAATTTTACAAGTTCCGACTAGGCGGAAGGTGGAGTAACGCGAGGCGCATAGAGTTCTGTTGCTGAGTTGCTGTACGCTGATTGAACCACCATGGACGGATGTACTGTAGATACGTAAGTGTACGCGATGCCGTTGAAAACAAGTTATGATCGTTCATGAGGCGCAGAGTGCGAGGGTGTTGGTATTGGTTCGTGACAGAGCCGTGCGGCTCTGGTTCGTGAAGGTGGCCTTTACAATGAGTGTCCGACCCTGCCCATCTTTCGATGATTGGCGCAATTCTAACAAATAATAACATGTGTAATGTAAATGACTATCATTCACCCTTTTAAACCATTACCTTCGTACTATTCACTAGAGAAAGGCCAATATTGGGACGTTGGAAATGGGCGGACACGCAGTGCGCAGGCGCATTATAGGAAGCTAGTTCCTTCCCTGGTAGCAAGCATAGTATTTTCAATTGACATTGCAAGGTCGACAATGCTAGCTATGGCGATATCACCATCCCCATATCATAGCGATATCGCCATCCCCATATCATAGCGATATCGCCATCCCCATATCATAGCGATATCGCCATCCCCATATCATAACGATATCGCTAAAATTATTGCAGGAAGCGGCGTCCGAAGTGTACCTTGTCGATCGCGTACATACACATCCGGAAGGGGATGCCACATCGTTGTGCGCTGTGCCGAGTGGCTCGAGCTACGTGGGCTGGATAGGGACCCGCTGCGCTAGGGCTGGAGCACGGCAACATCTTTGCCGCTGGAGCTGGAAGGGTGGCCTATCCGTACGGCGCCATCTCCGAATCGACGTGAACACGATATTGACTGTTGCTTCACTTTCGTGTTTTATAGTGATTTCCTGCAGTTTCGGAAGCAGCAGATGAAGGAGGCGGAAGAAGCAATGCGTTCTGACCTGCTGGCGAGGGGTGTTACCCCCCCTCTGGCAGCCGCCGTCGTCCAGAAGGTGGTGGAGCACCACACCGCCAAATATACCTGCATGGAAATGCGGGAGAAACTGCGGGAGCGCGAGTTCCGCGTAAGGAAGTCCGCGGCAAAGGCAGGGCTAAAGCTGTCGACTCCTCCATATACCTCCATGCACCATTTTGACCAGTAAGTACCTGTGTGTCAAGAAACTTTTGCTGACAGGGCCCTCAAAATTTCACCTAAAACCTTCACTTTTGGCCAAGGGTTTAAGTCAAGTAACTTTTCACTAGCATTTTACAAACGTTTCATGGAAATATCAGGCTAGTTTGACCTTGAATTGGTTGTGGAGCAACTGATATTGGTTGCAAAACAGAAATGAATTCCTCTGTATTCATGACTTTTTCAAAATCTATTAAATATTTTTCCCTATTTCTGTCTGCATTTCTGGCAAATTCATTCACTATCTGTCTTTCGTTTTTAGTTTTTCTTATTTTTGTTGAACAAAAATTTCCCTCTGAACGCATGTAAGATCTTACGTTTACCTGCTAAACATTTCTTGGACTAAAAAAAAAAAAACATTTCTGAAACTGCCCAGTCTAAAATGTTTTTAAATAAGTGTCAAGTTATTTCCTCTCAATTTTTTTTACGGGTAAAAAAGGTAAAAAGTCCCATAATGTCAAGAGGAATGGGTCCTCTTGAAGGCAAATTTCTCACGATTTAATTTATCTGTTTCTTTGCAGGGCATTCTTGCAAGCAAAGAAAGATTGTATGGAGGCGTGCTTAGACCAAATAGTCCGATGGATGCATATTGTTGAAATAGACCCCATGTTACGATTGAGGATGCACCAGGCAATGGTTGATGCAGATTATGGCAGAAGGGAGGAGCTACGACTCATCGAGCAGCTCAAACAGAAGGAGTCCATTATTTCCATCTGGGAGAAAAGCCTCGGTAATGCTTGTGAGTCACCAGGATATGTTTTTTGAAGTTTTAAAAAAATATGTGTACAATTTTTTTTCTATTACAGAAGCTCACAAAGCTGCTGCTGTTGCTGCTAAAGCTTAATTTTTATGTTATCCTGACACAATTTTCATTTTGTTTCCTTTTTAATATTTAATTTCTCGTTGATGAGATATTTTTGATGTGTATCCTGAAAGATCATAGTTTTGTACGAAGTTTTACAAGTTTTGTACTTAATTTTTATCAATAGTCAAACACTTGCCTGGAATAATTGTGTGTAATAATTTGCTCCAATGTACATTGTGAAATTTTTTATTTGCGCATTATACATATGAATAACAAAAAAATA